>JAQFVV010012502.1:1955000-2455066 GCA_028023455.1 Epiperipatus broadwayi | reverse complement strand
ATGGATTGCCACTTTTACTTGCATGGAAATTATTCATCTATGACTGGAAGCACTCTATTCAACAAAATTCTTCAAAATGCCCTTTGCTGTAGTGAATAATAATGATATTCCAAGATAAGTACTACAATCTTTTGAAAACTGGATCAATAAAAGCATCATTAAGTTCAGGAATTATAATTTCATGGATCCATTTATTCATAAAAAAAATTCCAATATTTTTGAAGCTAATAGTCACTATAATATTTTAAAACTTCTCTAACTATTTCATTAAAACCTGCAGCTTTTTAAAAAATTCACAAAGAGCTGTTTTGACTTCACTAATTTGAATATCTTCATCCAAATGTAAATGAATAAATCATTATTCAAAAGGTGATTAAAATACCTGATAAAATTTTTTTATTATCATCAAAATCCAATATTTTTGAAGCTAATAATTATAATATTTTAAAACTTCTCAAACTATTTCATTAAGACCTGCAGCTTTTTAAAAAATTGCAAAGAGCTTTTTAACCACTAAATCAGATATCTTTGTCCAAATCTAAATGGGAAGATAAATGAATATATTTAAAAATTTCCATCACAATTTTTATATCATTACTCAAAAGATGATCAGACAAAATAATCCTTCAGTCTGTTCAAAATATCATTGTCATCATATAAAGAGTGCCACTTGGATTTAATAGGATCATGATATCATTTTTCAGATACATAATGCACCTTCATTGCACACCCCAAAAAAAAAAATCTTCTTTGCAGTTTTAATCCACCAATCATTTTTAAGACTTCTTGTCAGTCATTGAACTTCTGCCTTCAGATCTCTATATTTGTTAAGAACTTTCACATTTAATTTACTATTCTACCAAACTGAAAATGCACATATTTCCTTGTAATCATGTAACTAATAATAAGATCACTCTCAAAAAAAAAAATAGTCATGATCCTTCTTTTTAATGAATCAAAAATAGATTTACTTGTATCGATAGTACTTTACATAAAAGAATTCTATGCTTCAATAATATGATAAATCTGGAATAATAACCTGCTAAAATTTAATATGTATAGTACACACTTCTAAAGAATAAAGTGGATTAAAATCTATTTTTAATGCATCTATCATTTTAATCTTGGAGTGTACTAATCTATGATCCTTCCAACAATCTATGCTTGTACATGCTTGTATATTGTGAACTTCTCTTGCATTTTGATTCCTAACTAATGTTAGCTATTAAATATCTTTGCTTAGAGTGTAAATGTATCCAAGTTCTTTTATAGCAGCTTTGCTGTTTAATAAAATGTTTATGATAGCCATTTCACATGTTATGCTATTTTTACACTTATCTGTTACTTTTTAATTACTTCCAATGCTGATTCTTTGTTCATTTTATGCTCAGTAAATATAGTGATGCTTTTGATGATGCTAATTTCCAACATCCAATATAAGTGTAAAAATACTTATAAAATTACTTGCTGCATTTTACAGTTCAATATTGGTAAAAGTAAAAAGGATAAAACTGTGTAACACAAATTTGTAATAATCTGCTGTGTTAAATACATACACAAGTAAATTATATTACATTCGATTTTAGTAAAAAAAGAAATCATAAAAAAGGTTTAAACTTGGGCATAGCAAAAAATATTGTTGTGACAAATATATACAGTTGGAAGTAGTAGTAGTGTGGTAGATTCTTAACCTAAACAAGGCAAAACTCTCTCTATACAGTAGTGCCACCCTGTGCTAACCAGAGTAATCAATGGATGCCAGAAGGTTTATGCATAAAATCCCTATCTAATGCCTATTCATCCAATATCCCCAGACTAGTTTCTGGCTTGTGGCCTTTGTCAGTGAGGAGCTTTGGCTTTGAGAGCACTGTACCTAGATCTTAGGATCTAATGCAACCCTCTAGCAACCATCTTTTATCTCTACTTAACTATAAAACGATGAGAATGAAATTGAAAACACAAAAATATTTTCAATCTAAGTTCAATAGCCTATATAGTCATATGGGTCTGAACTCAGTTCAGCACCCATACATTTTTGTGACTTTGGCTCTTTAACAACCATAGCCACCACTATCCTATTAGGCAAGATTGGTGTTAAACCGTTAAACAACACATGATCACCATCAATTATAAACAAGGCAAAACTATCTCCATACAGTAGTGTCACCCTGTGCTAACCAGAGTAATCAATCAATGGATGCCAGAAGGCTTGTGCATAAAAACCCTATCTAATGCCTACTCATCCAATATGCCCAGACTAGTTTCTGGCTTGTGGCCTTTGTCAGTGAGGAGCTTTGAATCTGAGAGCACTGCACCTAGATCTTAGGATCTAATGCAACCCTCCAGCAACCACCTTTTATCTCTACTTAACTATAAAACTATGAGAATGCAATTGAAAACACAAAACTATTTTCAATCTAAGCTCAATAGTCTATATAGTCATATGGGTCTGAACTCAGTTCAGCACCCATATATTTTGGTGACTTTGGCTCTTTAACAACCATAGCCACCACTATCTTATTAGGCAGGATTGGTGTTAAACCATTAAGCATCACATGATCACCATCTCATACTAGCACATAATTGTTTATAAACAAGGCAAAACTATCTCCATACAGTAGTGTCACCCTGTGCTAACCAGAGTAATCAACGGATGCCAAAAGATCTAGGTGTAGTGCTCTCAGATCCAAAGCTCCTCAGTGACAAAGGCCACAAGCCAGAAACTAGTCTGGGGATATTGGATGAGTAGGCATTAGATAGAGATTTTATGCACAAGCCTTCTGGAATCCATTGATTACTCTGGTTAGCACAGGTGGCACTACTGTATAGAGAGTTTTGCCTTATTTATAAACAATTATGTGCTAGTATGAGATGGAGAGCATGTACGATTCTTAACCTCAAGATCCATGGATTGTAGCCAATTGTCCACATGAAATTCAAAACTTCTTATGAACTCCTAAGCAATAAATCATTCAATTATTTTAATAAACAAGTGAATTACAGTTGATTTTAGTAAAACATAAATCAAAAAACAAGGGTTTAAAGTTTGCTATAATGAAAATTATTATTAAAGTTTCTTTTAAAAACTAATAACCTGCTAAATGTAATAATTAAACACACAAAATAATTGTTATAGTAAAATGCAATATGACAAAAAATTACTGTTCTGGAAAGCTCTAATAATATTTTACACACATGCATGCTACATCAGCCAATGGTATTTCTTGTAATATTTGCATTTTTGATTTAGCCATTTTGTATATTTTTTTCCTAGCAATTTTTCAATTCTCTTAAAATTTTTTTCTTTCCTGATGAACAACTTTAATTACTGTATGTAGTTTTCTAAATTTATTTTTCTGGCTTATTATACGTAGCACAGCAGAATTATTTAAAAAATTTTAAAAAAATGTATGGTATATTTATTTTAAAAAGTACAGAACAAATAAAAAGTTAAGCGCTCTGCATTTTCATGATTTCTTATAAAATAAAATAATGAATATTTAATCTCATTATTAATTTAAAATACATTTGTTTATACAAATTAATTTAATATTCTAATAAGTTGGGTGCAGTATAGACTTAAGTACTCATAAATAAATTTAATACAATACTATTTCAGTTATAAAGATTAATTGTCTGATATCTGATAAGACAATTTACATTGCAATTTAGAGATCCAATAAGGCTCTGAAAAGTGAAGCTAATGCAAAAATTGGGATTTGTCAGATTAAATTGGTACTATTTACGTCATTTTTAAATTTAATTAAATTGTACAGTATTCAATTTAAGAAATGAATTTAGTATTTTATCTCAAATATAAAGGAGAATTGTTTGATGTTGGATAAAACATTCATAGTGTGAAGTCTTATAAAATGTGACAAACAGATCTGATGTTCTAGCTGAATGTCATGTCAATGCATTTCATGTCAGCCAATAGCATTTGTTATATAGTTTTGGTTAGCTATCCAAATTTTAATTTAGTGAGAAAAATCATATATTGTATGAACAATGCATCACATGACACTCACTGTTATAAACTGAAATAAATAATAAAAACAATATTATATTTTTACATTTATGATCAAAAGTTATAACAGTATTAACTTTTAAACATACTGGAAAGATTAATACATAAAATAAGATAAAATAATTGTATTAAGAAAACTAAAAAAAAAACTATTTATATACATACACACTCAGTTTATATTATATATAATAATAGAGATAAAAAATTATATTAAATATTTTTATTGATGGTGCACTAAAAAAATTATTTGTTTCTTCAATAACAATTGGAGTTTTTAGATTTAACTTGAAATTTCTAGAAATTGATTAACAAGGAGTTGACTTAATTAATTTCTGAACCCCCATGCTTTTATTTCAAGTTAAATCTAATAACTCCAATTGTGGTTGAAAAAACAATTATTTTATTTTTGTTTAGCGTACAGTCAAAAAAAATATTTAATATATATAAAAAAATTATCTCTATTAGTTTTAAGTTTTTGGTATTAACACAGTAATTGAAAATGTAAAACTATATTAAGTTGACTGGACACTTATAATTGATATATATATATCACTAGACATTTCTGCTCTCAGTTAAAATGTATACCCCTTTTTGTATATATTGTAAATGAATTTCATTTAATACATACATATAGTGTATATACATCATTAGATATCTCTGCAGTAAGTTAATACATATATATATATTCTTAATGCATATATCATATTTAGTATGTGGGGTGATTTAACATTTCGATAATTATATATATTATATATATAATAAATCAATAACTAAGTTTTCTATTTAAAATTGTTTGATAGATTTTATTTATATTTTAAAACAATTGTTTTTTTAAAAAAAGCTAAAGAAGAAAACTCCAATCATTGGCTATTGTTTTAAATAACAAAGGAAAAAAAAATAGTTTTAAATATTACTACACACATTCTTATGATTTGAGAAAGAAGCTCTGAAGAAAGTGCTTGTTATTATACTGAAAGATCAGCTATTTAGCTATTATAGTTTTACTACACAGAAGCTCATAGAAATAATACTATGAATTCATCATTTATCTGTGAGAATATTAGAATACTAAATATGATACATACATTAATAGTTTAAAATGGTTAAAAAATGTTATTAAATTTAAAGTAAAAATTCTTAATATTGCTTTCTTATGAGCATAATTTAAAACAAATCAAAGTTCTAAAAATAATTTTTTAACTGCAATACACAAAATTAGTGAATATTTTTAATATTTTCCAGCCCTCTGTTCCATATTTAAAAAAACTAGTTGACCTATTGAAAAGATAAGCATTCTAAATGAACTAGGCTTAAATAACTTAGTTAATTATCAAATTTCAAGAAATTGTATTGAATTTAAATATATTTCAACTTGAATTTCAAAATTTCACTCTAACTTGAAAAGATCAAAATTTAACAAATAAACAAACAAACTGATTTTCCAACTTTAATAAAAGCATTTAAAAATATAATATTTTATATGATTATCAATGTATGTTTAAAGTTCTTATTGTTTTATTTCAGTTTACAAATTACACATATAAAGTCATGCAGATAATCTATCAATAAGTAGATTGAAATGTAGCAAATAAAAATTATAAAAAGTATTAAATATAGGGGATTGAACACAAACTTTCAAGCACCCTTCAACTATCCACACTATCTCATACTAGTGATTCACATGACCACAAACATGTAGAAAAGATAAACAATCACCAATATACATATTTTGTGCTAAACCAGCACTCATCAGTTGGTCCGGATTATCATCTCCCACAGATATATAGTACCAGTGCTCAGTTTATACCAAGATAGAAAATCTTCATACTTTAATGGAAAGGCTTCAATCCACTCCAACCCCCCCCCCCCAGCCATCAATTCATTGAAAATCTGATAATGGAATGCCCAAATCCTATGCTGATGCCAATATTATTGCCATGCCCATGTTGACCGCAAGTTGCTCTGACTCCTCATGTTAAGAACTTTATCCATTTAAATACACAGAAGAGGGATGGGCAGGATGCAGGCTTATTGTATAAGATAAAAAATATAGGCATTCTTCATATACTTGGAACTTAATTGTAAATATAGGAGTTTTGAACATAGACTTTCAAGCACCCTTCAACTATCCATACTATCTCACATTACTGATACACATGATCACACACATGTAGAAAAAGATAAACAAACACCAATATAATATTTCATGTTAAGCCAATACTCATCAGTTGGTCCAGATTATCACCACCCACACATATATACAACTAGTGCTCAGTTTATACCAAGATGCAATCTTTATACTTTAATGGAAAAGCTTTAATCCAGATGTTTTAATGTACTGTAAGGTATGACACAGCAAGATGATGACAGTTCTGGAGCTCAAGGTCCATGGATTATGGCTCAGCCCTATCACTTAAAATTCTCAGACTTTTTATGAACTCTTAAGCAATAAATCAACCAATTATTTATTTATTTACTTTTTTAATAACAGAAGCAATAAAGGCAAAAACACAAAAACAATATAAATCCAATATAAAGACATCAATCAAAAATATTCAATCATGAATTACAATCATACTCTACAGATTTAAATACAACATTCAATTTCTCAAGAAATTACCTAGTTTTATGCAGCACTTTTTGTATACTGATTCATAGGCAAACATAAATAAAACGTTAATAATTTGAAGCAAATTGCAAAGTTATCAGTAATAATAATTGCACTATATTTTAAAAATAAAAATATTATCAGTGAATTATATACATAAACATATATGTGTGTGTGAAATGTGCACATGTGAAGTAGACAAAAGGGATGGATTATTTTTGAGGGATATATTATTTCTGAATATAACAAATTTATTTAAATCAAACAAATATCAAGAATATTACTGAAAAAAATAAAAGGCTAAAATGTGAAGTGTTACTAGAAAGGTAATAACAGAACAACTGATCTAGAAAAAGACCACATATAGAAGCTGTATTTGAATAGCAAAAAGTGTGTTTAGATAATTTATTTAAGTATATAACAAGCTAATAAAAACAAATATTAATATTCTTATTTTAAAATAATCAGTTTCATAAAGTAAACAGAATTCTGGATTGGCTATAAGACAGCTATCTCAAAAAATAATATTGAGGAAATTCGGAATTTTATTTATAGGAACAACACATCCAAGAGACATGGCATTTTAATAGATTTAGTACAACTTGTGAAAATGAAAAACTGATACAAATAATAAATTAGGCACTGCTACAGGGCATGTATATCAGGAGATTACTTAGAACCCCAAGTTTAAAAAGGCCCCCAAAGAATGCAAAAAGCTATCTTATCTCAATGTTTCAATAAATATTTTTGTAAATCTCAATAGTATCTACACTTTTCATATTAACTTCAACAGTACAAGTTTGTCAGAATTATATATTTTGCTAAAAAAAAGAAAGAACTATTTGTGTTTCTTAATACTTAGTTGATGTTTGGTATCAATTGCTAACAAAATATTCATATTTCTGAGAAATGAAGCAGCATATTTGAAAGATTTTTATTATTTTCATGAGTCTGAATCTTTTCTGAAAGGAGTCTCAAATCCTTAGGATGAATATTAGCCATAATTTTTCATCTCCAAATAATAAAGAGCAGAAATGAAGATTTTTTAAAAATACTAATAACAATAAGCTTTTGCTTTTTTTTTTTTTTGTCAAATCAATAAACATATTTTTCTATCTTATTGCATTATAGTTAGCCCATATTTATCATAATGTCATAATACAAGGTATGGATGTGCCTAACCTACGGACTATTTTTTTTATTTCATAATGTTTGATTGATATGTTTCAGTCAACAATAAATCTAGTAAGTAAATCATAATCAAAAGATACATTTCATGGTTAGATCTTTTTTCTTTTTAAATAATTGTAATAATTTGAAAATCTATTACAAAATATAAAATTATTATAATTTATGATTTTTTAAAATGAACTGCTAAAATTCTTCTTACTACAAGGTTTATGTGATCCAAAAGACCATTTCTTTTTGGATATATTAACACTAAGAAACTGGCAGTAATGTAGATGCCAAATTCATTTCCAATAAAAAAAACATCCCACAATATGTCACTATATAATTAGATATGTTTTCTATCCAAGTGATTAACACTTAATCATTATCAGAGATAGCTTATCTTTATTTGCCATACTATCTATTTGAGCATATCAATTTTATAGCTACACCATAACTTTTAATGAGTTCTATCCATCACTGATAAATATATAGTGGAAACCTCCTTCCACCATTCCTGCATTTATCTAGTTTCTGCTTTTCTCAGTTCCAAAATTAAAAAATCATGTAAACCTTTTTTTTTTCTCTTGTTATTTATTTTCTCTAGTCTCTGAAAGTACCTGGGCACTCAAAATTAAATTTTGTGTTGAAATTTATTTGAAATATTTAAAGATTAACTTTTCCTATAATCTCTAAGAGACAAGGTTTTTTTTTAAAAAAAAACAAACAAAAAACACCCAAACAAATCAATTATAAAATAAGTAAAAATCAAAGATTTTTACATATTTATGGAATTAGTTGATTAAAAATATCCATTAAATAATTAGTTATCTTTAAATAAATTTTAATTGACAATTAGCTAAAATATTCTTATTCTTCTTACTGTAAACCTGATTTTGAATCAAGGAGAAAACAAATATAACACTGGTAAGATATTAGAAAAATGACTTTTATTAAAAAGAAAGCAGCATCATGAAGTGAAATGGGATGCAAATATGCATCAGACTTCAGTACTTTAGAGACAGTTTTAAAGTCAATGATAAATTATTCACAAATTTACCATATCATCATCATCATCAACTATTATCAATCCACTGCAGGATGAAGGTCTCTCCAGATTCATCCATCTTCTCTAATGTTTAGCTTCCGTTTTCCACATCACCCCTGCACACTTTCTCATTTCTTCTGTCCATCTCACATGTGGTCACTTTCTGGGTCTTTTACAATCTCTTGGAATCCGATTTAAAATTTCAATTGTCCATCTATTATCATCTATTCTAGAAATATGTCAAATCCAACTCCACTCCAGTCTTTTAATTTTTTTCAATGAGGTCAGTAACACCTGTTTGTTCTTTTACCCTACATTGCATTTTTGATCTCTTCTTGTTACTCCATACTTCTTTGAGTGGTCTGAAGTCTCTGTATTGCTCTTCTATTAAGTGTCCAAATCTCAGATCCATAAGTAAGAACTGGTAAAACACAATTAATAAAAACATTCCTTTTCAAACACATAGGCATATTTCCTTTTAGTATTATATTTCTATCAAAAGCACTCCAAACAAGTTTAATTCTATGATTGATTTCATCCATTGTTTCCATCTGTATTAATAATCTGACCAAGGTATTTGTAGCTGTAACTTCTTCTAAATCATCATAATCAATCTTTATTTTCATATTTTGAGAAAATCCATTGAACATTACTTTAGTCTTTTTAGCATTTATCTTTAGTCCTACTTTCCTATGATAACTCCTGCAGTATTTCCTGCAGCTCTAAAGCATTATTTGCAAAAACAACTACATCATCTGCAAAATGTAAATGACTTAAATAATCTTTTACTTTCACTCTTTTAGCTCCCCATTTTAATCCACAAAACACTTCTTGCAACACTGCTGTAAAAAATTTTTGAGATATGGAGTCACCTTGTCTTACACCCTTTTTAATGTTAACTTTCCTAGTATCATTATGTAACCTAATTGTTGCTGTTGCATTTTTATAAATATTCTTTAAAATATGACAATATCCTGGTACATCTTTATCATTTAGACATTTGGTATAACTTTGTTAATTTTTTTCTATTTCTTCACCTGCTTCTTTTACTATATCAATTATAATTCCATCATTACCTGGAACCTTTCCTTTTTTCATACATTTGATTGCATGTCTCACTTCTTTATTTAAAATTCTGGGAAATTCGGAAAATACAGTAGATATAGGACAGGGGTCCCCAACCCTATGCCCGCGGGCACCATGGTGCCCGCAGATCACTTTATGTGTGCCCGCCGCTATCTGAACACAATAAAAAATTATTTATCTGATACAAATAAATTTAATTTTTAAAATTTCTTATAAATTATTGTATTATATTGTAATCAAATTGTAGGGCATACTATACTTTTACAGCATAAAAATATAAATGTTAATTACATGTTAAAATTTTATTTTTGAAATAAATATTTTTTTGTACATTATGTGTATTATTAACAATATCCAACTATAAATTTACATTGAAAAAATAAATAATGCCCGCCACCTAGTTGAAAAAATAAATGATGCCTGCCACCTGTCTGATATAATAGAATGTGCTCTTAAGTGCAAAAAGGTTGGGGACCCCTGATATAGGAGGTACTTGTTCTTTATTACTATATAATTCTTGATATAAGTTTTGTCATCTCTAAAAAATAATAATTCTATCTTTTTTTCTTATTGCAGATATAAATTTCCTACCAATACCAAAATATTGTTTTACATTCTTAAGACTTTTATTCTCTTCTACAGCTTTCCTCGCTAGTTCACAGTTATACTTTCTTATATAATTTTCAACTCTTTTCCACACTATTTTACAAAATTCAAGATATTCAATCCTTTTTAATGCATCATTTTTATATATCTTTATATTACATTATTACCATCTCATACTAGCACATAATTGTTGTAAACAAAGGCAAAACACACCATAAAGTAGTGCCACCCTGTGCTAACCAGAGTAATCAATGGATGCCAGAAGGCTTGTGCATAAAATCCATATCTAGTGCCTACTCATCCAATATCTCCAGACTAGTTTCTGGCTTGTGGCCATCATCAGTGAGGAGCCTTGGATCTGAGAGCACTGCACCTAGATCTTAGGATCTAATGCAACCCTCCAGCAGCCACCTTTTAACTCTACTTTACTACAAAACTATGAGAATGAAATTGATAACAAATATTTTCAATCTAATCTCAATAGCTTATATATGGGTCTGAACTCAATTCAGCACCCATACATTTTGGTGTCTTAGCTCTTAAACAACTATAACCACCACTATCCTATTAGGCATGATTGGTGTTAAACCACTAAATATCACATTATCACCATCTCATACTAGCACATAATTGTTGTAAACAAAGGCAAAACTTTCCATACAGTAGTGCCACTCTGTGCTAACCAGAGTAATCAATGGATGCCAGAAGGCTTGTGCATAAAATCCTTATCTAGTGCCTACTCATCCAATATCCCCAGACTAGTTTCTGGCTTGTGGCCATCATCAGTGAGGAGCCTTGGATCTGAGAACACTGCACCTAGATCTTAGAATCTAATGCAACCTTCCAGCAGCCACCTACACTCTATTTTACTACAAAACTATGAGAATGAAATTGAAAACACAAAATTTTTTTCAGTCTAAGCTCAATAGCTTATATAGTCATATGGGTCTGAACTCAATTCAGCACCCATACATTTTGGTGTCTTTGGCTCTTAAACAACCATAGCCACCACTATCCTATTAGGCAGGATTGGTGTTACAACCACTAAACATCACATTATCACCATCTCATACTAGCACATAATTGTTGTAAACAAAGGCAAAACTCTCCATACAGTCATGCCACCCTGTGCTAACCAGAGTTTACAACAGTTATTTACAACAATTATGTGCTAGTATGAGATGGTGATAATGTTAGTGGTTTAACACCAATCCTGCCTAATATGATAGTGGTGGCTATGGTAGTTTAAGAGTCAAAGGCACCAAAATGTATGAGTGCTGAATTGAGTTCAGACCCATATGACTATATAAGCTATTGAGCTTAGATTGAAAATATTTTTGTGTTTTCAATTTCATTCCCATAGTTTTGTAGTAAAATAGAGTTAAAGGTGGCTGCTGGAGGGTTGCATTAGATCCTAAGATATAGGTGCAATGCTCTCAGATCCAAGGCTCCTCACTGATGATGGCCACAAGCCAGAAACTAGTCTGGGGATATTGGATAAGTAGGCACTAGATAGGGATTTTATGCACCAGCCTTCTGGCATCCATTGATTACTCTGTTTGGCACAGGGTAGCACTATTGTATGGAGAGTTTTGCCTTTGTTTACAACAAATTATGTGCTAGTATGAGATGGTGATAATGTGATGTTTAGTGGTTTAACACCAATCCTGCCTAATAGGATAGTGTGGCTATGGTTGTTTAAGAGCCAAAGACACCAAAATGTATGGGTGCTGAATTGAGTTCAGACCCATATGACTATATAAGCTATTGAGCTTAGATTGAAAATGTTTTTGTGTTTTCAATTTCATTCTCATAGTTTTGTAGTAAATTAGAGATAAAAGGTGGCTGCTGGAGGGTTGCATTACATCCTAAGATGTAGGTGTAGTGCTCTCAGATCCAAGGCTCATCACTGATGATGGCCACAAGCCAGAAACTAGTCTGGGGATATTGGATGAGTAGGCACTAGATAGGGATTTTATGCACAAGCCTTCTGGCATCCATTGATTACTCTAGTTAGCACTACTGTATGGAGAGTTTTGCCTTTGTTTATATTTTCATCTTCCTTTTTTTCTTCAGTCTCAGTCTCAGTAAAAATTTTATTGGTCAATTGCTGCTTTTTTCTACCAGCTATCTTTGTTGCAGTTTTTAAAAAGTGTGTCAGTTATTTTCATATTAATTTCATTCAAATCTGAATCATGTTCAAAATCTACTAATATTTGAACCCGATTTGTAAGTTCTAATTTAAATTCATTAGAATGCTTCTGAAAATTAGGAATATCAACTGTAAGTATTGTTTTTCTTAATAATTTTTGTCTCTCTAGTTTTGCATTAACACGTATCTTACATCTTATTAATCAATGATCATTTCCTGTGTAAAATTTATTAAGAACATTACAATCATGAAATATGTATTTTCTGTTAGTCAAAATATAATCCAATTCTGCTGTACCTTCATTTGGATGCCTGCATGCCATTTCCTTTTAATATTTTTCTCAAAAAAATAATTCATAATATAAAGTTTTTATTTTTCTGTAAACTCCACAAATCGATGTCCTCTCTCATTTCTAATACCATAATCAAAATTATCTACAGCACTTTTATCTTTCATTTGTTTACTAATTCTAGTAGTAAAGTCTCTCATAACAATTTTAAAATCTTGTTTCCTCTGATCAAAAGCCTTTTGCACATCCATATAAAAATCTTTTACTACTCCATCACTATGAGAACTTGTTGGAGCATAAACCTGAACTCATCTGCATTTGGTTTCTGCTATTAAGTTGTATAACTAATCTTGCCGCTCTGTCCGATACATCATCAATCTCCACAATGTTGTTCTTCCACTTTTTATTTATAATGAATCCTACTCCACTTGTATTTCCAATATTTGTGCCTTTATAGTAGAGCACATGTCCATTTTTTAAATCAATTGTCTTTTCATCTTTTCTTCTAACTTTACAAAGTCCAATAATGTCCCATTTAATATAAGACAGTTCTTCTAATTCTTGCAACCTTCCTTTATTTGAAAGTGATCTACAGTTGTAAGTACCTAAATAAAAAGTCATTATCAAATGGTGCACCTGGATCCCAATCAGGGGATTCTTAACACTATCCTCCTTCGTCCACCAACCGCTGCCTTGGATGGTGATTTTACAGCCTCCTGGGAATAAGGGCCATGATTTATTTTTGATTGTATATATCTATTGGAAAAATATTTATCATTTACACATACATTCATTCTGCCTTATCAGGTAGCTGAGAAGAAAGACCATGATGATTCTTGATCTTAAACTCAGAGGTAAAAAGCCAATAAACTCACCATGCTGGCTAATGCGTGTTGGTGAGCAGCCCATTCATGTTCATATACTATATGAAATAACAGCTGCAATGACAAGAACGTATGGAGTGGACATTAGGAATTTTCCCTGCTTGGTTCCTTTAAGGCCTCCAAGAGGAATCAAAGGAGCTCCTTCCATTTAATAGCAAACCCCTTTCTGCAGCCAAATTTACCTTATATACTATGTTAAATATACCTGTTTTATGTAAATATTTATTCCAGTTTTCTTAAAAAAAAAAAATACAATGTCAGAAATATGCATTTTTTTTGTTTAAATTTTTCTACTAAAATAAAGAAAGTAAAAAAAAAACTCATAACTTTTATTAGTTATTCATTAGATTAAATTGTTTTAAATTTTTTTCTTGAAAATAGCATTTACAAATGAAATATGTTTTAAAAGAACTTAATATTTAGTTTTCGCTCTTGAAGTTATTGTGTAAATGGGTATCATTCATTAATTGTTGCTACTGATGACCAGAATTTAAGCTTCGGCAGATCCTCTTATTGACCAACTCTGCATAAGGGAAGTCTCTGGCTAGAAATGAGAGACAGTATATTTATTAAACAATAATTTATAAATAGTTTTATGGTTCAACTATATCTTTTTGGGAAACTTTTTTTTTTTTGCTATAGTTTGTACCAGGTGCATTATTATTTTTAGATATTTCTCTTTTTATGCGTCCATGTTTCTGCTAAAAATACATTATTTATTAGTTTCTTGATAAGGGGAGCGGGATTTTTATATTCATGTGTATATAATTTATTTCAATATATGTTCTTAGTTATACTTTGTATTGAAATAATTATATAATTTTAACAATATATATATATTTAGATTTTTTTAAAAAAAAAACAACTTTTCTTTAATTATTATTTTTTTGTGTAATTATGCACTGCTATTATAATTAATTTAAAATAAAAAAAACGTATTTAATAACAAATTCAAATATTTATAATTCTTTTACAAATATACTTTTTGTATCAACTTTTTGTTTTCCCACGATTAAACAGACGTTTAATTGCCTGGGGAACAATTTACGCACTTCATCATAATTTCTTCTCAATGGTTGTATGTACGTAATTGAAATTCAAACAGCTGAATTTTGCTTAAAATTTTAAACATTGGCTATAAATCAAAACTTGAGATATAGATTTGGGTTATCTGATTTTTTTAAAGCATATTGGTCAAGAAATTTGGATAAAAATAATTAAATAAAAAATTAAAGCATATCAGCAATTCTGTAATAATAAATAAATGCAAAATATAGTAAAGCACTTCAAGATAATTAAAATAAGTGTACTTTTAATAAATACAATCTTGTTTCTTAATATAGATACATAAAAATAATCATACATCTGAAACATACTTTTTATATCTTAAAATACTTTTTTCTACCATTCTTCTTCTTTGGTAATAAGTAAATAATCAATCAAATTATCTAGAATATTTTTTTAAAAAAAATAATTTATTAATGGTAAGGTTATTTTTATTTACCAATGAAATGCTTCTCATAATTAAAGGTGTACACGCGGACAAATTATTTATCCAATAGCCATTGTAAATTCTAAATTGAAACCACCCAGTAATCAGTCAATTGATAAAAGTGAGTTTTGTGGGCCGAATTACGCATTGATTTATATACAGTACAAACATAAGTCTTTGTAGAGCAAATACTAGTTTTTAAATAATATATTAAGCTTGATTGCGATTTTCTTGACTTGTTAATAATTAAGTGCTAAAAATAAACTGTTTCAACTTTTACATTCTTATTTATTTTCTGAATTTATTTAATTTTTAAATTATCTTTTATAATAATATTCAAAAGGTTTTATTTCATAAAATGATTTGAATTCGGTTTAGGTAAATAAAGAATGCGTGCAAAAGATGTGTAACTGTAGTTTGTATGTATGGGTATTCAAAACAGATGAACAAACACCTTATATTAATCATTAAGACTATATATATACAGCAGCCACTCGTAAACGAATATGGCCACAGCAACACCAAGTCAAAAAAAAAAAAAAAAAGAGAGAAAACTCGTTCTAGAAATGAGTTTGCAATGACTATACAAAAGAATGTACTTGCATAAATACGTTCACACGTAGAACATACTGATCCATTTTTCAGGGGAAAGTTTTTTTTTTTTTTCTGAAATACTTCAACACAATATCTAATTGTAACTCTCCAAAGGGGAATTATGTTCTCTGCCATATCTTTCCAAACAATATTGCACTTCCTTAGAATGACTTTGAAAAAAATCTTTATAACATAGATGGCTATACCTCTTCCATAAAAACCATGCCCAAAGTCCTCATTGAACACCTTTTTAGGAAGTCTTGCACTGTTGATTCATTTAACATGTCCAACCTTAAGATAATGTAATTTTGCAATAATGGGCTCTATAGTATCACATCCAGAAAGTTAAAGAACATATTCATTGTTTTTATGATCTTGCCATTGCACTTTTAAATTTTTACAGAGCATTCTCAAATGGAGCTTTTTTAATAGCCTTTACATTTTGATGTCCAGTTAACTTAGTTGCAGTAATTATTTCTCTATGAAAAAACACTCCATCTTTTAATTGTTAAAAGGAACAGCAGCATCACATTGGAGTCTATGTTGTGCCTCAGCATCTATATCCACCTTTCTAGTTATAAATATTTAAATGAATTTACATTCTCAAGTTGGTAACCATTCAAGCTAAAAGTTGCTGAAGATTTTTCTTCCATCAATGGCTTATAAAACACTTGAGTTTTTTAAACAATAATTATGAAAACAAAGGCTTTAAATATTGCACTCAAAACTTAAATACATGTAAGCATCTTGATCCCTGTTATAGCTATCATAAAAATTAAAAGCAATGTTATATCAAGAACACATCTTTGTTTAACATCAGTTTTCATTTCAAACTCCTCACATTTTTCATTTGCAGTAATCCTACTTCCTCTTATTCAATCATGCAGTATATATATATATGAATAAATTTTCATGGACAATCAACTAATTTCAAACAATGCCATAAATCTCTTTGATCAACTGGATCGAATACTTTGATGAAATCAATAAAAGCAATATATAAATTATTCTTTTATTCCCAACATTTTTCTCACATGTGCCTGGCAATAAAAACCACGTCTACAATACTTTTTGATTTTCAAAAACTTGTTCTTCTTCATAAACATTTATCTATGACAGGAAACAACCAATTCAACAAAATCCTTTAAAGTATCTTTTATTATAGTGGACAATAATGAGATTCCATAAAAATTACTGCAATCTTATTCATAACTTCATGCGTTCGCATATTCATAAAAAATTCTGATAGTTTTGTAGTTAACATACCATCACTAACTATATTTAAAAATCTTTTCAGATATTTGATCAGAATCTGCAAAATTTCCATTTTTAAGATTACAAAGAGCTGTTTTGACTTCACTAAAGTGGATATCTTTGTTCAAATTTAAATGAGTATATCAAGTGAAAGTCATCATTTCAATTTTGGAATCATTATTCAAATGATGATCAAAATATTTCCTTTCTCCTATTCAAAATATCATTGTCATTATTTAAGAATGCCAATACTGAATTTATTAGGATTATAACACTGTATCTCAGGTCTATATGTTATTTTTAGAGCATCAAAAAAAAAAAAAAACCTAGAATAATCATGATCAGCCAAAAGTATCACTTTTAATTTATTATTCTGACAAGCAGAAGCTGCCATGTTTTCTTTTCATTAAATTATTTATAATAAGATCATTGTCCAAAAAAAAACCCAGTCATAATTCTTCTTTTTAGTGAACCCAAGAATAGATTTACTTGTATCCATAACACAACCCTCAAAAAAATTGTGTTTCAGCAATATAATAATTATGACTTTAAATGAGCAATTTTAATATATAATAGCTATTACAATTTAGTATATATAGTATATTCTTCGAAACAATGAATATCAATTTTCTTATGAATAAGATTAGAATATTTATTCTTTAATACAACTATTATTTTAATCTTGGAATATATTAATTTATGATCTGTCCAACAATCTGTATTAGTAAGTGCCCATGTGATGCAAATTTTTCAAGTATAATATAATCTATTAAATGCCATTGTTTTGAATATGGATGTATCCATGTTCCTTAATAGCAGTTTTTTGCCTAAACAAAATGTTTGTGATAATCAATCCCTGTGCTATACATTAAAATCTTCTGGAATAAAATTTTGATCTTCTAATGGTTTTGCTGGCATAATGCAATCCAGCAAGGAATAAAGCTTTTTATCTCTGAATTCTCTCAAATCTATAGACAATAATAAATTAAATAAAGTAATAAAATTAATTTTGATCTCATTACTTTTAAAGCAACAGTTGAAAAAAAATTTTTTTTTCTTCAACAGAGATGAGGTTATATGAAATAAAGAGCATTAGTGATACTTTTATTATTTTTTTTTATATAGTTACAATTTCCATTCCACCTCACAGAATCGAAATATATGATTAAAGACATTTGCAAAAGATAAATCATTCCCAAGATGCATTTCATGTTAAAAACTAGGACTCCTCAGTTGGTACAGATCTCATTCTCTTGCACACAATTTGCATCATCTGCACTCAATATTTTACACCATATGTTTTTAGATTTACATATATTAATGATTGCTAAAAATTATCACATCCCTCCTAGCTCTGATATAGACTTTAAACTCAGTTAAAGATATCATTAATCTAAATTTGTCCCTCTTTTTTTTTCTGATGCAAATTATCTTTTTTAGATTTCATCTTCTTAAAATATGAATATTTGGGAAAAAGTAAATAATCCTAAAATTCATTTTATGCTGAATCAGCATTTTAATAAGTGATTGGTAACAATTATTAATATATATATATATATAATTAAAGGAGATATTTCAAAAATGTTTATGCAAGAGATTTGACACTTATAGGTTAACTTGTAGTAACCCTTGCTAACAGACATCATTAACATCTAGAACTGTTTCTATTCTAAGAGATGAAATTATATAACATTTAAACAGTTTCTGAAGTAATATTAAGACATTTTTTATTGTTTAAAAAAACATATAAAACTTCAATAATATTAGAGTCAAACATATGGAATTCATATAACATCAATATTTTCTCTAGAAAGTAACTGACTGTGCCGGCTATGTATTTTATATTAGTTCAGCAAAATATTTGCAGCATGGGATAAAGCAGTTCTTATCTCAAATATTTAAATAGCATGCAACTATAATGCATCATGCTCTGTAGTGATTAACTTGAGTGGATACCATAGCCAAATCATGACAAAATTCCCCATATTTTTTCATATTTGAAAGAAAATCTAGTCTGGTTGAATTACTTCAGTTGGATCTCCCAAAAGAAAGTGATTGCAAATGTAAACAACTGTTCATCATCTTGTGCTTCACTATTTCACTACCCAGCTCTTATAATTATACATATCAAAAATCAGTAACATTGAAAAGGTGAGATTGTAAAAATTATGGTGAATTATTATAGTAGATAATGAATTATTAAGTTATGTGAGAATCTTGAACATGATTTATTTATTTTTTTTACTGATTTAAAGATGGTTTTTTATTAGTTTTTTAAGTGGTTGGGGGATATAATCTTTTATATTATCTATCTAATTCTTCCAGTAAGCATTAGTTTTCAACTGTAGTTGATCTGTATAATTTTATCACCCTTACCATAATCCTTGAACCTGTTAATTTTGAAAAATTTCACAGCTCAATTTTGGGAAATGCCCCATTTAGTTGGAGACTGATAATTTTATTCCTTTTCCTTCAAGTCAAAATTTATGAAGTTAATATTAACTTCTTGTCAAATGATCCTTATTACCTCCTTATGACCTTTTGTAATATATATATATATATACACACACACACACTGTTATTCTCCTATATGTCTGTGATAATTAATCATTAATAGCTAGTCACTCATAAGTAAATATGAGTCTCCTAATTCCTCAAAATATCAATGCTCTTATTCAATAATTAAAAATCAAAAATTAAAAGTTAAAGGATCAGTTTTTGTGCTAACTATAGAAACCAAATAATGAACTATGAATCCATCCACTCATAATACAACTTAGTGTTTCAATCTGATTATTTGCCACCATATGATGACATTTTTAATCATTTCAATAAAAAACTTTCTAAAAGAGTATTATCTTGCTATTGTATTAAGCAATTAGTAATGTGCTTCTTTAGAACATCTTGAACAACTCTGTAATGTACACAGAATCTGCCTCTTCCATTAAATAATTTTTTTTAGAAAGGTTAATTTTTATTCATTTCATATCTCCAATTCAATGAAGATATGCTCTTATAATTGTAATTCCAATAATATCCAGAAATAGAATAATTCTTAAATAAAAATTTTCCAGTACTTATATATTATGGTGATAAAAAGCTTACGACTTATTTCCATGCAATAAATTTGATAGAATAAATTGTCTCATATAATACTAAATCATCCATGCATTTTACTACTGTTACACAATGCTTTATTTATCACCCTCTTTTACAGTTTAGCTTTGATTGCCCCAGCAATCTTCTTCAGAACCTTTATATCTCCTAACTTCAACTGCTAAATTCAAATTTTAAAAATTTACCGTTATATTTTTAGTCTAAAAGTATAATGGTAAAAAAACTGTAAACTGTAAAAGAGGGTGGTAAATAAAGCATTGTGTAACAGTAGTAAAGTGGATGGATGATTTAGTATTATATGATATACATTTGGTAATGCAATAAGAAAGATTAGTTAATAAATTGTCTCATATACAACTAATTCAATTTAAATAGTTAATAAATTGTCTCATATACAACTAATTCAATTTAAATAGTTACATCAATATGTTGAAATATTCAATCATATACATTGTTAATTATAGCAGGAGAATGCTGACTTCAACATTAATGTCCATTTTTTTCCCCAAAAAAGTTTTCAATATATTTAAACTGATCTATATTCTCACATTAATAATCTTCCAAGTCATTTTTTCCCCCATTAACTATAATAACCTAAGTAAAATAAAGTTGTTAAACATTACATTAGAGTTTTATTTAGGTTTATTAAAACTTGTTCTCATTCTTTTTTCAAATTTGCTAAATAGTACACACATTTTTTGATTGTTATTGCAAAAAAAAAAACAATAACAAAAACATTATCTGCAAAATATAAGCTGATTTAGATTTTTTATTTTGAAAAGTGACATATACCAATCTAAATTTATTATATATATATAATTGATGACAAATTTGAAGAAAATCTCTTTGATAAATATTTCTTCCAATTTTAAAATTTTCTGGAATTCAATATAACTTTGTTAATAGAGTAACAATAGTGTATATTTCTTTACAATTTCAGTGCTTTTCAAAATAATAAAAATGAAAATTAATATATTTATCATGCATTTAAAAATTAACATATAAAAATAAATTTGGAGATTATTATATTATAATTGTGAAATATCCCTATGATTGAAAGACTCGGTAATGACTGTAAAATCACTGCTTACAAACTGGGAGGAAAAGTTAATTTTGTGTGGAAAATAATAGTGTATACTTATCACTATTTGATATTATTCCAATTACAAATCATTGATAATTCATTTTGAGTGTTTCCATTTCAATAGTAGTAATATGCAAAGATGCGAAATTAAAGAATAACAAAAGATTAACTGCCTAAATGTCAAAAGAATGAAATAGAAAGGCTGGAAGTCTATAATTAAAATGTTTGCCAGGATGAAAAGATATTACAATCATAGCTTTGGATATATAATTTATATCATTGTGTAAAAAGTGATACCAGTGGTTAAGAGGGTTAAAGAAAGTAGTAGAACAAAGTAAAATAAGGACTACTTTATTCTTTTCCTTTCTGTCACTATATAGAAAAATGATTTTGATAAAATTATATCTCTATTAAATGACTAATATCTCTGATCATTTAGATATGTCATTAAGTTAGGTAATCAATAGAGAATCATTGGCTGTATGATTCCTAAAAGTGATGGTTATATTTAAATAGCTGTCAAAGAAAATATGAATTAAAGATCTAATAGCAGAAAAAAATTGTTATAGATTTTTACACTAAGGTTTTTGACTAATGGGTGATAAACTGTTTCAAAAAATGCTAATCCTCATTAACAAAAATTGAAAATTCTGCAGTTAGGATAGACAGTGGGAATATTGACAGATACTTTTAAATTCTTTAGTAATAATAGAATGAGTCATTGTCATCTGAAACAATCTAGTCAGTTAGAACCACTAAATGAAGTATGCTAGAAGATTTTACTTCATAAATATGACTATATAAAAATGATTATCAAGTAATATAAAAAATAAAAATCTTGACAAAAGCATTAATGATCCTAATATTAACCTTTCAGTCAATTAAGGACTTCAAAAATTTTTCAATAATTAACCTTGATAATAAGTGAAAAATCATTTAGAGACAGAAATGTATACTGAGATGATATGTTGGAATTGATCTTTTATTGAGATTTGCTATGCTGATGACTTACTGAATGATATAAAAGATTACACTAATTTTGAGAAATTATTGATAGTTAATTCAAAATGTTTCATTGCTTGAATTAATGTTTTAAATATAAACATTAAAAGTTGTTGTGACTTATGACCAATGTGGCCACTTGCTGGTGTTGTTTCTATGCAAAAACCCAGAAATATGCCATTTGATGTGTCCCAACTTACAGCCTATAGAACAATTCTGGTCATATTTATCATTAGCAGGCCTAGATGGCATTACACACTGTGATTTGTGTCACTATGGAAATAGCACACACTTCACAGATCGTTACCGTAGGATGTGAGGGTGTATGGAATTCAACTGGCCATAAGTGTTTTTATGTGCATTGGAAGTAATGATCTTATACCTTATCTCACATACTATTACATACTAATAATTGCAAGCCCATCGTGTGTCTCCCTACACATCTTGGAAATTGAAAACAATTGTAAAAGGGTATGTTTCAGAAATACAAGTCATGCAAAAAGGAACATTTGCATGAAAACAGCTATGAGAGTAATGAAATGGTTGTCATACCTTGTTTTGGAAATCATAATCTTGGTTTTCTCAGACTAGTGCATGTATTGGCCGATCCTTTGGATTGGCAAAACCATCATCCTCCCCCCCCTGCACATTCCAGCACTACATGCTGGAAGATTGCTTTGATAAAAGTAGTGTATGTATTAGCTGATCCAAAGGACATGCTGAAATGTATAATGTAATTTAGAAAATAATGTTGGTTCATAAATTTTTTAAAAATACTTTGAAAAATTGTCAGAGAACAGAAAGCAAAAAATTATCATCCTGGTAATGTTACTTTTCATTATTTTTCCATATGTCATAGCATCGGCCGGGACGTGAACTCACAACTGTCTGCAACCAACTACTTGCTTGCATGGCGGCTGCGATACCTCTCGGCTAACAACGCAAGACTTACTTTTCATTATTTTTGTAAGCAATAATGCCATCAAGCAGCCACATTGGGCATAAGTCACAACAATCCATTAAAAATATTTATGGCATATTCTAAAGCTTAAACATGTGTATTCAAGGAGGCAATAAAAAATTCAGGCTTTAAGTTGGCATTTATTGAAGAGATCTGTATAAGTAATTAAAAGTGCAGAAGATCTCTGAGTGATACCTCTAATAATCTTAATAACAGGAAGGTTTTGAACAAACTGTTAACCAAGATAATTTTTTTGTATAATTTAATGAAGTCATAGGTTATGTTAAAATGATTAAAAGCAGTGTCAAAATTGTTTGAGTAAAAAATTGCTGATTGGAGACTGCCTAAAAATCTGTAGAGTTCTATGAAAAACTAGAATTATAACTGAATGCAGCAGCTTCAAAATGCAGTGTGTGTGCTGATAAAAACTGGGAGGGGGGAGAATAGGCATAGAATAAAATTCAAGAATATTTTGGTACCTATTATATGTAAAAAATGATGAAGAATATGAATTGTTTGTTAAATATGGGTACATGAGCTTTTCATTGAACATATCTTCATTTAATATATTTTACACAGTCATGCTAGACTAATTATTTAACAGCATGGTAAAAGTTTTCATGACTTCATGAAATAGAAGCTTCACTAATGGGGACGCTCACAAAATAAAAGTATGCTCAAGCTTACAAAAAATGTAAGATTTAAAAATAATATAGCTATTTTCAGAATTCTTATTTATATATAAATATTATAATAGACTTTCCATAAGTATGTCATTAATATTTTATTAAACTTATAAGAAAGCTGGTAATGTTGCAATAGTTTAAATATAAAATTAGAAATTATCAAAGATAACTTCTAATTTTATAATGCTTACGGCCAGAGTTAGGAGTTACCTGAAAAAATTTAACCTATCATTGTAAGATTTTATCCTACTGTAATAAAAATTTAATGAAAATATAACAGAGAGAGGAAAAAAAAACACCTTTTAATCGCTGAGGGTAATTCCACTTCAAATAAAAATTTTTAATTTCAATGACATAAAACAAAATTTTTGTTAAAATTAAAAAGTGTTTCGTTTTAAAAGCTTTAAAAAACATATCAATTTGCTATATTATATGTATAGGAATAAAAAAAAAAAACAGAAATCACTATTAGTTTCCAAAAATTGAAAATCTTTTTGGCAATAAAAAAATATTGCCAAATCTTAATGACAAATTATTTATAAAAGTTATGGTAACAAAAATGATCAGCTTTTTTGAGGTGATTTTAAATTTAAACATAAAATTGTTTTAGCAAAGTTGATCTCAAAGAAATAATCTAGCTATTTAGAGATTTAAAATGTGAATGTAAAATTGTTACAATGAATCATAATTCAAATATTATGGGGGGGGGGGTGATCAGGACAATATTTAATTATTTGTATGAAGATAATAAATTATACCTTGACTTCCATAATTATTTATGTCATCCTTATTTTCTATTTTTTAAATATATGGTTATATAATGCTTAAGTGATTAAATGTCAACATATAAAAGTAGGCTTAGTTAACACTCTGGTCTCTATAGTTGAAAAGTTTTTTGAATTAATCACTCAATTTTTAGTGTTTTTGAGTTATATTCAGAAATCAGGTATAATAATTCTTTACTTAATAATGTTCATTTGAAAAGCATCAACTTCTAAAACATATCAAATTGATAAAATTAAAATAATGGTGTCACTAAAAATCAAATCTCCACTTTGAAATCATAATGAGAAGACAAAAAAAAATTTTTTTAAAGCATATCATTTCCAAAAAATGTCATTAAAAGTTCTTTTTTAATATTATAAAAAAAAAAAAAAGATGTAAATATCAAAATGCTTTTTCCCATCACAAACACTGACACAATCTTCTTAAAAAATGGTAATGAATTTATAAGTTATGATAATATCATTATGGATATTTCATCTATGGCTAGAAATTCAATATTCTTGTTAAGATGACTAAAACAGAAATAAAGATTTTGAAGTTAATAAAACTAGTTGACTACTAACAGATTTTACAAATTATGGTTTTAAATTTGCATTTAAAATAAAATAATAATTGTGTTTATATCAATTACCTATCATCTGACTGTAAAAGACCATAAATAAAAGATAAATTGTATTTAAAAAATCATAAATTAAAGATAAATTGTACCTAAAAGTTGGTTATGATAGAAAAAAAAGTGACAAAGATAATTAGTTTATTTTTTTCTAAGCCCTACTTATTTAGTATTAATTAAGATTGAATCAAATCTGTCTAAAAGTTCTCCAATTCTATTAACAACTTAAAAGAGCTCCAAATGGTGACTGTTTTGTTGATAAAATTGTTTCAAAATTGTACAATATTGTACTGGATTTGGATTGCCTGAAAATGTGATTGCATTGATGTATAAATAAAATATCCTTGTAATATTATAAATGGAAAATAATTTGTCACTTGACTATATAAAAATCTTGATGTTAAATGCAAGAAAACTTTGATTTCTCTTTGCGGCTATAAAGGAAAAGCAAAGAAATTCCTAATGTTCATTCCACATATGAGTTTATATTCCATAACATGTAAAGTTATCAGCCAACATAGCAGACAGAAAATGTGCATATTTAGGCTTCTAATCAATGACCATTTAGCTACCTAATATTAAATGGAACACTATCAGATTTTGTGAAATTAGAGAAAAAAAAAGAGACAGTTGATTTTAAAATTGGCCACAAACTTTACAGAACAAATATTAGAAACTCAAGAAAAAATAAAAAGTAGGCAAATTTGGATATGGAAAAAGAAATGAGAGAAAATAGATTTGAGGAAGCTACTAGAAAAGAAAATTTGTATATTATGAATACTTTTTTTTTTTAAAAAAAAAGTTGCCCAACAAAAAATATATATTTTAGATTATAATGTACTTAATAAAGTCAATATTGAAAATGATAAGATAGTATTAAAATTTGATATTCATAATCCTTTAGAAATACTCCTATGAATTTTAAACTTGAACTTGCCAATCATTTAAAAATATTAACAGACTTCAACGATGGATCACAATTGAATCAAATTAATCAGAAACTGCCATACAAATAGCTGTTACAAAAAGCAGCACATCACTGGTAAAGTTTTCAATGTATAAAGAAAACAATGAATGAGAAAATATTTTAAAATAATCTATTTAGAATAATCAGATATCTATAATTTTGTAAAATGGTGTAAAAAAGACTTAATGACGATATAAGAAAATATATCAAAATAATAATTCTAAATATAAATTGTAATAAAAAATGTAGGAGTAAATTTTTAAGAGCAAATGACAATTATAAAATAATTAATTTCTTCCAAGTATATATGCTATACTATCTTCCAAATGCTGCACAACTTTGTCAAAGTCAATAGAAAACCTATACAATTACAATATCTTTTGAAATTTCAAGTATTTTAAATAAAAAGATGAGATGTGCAATTAAATTTATGAAGAATAAAAAATTTCCAAAAAATATTGAAATTAACAAAGATATTTTAAAAAAATAGATAAAGTAGAGAAATTGTTGGCAAAGCAATACATTTAAATGTCTAAAAATATATATTAGATTATTGTAACGATTGTAAAAAAAAAAAAAGTAGAGATTATTAGTTTTCTAAAAATACTATGCAAGATCTTTACCAAGACTATTAAATTTAACAGTAGTTATAATAAATCATATCTATTGTTACATTTTTATTTACAACTATCAAATTCACTCCACTCACAACTTTTGACACCATCCACCTCAGATAAATACAATAATGATTATTACTAATCATTTACTAAACTAGAGATTATCTCTAACTGAGATTTAAAATTTATATCTGTGCTAGAGATAATCTCTAGTTTAGTAAATGATTATTATATTTATCTGAGGTGGATGATGTCAATGTTGTGAGTGGAGTGAGTTTGACAATTGTAAATAAAAATGTAACCATTTACTATAGATAAATACTTTTCATATAATAGAGAGATATATATGAGAAATGGTGACCTGGGCCAATTGATGAGTGCTGGTTCAGCATGAAATGCATCTTAGAGGTCATTTGTCTTTTATTGTATCTTTATTTATTTATATGAATTTAAAAAGTATGGGAAAGTATGGAGGTTGTTTAATATATATATAAATCATATCTATATATTTAAAAAAAGTTATAGAAAAAGCCAATTACAAGTGGCATTATGCTTTAAATTTAAAAAAAAAAAAAACATTTCATTTTGTAAATGTTTTGATAGTAATTAAACTTTAGAATATCAAGACATTGATAAAAGATATTGTCAAATTCTGATGAATATTTATTAAAATTTTACAACAACAATTAGATGGGAATTAACATAAATAAAGATATACAAAAAGATAATTCTATATCTTCAAAACTTTTTGTAACTGTTTTATATTAAATATTTGTGTGAATTAAAATGAAAAGATAATGAATTAAAACTAAATATAGATTAGTTAAATCATTTAGATTTTGCACATGATACAATTGTTTATTAGTTGAAAGCAAAAAGTAAAACTAAAGATAAATACTGAAGCAATTTTCAAAGGTTTTTTCAAAAAAGAAGAAAATAAAGATTGATGTTAATGAATTCTAAAAGTAAATAACTTTAAATATATTTTATACAGATGAAAATATAATGGATGAATCATTAGAATTATGTTTGGATGAAAACTTTTACATAGAAATAATATTAAAAAGACATGTGTTTGAAAAAAAAAAAGCTTTTTATTATGTTTCTTAAGTGTTTACTTATAGATCTGAGATTTGAAAAATATGGAGATACATGTTAAGAGTAACAAACAGAGATTAAAAGAAACACATACTGTATTCAAAGAGATTGTAAAAGACTTAAGAAAAGATATTGAGTGGGATGAATTGATGAGACTATGAGACTCTGATTCCTTGAATGATATGGAGAAATTATGGATAGAAAAAATTGGATTAATTCCTAAGACATATATTGCCTAACTTCGTTTTAATCTCTTAATTCTTTCAATAATCTCAATGATACTTGCTTACTTTCTCACCTATGTATTTTACTATCAATCCTTTTCAAAATACAATTCTCTATACTTGACTGAATGATCAGAAGTATCTGTATTGTTTTATTATTGAGTGTCACGCCCTAATGAAACATTTATTAGAAATGTTCAAGCAATTAAGCATATTTTCATTCTACAGTGTTATTTCCATCAAAAGTAATCTCATGCCAATCTAATTCTATGATTATTTTCTGCACTAATAATCTGAACATGTTATTTATAGTATTTAATTTAGTTTGATTCATTGCAATCTTTATTTATCTTTTTTGAAAGCTTTTCATCAGATAGCTCTTGTAATATTTTTTTTTTAGTTCTGAAAGCAAAAACAAACACATCTATAAAAATAGGTGAATTAAGTTTTCTTCATTTATTTTAGTTAGCTTTTCTTTTTAATCCATTCTCACTAAAATTGTAGTAAAAAGTTTTGAAGATATGAAATCATTCAGACGCACACATTATTGCTAATTATTTTATTATCATTCACAATTAATAATTACTATCAGCATATAATATATGTGTATATATCTTATCCTACAATTTTCTGACGCACCC
The DNA here is from genome assembly GCA_028023455.1 of Epiperipatus broadwayi. Taxonomy (NCBI): domain Eukaryota; kingdom Metazoa; phylum Onychophora; class Udeonychophora; order Euonychophora; family Peripatidae; genus Epiperipatus; species Epiperipatus broadwayi. The sequence goes on along the minus strand of JAQFVV010012502.1, from coordinate 2,426,060 downwards.
ATTATTGCTAATTATTTTATTATCATTCACAATCAATAACTACTATCAGCATATAATATATGTGTATATATCTTATTCTACAATTTTTTTTAGTTAACTATTTATTGGTTATTTGCAGTTAATCCTCAAACTTGAAAATTATTCCATTACGCCCCCTATAAATCCTGTTTGCGGGCAAAGTTTAATACATGACTACAAATATATGTATACAGACATTTTTAATAGTAGAATTTATTTTTCAAATGAAGATGAGACAATGTTTGTCAAATAAATCAAGCATTTAATTATTTTAATGTTTTTCTTTTTAATTGTTTTCACTATATATTCTTTAAAAAACAAAACAAAAAAAAAAAAACCTACACTAGATTAGCAACTTAACAAAACAAAAGTAAAATATCCCAAACAATACAAGTGAAAGAAAAGATTTATGAAACCTTGAACTAAATTCTGTAAAAAAAAAAAGTTTAATGTAATAAATAAATACACCAATACTAATTAGAAAATTATATATATAAGCAATTTTTTCAAATGTTTTTGAGGCAGCACTCATACGACATTATTCAAAATCTTTTAACAACTTCAGAAAAAAACGTTCCAGTTATAAAATAATAAACATTGAAATTTTTTTTTTTTTAAATTGAGAAGCTCAGTTTTTAAATTACATTTCTAAATATATATATATAAACCCAATCAGATTAAAAACTAAGTTTTCAAACACTTCATTGGGATTTACCACTAGAAAAACAGATTTCATTTGAAGTATGACTCTCCTTGTAAGTAAATAATGTAGAAATCTTCCAAAACGAACAAAAATTAAGTCATATATATATATTTTCTGAAAAAAGATCTTGCATTAATTTCTCTCCCCCTTTCTCTCTCTTTCTCTCAAAAAAATAATTTTGCAGAATTTTGATTAAAACAAAATAATTAAAAGTCAGAATTTGATAAAATGCATTGGAAAATAAATTATTAATAGCAATGTCAAAGACAGATATGAATCCTATAATCTGTTTATTAGTTGAGAAGTATTGTTACGAAATCATATTTTGAAGATAAAAAAATATATCCTTGGATAGATATCCTAGATTTGATTCACAATACCAATAAAATCTTGGTGTTTGCAAGACATTTCATATTTCTTATAAAAACTAGTACTCTATATATACTATCGAAGATAATTTCTTAAACTCTCTTTCAAAAGGAAATTTTATTCACAAACCATAAGAATCATTTACAAAAGGAAGGACAATTACATATCGATCTCAAAGGAGACCAGTCAACACAATCAGAGGTTACACTTGTATATATATAAACAAAAAAACAATTAATTTCATGTCAATTACATTAAGACTTTATATTCTTTTCATCATCGGTACTACATTTTGTTTTAGATTTATTAGGGCCCAGGTCTGGTTGAATGTCCAATTCTGAGAAAATTTTTGGTCTAATTCTTTAATTTCTTTTAGTAATTGTAAAGACATTTTCATCATGTCATATTCTTCTCCACTCTCGAAGATAGTCTTATTTCTCAAAGACCAAATGGAAAAATTTATGAATGTTGCCAATCTTATGACCCCAAAATGTACACTCTTGAAGGCCTTAGTCAAATTTACACAAGCTGATTCTTTGTTTTTAATGAAAGATTTAAAGTGTTTCTTATGCTATTTCAAATTTAACACTCCTCCAATATATGTGCCATTGTCTTATCACTACGCCTACATAGTGCGCATATAGGGTCCAGATTATAATTCCTTTTACTATGTAGGAAATCAGCAGTAGGCAAGGCCCCAAGGTTAACCTTGATTAAAAAATTAACAAACCTCGGTTCCAATTTTACACGTTTGGTCAACCTGGAGAACCTCGATATTCCAATCGAAAGAATATTGTCAATTTTAGTTTCTTCCGGATTCATAAGATCATATGTGTTCCAGTAGTTTAGTTTGTTATTAAACATTGTTCCTGGCTTCATTTTTAGATGGTTAAATACTATAGAGATTTGCTTTTGAATCCAAAGCCTTCCACTTTTGGGAGGTGGCCTATCGGTAGGAGTTATTTCTTCTGGGAATATTGGCCCTTCCATATCTGGATTTTTCATAAATAATCTGGTAAGTACATTATGAAAACACTGTATTAATAAGATTTTGATTGAGTGTAGTCCTATGCCGTTCATCTGTTTAGGTTTCTGTAGGAGGCGCAGGTTGATGACAGGAGCTTCCCCCCCAACACGACTTCCTACATTGGGTTTCAACATTCCTTATAAAGGCTTTCATCAGTGAGAATCCTGCAAGGAAGTATGTAATCTTGGGGAGCATGACAACATTCATCAGTGCAATTTTCCCAAACAAAGATAAATAAATCTCCAATGATCCAATAAATTTTGTTATCTTAGTCATTAAATCATTTTCAATTTCCTTCCTCATTTTAGATGGGGAGGCCGCTAGCTGAAAACCCAAGAATTTCTGAGGTGGAGCCTTAAATATGCCAGGAATTTGCTTGCCAGTCATAATCGACCAGATTTCCGACTTCTCCCTGTTGACTCTTAGACCAAATTCACATTCGAATTGGTCCAAGAGCTTCTCTAGTCCAGCAAACTCCTCCTGTGAAGCAAGAAAAACCACCACATCATCCATATAGGAGACATGATGGACCCTCTCTCTTAGCAAAGGTATAGATATCCCTTTAAGAGATGTCTCTTTCATAACTTTCTTTACAAATATTTCAAAACATTACAGTAATAAAAAGAGTGAATGAATTTAATGATTGTAATAATGCATGTAGGTGAAAAGGTAACCTGTTTAAAACATTGGTTGTATTTGAATTTCTTTCCATTATTAATACTGAAATGATATATAATCATTTCACCTGATAATAATCATCCATCATTTCATAGCAGATGGAGATAGTGGGGGTATTGCAGCATAGGTATTTATTCTTTAGAGACAATCTAGGCAAAGTAAAGAAAAGATAAAACCATTTGAATATAATAATAAAAAAAACATTTAGAAAATAATCAATACATAATACTAAGAGATAAGCATGTATGTATAAGTACATACATGTGTGATGTATAATATTTATTATTATTTAACCAAAACTGCCTAACACTATACTAGCAAAAATAAAAATGCAAAACCATAAAACAATACAATATCTTACACAACCATGGTTTCATCTACTACAAATAGACTTTCTCAAGTATATATATATATTATTTCCTTTAGTTTGATTTTCATTTGATAAGGTCTATTTATAGTAGATGAAATCATGGTTGTGTAAGGATTTTGGTAAAATTTTGGATTTAATCTAGTATTGAATTGTTTTATGGTTTTGCATTTTTATTATTATTTATATGTCAATAAAATATATTTTAAAATACTGTGTAATTTTAAATTTAATTATTAAAAAGATAATAATAATAATGTTTTAAATTTATAAAACACTCAATAAAAGATTGTTAATTTATATACACACATTGATATTATTTTTAAAAGTAAATAATTTAGAAAACCATATTTCAAAATTTATTATCTATGCATTCTAAAAAATTGATAAAGAAAGTGCAGTTTTATAAAATGGTTATAACTGAAATGTTTGACATAAATTTTATTGTAATGGCAAACTAAAATATACAAGATTCCTTTCTGGATATGTGAATAGGAAGATCTCCGGAATGAAGTAGAAATGAAATATCATGAATTCTCACCCTTTACAGCAACTTGACAAACACCAAAGGAATATGTGCAAAAGGGATCATCAGTATTAAGTGTTATAAATATAATTGAAATAATTCAATAAACAAATAAAGCATTTACAACCAACAATTTTTTTTTCTCATGTGTCATAGCATCAGCCGGGAAGCGAACCTGCTAACCCGGGACAACTGCTTGTAAAGCAGCTGTCGCTGACCTCTCGACCACCAATGCTTGGCTACACAACCAACAATTGAGATACAAATACCAAAACTTGGAAATAATTAATTAAAGAATGACTAATATAACAAGCTTATTTACATTAAATGCTATATCAACATCTCTATCTTTATGTAAGTTACCAGTAAACTTTGTATATAAACTTTGTTTGAAATTTAAGCCAGAACTTTTGGTATAAAAATATCTTAGATATATTATTTATTGTCATTTTGTATATTTTAAAATGTTTTATAATTAGTGCAAAAATTATTTAAATATTTAGGGTTTAAATATTATTTTAACTTTGTTTTCATAATAATAAAACTTTCATATGAATTAATTTATTATTGACAATTAAATATATATATATTTAAAAAGTAAACAAATTATTAGAATTCAATTAAATATATGTATACAATTTTACTTTGAATGTTATGAATCTGAATTTAAATAAATAAAGACAGGACAAGATTGAAAGAACAATTGAAATCATTGGACAATTCATTTTGTAAGTGTTGCATGGGTAAGCATTAAATGCTTGCTTTAACTTTATAAAATATTGTTACAAACCAATAATGCAATCTGCTTAATTTAAATGCATGAATTTGTTTATTTATTTATAGAGATATCAAGCTTGAGATGTGCATATATCTAATATATTTTATACACAATCAATATTATTATAAATAAGGCCTAACTCCTCTGAGCATGCATTTTAATAACCTCCATGCACTTCCTGTAAGGATCATATTTAAAAGCATAAGTGTATGCTTATGCTTAGAATTTATTTTCAATATAAATCAGTTTTTTCTCACTGTGCTAAAATCAGGGCTTTAATTTATTGCGTGCATGAGAAATAAATTATCAATTGAATTGTACAAACCTATTCGATCTATTGCAGAGAGAGAGATACAATCTCATTTTTAACCACTTGCAATAAAATACAAAATATATTTTGAATTTACTGTAATAAATATTCTGTTGTTTATATAGCATACATGTGTATATAATATTATAAATAAGGACTAATTCTTCTGAGCATGCACTTTAATAATCTCTTTGCACTCTCCCATGAGGATCGACTTTAAAGGCATAGGTGTTTGCTTATGCTTAGAGTTTATTTATTATCAAGAAATTTATTTAACACAAAATATACATAGTATTATGATAGACAGGATAACAGGTTAAGCTTGGTTAAAAGGTCAAAAGTTCTCATGCATGTATTATTATGTGGACACTGGTTTATCTTGTACAACTTTGTATTGTTAGTGGTTGCAGTATTTCCATTTAATGACATTGGGTTCCTGCAAAAGGTTGATGCTTAGAGTGACCATAGAGTTTATTTTCTATATAAACCAGTCTTTGCTCACCATGTTAAAGTCAATCCTCATGGGAGAGTGCACAGAGATTATTAAAGTGCATGCTTAGAGGAGTTAGTCCTTATTTATAATATTACATACATATGTGCGCTACATAAATAACAGAATATTTATTACAGTAAATTAAAAATTTACTTTGTATTTCATTGCAGGTGGATAAAATTGAGATTTATCTTTCTTCTACAGTATATTGAATAGGTTTGTATAATTTAAATTAATAATTATATCTCAAGCGCTTAATAGATTGAATCTCTGGTTTAAGCATGGTGAGCAAAGACTGATTTATACCGAAAATAAACTCTAAGCATAAATGTAACCTTATGCTTTTAAAGTCAATCCTCATGGGAGAGTATGTAGAGATTATTAAAAAGCATGCTCAGATGAGTTATTCCTTATTTATAATATCACATATGTATGTGCACTATATAAATAACAGAATAATCAATATTAATAATAGGCATGAAGATATTAAAATTATTAAAGTCTTAAATAAGAATTCTATTATGCATATATTGTTCTATCTTGCATATAAAAAAGCAGATGTGGAATTCCTGATTATTTATATTGATAATGATATATATTGTAACAGACGGGGTTCGAATACAAGAGATAAGGCAATAGTGCTAATTGAGAGTGTTGATATGGAGCGATTATATCAAAGATATATATGTAAATAGTCATTCGAACCCTGTTACAAGAGTCAAGTATGTGTATGATTGTGGATATAGACAATATGGATGTATTAATGATGGTTACAATCAATTATATATAGAGTGTATAAATTGTAATTGATTATTCATATATTTTATCCGTTAAGTTTTTTTAGTTTTAATAATATTTAACACGTGTTTTTCTTTGTTAATTAATCTCTTGAACATATGAGGACAAAATAGAAATGAATCAATTGTGTAGAGTTTACAATAATCGAGAAGTCTGAAAACTGGCAAGGGTATTTTTGAAGAACAATGGAAGATGGTCAGGCATGGATACACAGAGAAAATTTTACAAAGTAAAAGTGAAACAAAAGAACTTTTGTTGTGCTCGAAAGGAGAGATATAGATAGAAAAAGGAGACTTGAACTACAGATTGTGATAATTTTTCCTTAAAAGTCATTAATATTTTCCCACCCAAAATTCGAATTCTATATATCGAATCCCCAGTGGACACTTGTCGTGGAACTCACCTGAAGGACTAACGAACTCGTATTAAATAAAGAAATTTTGTTTCATCAAGTGAAGGTGACGAAGATCTTGAAACTGGACCCTTCATAACGAGTGAATCACCTACTCCACCTCTGGGATACTATTCGATATACCCTATTGAACTGTTTCCATCCGTATATCTACCAGACCAGTATTCTTGGAGAGTAAATACTTGTCTTTGATCCGTGAACTAAGGTAAATTGAGTGGCACAAAAATATATGTCAGGAATGTGTCTTAATAAAAACTAGTGTTACCTCAATATTAATTACTTAATATCTCTTTAAAATTAAATAAAAACAACATTAAAACACTCTGATGTATATTTATTATTTTATTTTTTTTTTTTATTGTATATTATTTTATTTGAGGAGGTGAGGTGTATTAATATATTTATATTTATATATTTATATTTTTTGTATTGATGGTTTGTGGTGGTGGGGGGAAGAAGAAAGAATAGAAAGAAAGAGGGGGGATAGATATATTTTTATATAAAAAAATAAAATACCATAGAAAATAATAAAAAATAAGTAATTTATGGTGTGTTGTTGTTTCTTTTTTCTATATAGAAACTCCACCACCCCCCAACACAGAGGGGGGGGGGGGGGCGCGCCCCAAAAAAAAAACACACCAACCAACCATCCTTGATCTTTTTTATAAGATAAATATTATTCACACGAAAAGAGGGGGGGGAGGAGGGAAAACCCCACCACCCCCACAAACCTCCAAACAAACTACGGGAGAAAGACCACAAAGGGGGGAAAAAAGATATCGGGGGGGGTGATAAAATATATATATATATATATATATATATATACTAGCAGATGTGCATTCCTTGCTTTTATGTTGAAAATAGTAATTTTCATGCCATTTATTTATATTTTGATATTCCATATGTTGCAGTGGAAATCCTGGCATTCAACAATTAGTTCACTACTTATTAGGGTACGTTGGCATGCTGATATTTTATGAATAGATATATAAAGAGGTCACAAATAAGTTCTTAACAAGCTTTGCCGATTATCCTCAACACCCAATTGTTTTCTGCTACTGGCTCCCTCAGTGAGGTGCTAGGATATTCAAGCATTTGATGAAAAATACCAAAACAAACCCAGCACTTCATCTAATGGATAACTATTAAGTAAAAAATCTGAAAATTTCAGACATTCATATGTCTTCCAATATAGCTATCTAAATTAAATAGCCATATGGGACTGAAACCAAGTTCATGTGACATATGACTTGATTTCTTTGTAATTTTAGTTTTTACTATTAAGCTTTTAGTGATTTTATATTGCTAAAGTTATTAATATATGGTGTATCTGAATTTGGTTGAGTCCACTATGGCTATTTAAGTTAGATAGCTGAAATTTCATATTTTTTACTTAATAGTTATCCATTAGATACAGTGCTGGGCTTGTCTTGGTATTTTTAATCTAATGCTTGAATATCCTAGCATCTCACTGAGGAAGCCAGTAGCAGAAAACAGTCTGGGGTTGGAGATATTCTGCAAAGCTTGTTAAGGGCTTATTTGCAAGCTCTCTCTCTGTCTATATATATATAACATTTGTAATACAAGGTTGTTAAATTAGGTCATGTGACATATGACTTGATTTCTTTGTCATATATATATATATATGCATGCATGCACACAAATGCTGACAGACATATTGTTGTTATGAACTATTGATGTTGAGAATCTTAGTGATATCTGCCTGATTATATTTTTACATAATATGACATATTAATGTATTTTGCATATGTATCTTATCTTTACCTCTTTTTAGAAAACTGAATATATGATACAATAATTAGTTATAATATTACTGTTGTAATTATAGGGGATTTGAACTCAGACTTTCAAGGTCTCTTTACTGTTAGTAATAAGTTGCTTTATTGCAGATAATATGTATAATATTTTAATATGCTTAAGCCATTGGTTTTAAATTCTAAGTGATATCATGTGCATTCATGTTTACATGATATATTGGAGTAGAATAGGCAATATTATCAGCATAGAAATAAGATTACATATAATACAATTCATATAAACTAAACATGAAGTCTTTATGGTAAAATAGTTAATAGTCTCATTGAATTACACTTAACAATTATAAATTTATTAAACGCACATTGATTACATAAGTAATATTTACTGAGGCTATAACCTCGAGAATATGCATGTAAAATGCAATAATAGGGACCTCTACAGGACATAAGCTTGTGGTTAAACACCTGTTGAGGTCCCCTACTATCACATTTTATAAGCATATTCTCAAGGTTATAGCCTCAGTAAATATTACTTAACAATTATAAAAATTTGATATTTAGTTTTATAATTTTTTGGGTGCATTGTGAGCACTCATCTCATTTATCAATAAGTTAATCTAACTTTGGCACTGTCAACATGAAAAGTAAACTACCTTTCTAGTTGTTAATATTGTTTGTATATGTTAATGGTTTTACTTGATGGTTGTTTAATTCATTTTTAAAATAAATATAACTGTAATGCTGGTTTCTAATCATTTCAATTTCTCTCTAATATTGGTACATATATATATGATAGGACAACTATATAAATTTTAATTTGATTCCAAGATCCTATGTGAATCATAGAAATTAGCTAAAAGTAAATAACATATTAACACACATATGCATATAAGTACAAGACAGATGCTTTTTAATACATGCATATACACCTAACTATGATAAGTCGTTTAAAAATTATAGTATATTAAATTTAATAACAAAAGTATTTTTTTTAAAAATTTAAAAAAATCCAGGTATGAAAAAGATAGTAGAGTAATACATTAAAAGTGCACATATTAACATATATGTGTAGTTATTCCAGAAAGTATATATTTTTCTTTCTGTTTTTAAATTCTATCAAAAATGAGATAACAGTCTCATTATTAGCAGACACAATTCATGGTAATATTTATATTTTTAAATTTATACTGATTTCTGAATTTATATTACTACTTACTCATTGTAATTCCTTCATATAGATTCAGTTTTTTGATACAATAAGAAACCATTTACTGAAAAAAAATTTCTTTTCTTTCTTCCATCTAAAATTTAACACTTTTTCAAACCAAAAAAAATATTGCACTTTGGATGAAATTTTAGCTGTTTCAGGAACACATTCTCTTTTCATTATTCCATAAAAATTTTTTTTATTTATTTTACAATTCAATTAATCATTTTTTTCACTTTATTATTCAAATAAAGCAGTTGAGAGACTTCCTCAAGCTTGGAAGAATTGCTACAATCAATTACTTTATTCTTTGAAGACATTTCAAATAAAATTTTAAATTGCAAATCATGACTGAATGAGTGTGAACAATTAAGAGGTTTAAGATTTAAAACAAACAATGCAAGACAAGAAAATAGCTTCTCCTATATTAATTAATAATTTATACACATAATATATATATATTTTTCTAATTAATTTATAAACTTTAATCTTTTCATTTTTTATTTATTGTTTTTTTTCTTTTTTGGATAATATATAAATAGTAAATTTTTAAAGTTTATATGATGGTCCTCATATATATATGAATTTATAGTATTATTTCTAGGAGCTCTCATATAGTAAAAATATAATAGCTAAAATAGCTGATGTTTCAGTACAATAACAAATACTTTCTTCAGAGATTTTTCTTTCTCAAATCATAAGAATGTGTGTGATGAGACTTAAAATTATTTTTTCCTTTATTATTTTCTCCTCATACTCAAATTCTATTGGTTGAGAAATTGAAAAAAATATTTTTATCCTCCAATAGCTTTTTCCAAATATTATTAATTTTCTCCAATTCACACTTCTCATTTATGATCTTGGGCCTTTTTAAAAATTTCTATAGCTTCTCTTAGCAATCTCTGGTTATGTTATTCATTTTTTGCCAGAATATATATAGGAAGGAAAAAAAAAATTTTTATTTTTTAATTTAAGACCTTATACCCACATGGAATAAATTTTAACATATCAGGATCTTCAAATTACCTTGTTTCCTATGCATTCTTTTATTATCATTATATATTTACATTTATATATATGTAAGTTATTTTTTATTTATTTATTTTATTTGTTTCTACTTGATTTTGGATGTATGTAGAGATATCGTATATATACATGTCTCATTACAATCAATATTTAATTGTTGATTATTATTAATGTGTATACATTTTATTGTACTCTATTTAATAATATTTAATCAATATATATACACATTTTGTTTAGATTTTATTTAAGTTTAATATGAATACATAATAATTTTTGTATATACACATACGTTTGTCTACTTATACAATCATATATGTATTTTTTAATATACATTTTTAAATTAGATCTAAAAGTCTTTGTGAGGTTGGATAAGAAGATAATGTAGTTTTTTTTTTTTGTAATGCACAAAACAATAAATTAGCTATTGGTTGGTTAATTTTCTTATGCAAAATTTTTTAACCAATAAGAATTTTTTGTCAAATATGTTGCATATAATTTGTAATTTCTGAACATTGCCAATTTATTGTACTTCTTGCTGATGAATTGCAATTTCACATACAAGTAATTTTGTTTTATTGGGGGGCGGGGTATATTTCTTTAGTTAGTTTATATATATATATATGTTATTTTTCAACATATATATATATAATTCTTCAAAATATTTTATTAAATTTAGAAAGAAAATGCAATAATAATTACTTATTATTTTATAATTACTAGCTAAACAAAAGACTGATATAGAATATAAAAAAATTTATTATAGAGTTGTAAAAAAAGCAACAAATAAACAAATAAATAAAATTATTATAGATTTTTTACCAATTCAGAATATATTTGAAGAAAAAATATATGGCTGCTTATCATCTCTGATAATTAAAGAAATCTATTTCTAAAAATATATAAATTAGTATTTGCTCTCACAACTCTCAATATCCCAGTAAAATAAAATTAAACATTGTACTCAAACTCATATTTATAGCCACAAAATTTGCTAATGTCCGTCATAAATAATTGAATAATCAAGCTTTTTATGTGAAATGAAAAAGAGTATTCATTATGAGATGGTGTTGTGCCTATATAATCCTTAGTGTTATAACACAGCAATCCCATTTAAAATGGACACTTGATTTTTTTTTCTTCATGAACTCCTCCTCCCCCTTCCTCTTTAGGACAGATTTTAAATAGTGATCAAAGCTAATTTATTATTTTAAATTCCAGTTAACTAAAAAAAGATATATTTCTAACTACGTAAAAATGGATAACTGAAATTCACAATAGTGAGTGGTATATTTAACAATCCACTACAAAATGAAGACCTCTTAGAATCAAACTAATTTTTCTGATGTACAATTTTTCTTTTCTACTCTAGTTAAATCTCGTATTTTATCAATTTTATCTTGGATGTAGTCTCAGAATTCTCTATTTGTGATTTGCACATATTTTAAACTCATCTCTTTAAATAATGCCAGTATTACATGCTTTCATTCTTATCTACATGCTTTCCTCTCCATACATTGGTCTCTATACTTCATTATAAAAGTCTCAGATTTATATACAAGCATTGGTAAAAAAAAAAAAAAAAGATTAAATCCTTTTATTTCACATATTTTAGTCATACGTTTTTTTAATATTAAGCAAAATGGATGGAATAAAATAATACAGTGGGAAAAATGCAAGGAGGTTTTCAATTGGATAGGTATATAGAAGATAGTTTATTTGTAGTTACAGAACTTATAGATGAGTAGAAGAAATACAAGTAAACAGCTATATATGGTTTTTATAGGTATAGAGAAGGCATATGATAGAGTGAATATCAAAAGCACTTCAGTCAAGGTTAATTCTATGATATTTCCACTATTATGTTCCAGTTGAAAGTAATTTTTTAAAACTCATTTCTATTAATATTTGTTTTTCTCATTTTTACTTTTATCTAATAGCTCTAGTAAAATTTTCTACAGTTCTAAAGCAATATTTGTGAAAACAGTCATATTATATATGAAATCTAAATTATTTGAACAGTCTTCATTTATTTTTATTAAACAGCAAAGTTTCTACTGAGACAAAGTAATATATGCACAAAAATAAAAATTAAAACAAGTGAAAGTTCAGTCCACAAACTAATCCCTATAAAACTGCTTTAAAAAGTTTTAGAGATATAACTATCTCACCACATACTATTATCACTATATTAATCTATGTCATGATGTTCCAATGCTTTAATTAAAACACAAATGTTTATAAAGTCAAATATGTTTTCTGAAATCTGCACAAAAATACAAATTAGCATGCTCATTTTGAAATCTAGTTTGTTTTTTGAGTTTTGCTTGAGTTCAAAGTTTTCTGGAGATAATTTTGTAACAAACTTAATAAATATTTTTTGTAAAGCTATAATAATAATAACTGAATCATTAGTCATTGCAAGACCACATGATATTCAAGTACCAGGAGTATTGATTGACTTTCACTTCAGGAATCTTTCTTCTCAAATGACTGTACTAATCATCACACAGTGTTTCTTTTTATATTTTCTAAATAGCAAAGTCCTGAATTTTTCTATTTTTTTCATAAGCTTCTTTTTAAATATCTGTAATTTCATCATTTCCTGAAGGTATCCCATTCTCAGACTAATTATTTAAATATGTAGTATTTATGACATTCTTCATGTACTTTGTGATGCCATCCTTTTTAGCAATTTTCAAACCAGCTTTCTTATATTAAAATAACTTTCATTTCAATATCAGGATATAGTTTTAAGTAACTGAGACTTTCATTCTCTTAAATTCAAAAAAAATATTTCTAAAAGTTAAGAATATAAATTTCTTAATATTATTTTAGTTTTTGATCTCTAGTTTTGGATTAATATATATTTTGCATCTAAATAACAATGATTCCTTTATTAATTAAGCACATTATATTCTTAAATCCATTAAAGTTTGAAGATTTGCTATCTTAATATAAACTGAGACCTGATTATATATATATGTGTGTGTGTGGGAGATAATGATCCAGATCAACTGATGAATGCTGGTTCAGCATGAAATACGTATACTGGAGATCATTTATCTTTTTCACATGTATCGATTGTATAAGATGGATGATTAAAGGAAGCCTGAAAGTCTGGATTCATATCCCTTCTAATTACATCTAACTTAAAGTATATATATTATTGAATCTTGTAATCTCACTCTAACTAATAAATGCTTCTTGAGACTTTTAGAGTTTGCTAATAGAAAGATATTTCTGTAAGTAAAGTTCCTATATTTATATCCGCGCTTGCAAGTTTTAAAAATTGCATATAAAATTATATTATCTTACGTTTCTGTTAACAGAAAAGTTTTACACATCAAAGTTTTTAATTGTCATTTAGTCAATGAGATGCCGTAAACGAATATAATTTTAAGAACCTCAAATGACAGACATTTCATTTATAAGAGTCTGAAACTTTCAAATCTTTTTTATACAGTCAAGCAGCCATATATCTACTTACTTTTGTGAATCAGATAATTTAGAAGTCCTACGATCTATCTTTACATTTGTTTTAAAAGATAGTACCAGCATAGCATAATTTAAAAATATACGTACACACACACACCTATCTTTATTATACATTCCAATAAATATTTTTTAAAAAATAAATAATATATTTTATTAATTATTTTTTTATATATAAAAAAAATGAGAATGAGATAATGATTTTAAAGCATATATTTTAAAATACCTACATGTAATTTAATTTTGCTTGCATAATAATTGCAACCAAAAAATAATAAAAAGCTAAAATAAATAGTTTACTAAGGTCAAACAATGAAAAACAAGATTGAAGAGTTAAAACTTGGCCTTGTGACAAATATAATTGCAACTATAAAAACAGTTATTTCTTTTGATAGCAGTATTAATTATGTTGTTCTAAGAACTATCTTTTTGATAGGTCATTTTATAAAAAAATAAAAAGAACAAATATTTGAGTTAACATTAGCTTAATCATCAAATGGTGTGTGTACATTCATGCTATCAACATAGGTTAAATTGCTTTTCTTTTCATTCTTTTTTTAAAAAACCCTCTTAAGACTATGTGCAACTTACAAAGCTTTTCCCAATTAATATTTGTTCATCAGTGGTTGGAAGATTCAATAGAGCGGCTTGCCATCAGTCAGATTTGGAGAGGAAATAAGTTAAAATTATAGAATCATTTTTATGAGTGAAAATCGAAAAATCCATTTTCATATTTTAATTACAAATATTGTCTTTGTCTCTTTCTATATATATTATCATTATTGTTTTAGTCTCCATTTCTGTAGATTTATTATTAAGACTTTTTAATCACCTTTATTTTTAAAAATATGCATTACTTTTTTCTTTTTATATTTTACAATTCTCTCTAATAATAATGAACAGATATTCCTATATGGTAAATTCTAACCCCTAGATAAAAACCAAAAAGAGAGAAGAAGAAAAAAACTTCTTTAAAAACCAATGTTCAAACTAGAAATCTGTTCCCATATAGAACGTACTGATTCATTTTTCTGTTTACCTTTTAATTTCTTCAGCTTTCTGAAATACTTCAACACCATGTCTAATTGCAACTCTTCAACTATTCTATTCTCTGCCATATCTTTGCTAAGAAAACAATTGACTTTCACTTTTTTAGAATGTCTTATAACATAGAGTTCACCTCTCACACAAAAACCATATTCAAGTTTAGGAAGTCTTAAATGTTTTCATTCATTTTAGATATCTAATTCAATCAAATGATTTTATAATAGTGGACTCCATAGTATTGTATCCAAAAAATTAAAGAAAATATGATTAATTTTAATATCTTGCCATTGTATTTTTAAAATTTTATGGAGCATATTTAAATGAAATTTCTCTAATGCCTTTATATTGCAGTGATAGAGTATCCAAGTCTTATTTTCATACAATATTAAGTAAAATAACAGCTCTATTTTCAGCTATCTTAATTGCAATAGTTATTTGTGATGAAATATTCTATCTATTAACTTGTTAAAAGAAGCAGCAGCACACTGGTGTCTGTGTTGTACCTCAACATGTAAGTCCACCTTTTTACTTATAAAACAACCAAGATATTCAAATTGGTTTACATTTTCAAGTTGATAAGCAGCCAGGCTAAAAGTTGCTGAGGATTTTTTCTTCCATCACTGGCTGATAAACAACTTTAGTTTTTTGAATATCAATTAATAAACCAAATTTTTTATATGTTGCATTCAACATATAAATATCCTCTGCAAAAAGTCTTTTGTATTAATAAAAATATCATACTCATCAGCAAATTGTAAATCCAGAAATGAAGATACAGTTTTTACTTTTAATTGATTCAAATTAAAAATTCTACCATCAAACTTGTGTCATATTTTGATTATTGTTTCATTTAGATGCCTATAAACAATTCCAAAGATCACTGTCCTAAAAATTGAAAACAATGTCAGAATAAGTATAAATCCTTGTTTAACACCACTTTCAATTTCAAATGTTCAGATTTTCTAACAGTGGTAATAATACTTCCTCTCATTCCTTCACGTAGAAACTGTCCTATTAATTGAATCAAATGCCTTGATCAAAGCAATAAAATACATTACATAAATCACTGCTTTGTCCTTGACACTTTTCTTGTATTTTCTTGGCAACAAAAACCATGTCTATAGTACTTCTTGATTCTATAACACCACACAGAATCCCTAGTAACTATTTATCTATGACTGGAAGTAATCTATTAAACAAAAACCTTGAAAATACCTTTGCTGTAGTGGATAATAATGATATTCCATGAAAATTACTACAATCTTGTTTATTTCCTTTCTTTTTAAAAATTGGAACAATAAAATTATCCTTAAGACTGAGTGGCGCAACTTCATAGGTTCATATACTCTTAAAACAAATCCAATAATTTTTAAAGCTAACATATCACTACTATATTTTAAATCTTCTCCAGATATTTCATCAGGATTTGCAGCCTTTCCATTTTTTAAGATTACAAAGAGCTGTTTTGACTGCACTAAATTAAATAAATATCTTTGTCCAAATCTAAATTAAAAAAATGAAATGGATATATCAATTAAAAGTTGTGATCTCAATTTTTGTGTCATTATTCAAAAAGGTAATCAAAATACTCCCAACTATTTAATATATCATTGTCATCATACAAAGAGTGCCATTTCTGAATTCAATAAGATTGTGATACCATTTCTTAGATCCATATGCCACTTTCAATGCATCAAAAAAAAAGTCTAATATCTATGTTGCAGTTTTAATCCACCAATTATTTTCAAGCCTTCTCATCAGATGTTGAACTTCTGTCTTCTATATTTATTATGAAGTTCGACATTTAAATTTATTTTTCTGCAAAGCAGAAAATGACAGATTTCCTTTTAAACAAATTACTAATAATAAGATCATTGTCAGAAAACCAGTCACAATTCTACCTTTTAGAGAAAATAAGAATAGATGTACTTGTATCGATAACACATTTTTAAAGAAACTTTCAGTAATATGACAGTCCTGAAAATACAAATTAGCAATTTTAGTTTTTGATAAGTGTTGAAATTTTTTATGTATAGTAGATTCTTTAAAAGAATAAACACCAATTTTCTTATGAATATAATTAAAATAATATCTACTTTTTAATGCAATATGATCTTTCCAACAATCTATGCATGTAAACTTGCATAATATGAACTTCTATTCTCACTCCTAACTAAAATGTAATCTATTAAAAGCCATTGTTTTCAATGTGGATGCAACCATGTTCCTTTATAATAGTTTTTCTGCCTAAAAAGTGTTTGAGGTAATCAACATAACAGCATCATTAACCATTATTTCTAATAATTTTTAGCCCAAGTCTATTACTGGTACCAACATATGCATTAAAATTTCCAAGAAGAAAAAATTGATTCTTTTTTAAAAATGGTCCTGCTATAATAATGCTATCCAACAAGAAATAAAGATCTTCCTTTTCTGAATTGTCCAAACCTAAAATTAGAGATTATGTGAGCCCTAGTACCATTGTGGAGTTTTAACACCATTAGCCTTTCATTTTATATAAGGAATTCAACAATTAAAAATACTACATTAGACTTTATTACAATAAATCCATTATTCTCCTTTCACTGACTGATCTACTTTTCCCAAAAAATATTGCTCTACTAAATATGTTTCCTCTGGAAGATAAGTTTCACTAAGAGCAATTAAATCAATCTTACATTTTGACAGCTTCTTAATCATCAAAGCAATCCTTAATACACTTAATGCCCCTAATTTAGAAAGAAATTAAAATTTATAATGCTTACTTTTAGTACTACTATTGCTTCTGCTTTGTCATTATTACTGATATTATTATTAATGTTATTTATATTGCTATAATAAGAAATATTCTAATTGTGATTAACCAAACTGAACTGTATGAGGTAAGCCATATTAGACCACATTTTCTAAGCTCTACCACTTCTGTGCTAAGCATGGGAATGCATTAAAAAGGGTTAACTAAACATAAATCTTTGCCAGATAACAATTCCCATATCACTCAAATCCAGTTACAAGTCAACTTAGTGATTATGCTGCTTTGATCAAAAATCACAACTAAAAACTACCTGCCTGCTTAGCCTTTTCATGATATTTCTTTCTTAATTCTAAGTCTTGAGCTGAAAAAAAAAAGAAAAAAAAAAGGAACTGGAATCAGAAATAAATGCTGTGCATATAGTTAAAGGATGGAAATATGGTTGCACAAATATATAATTCCATTGCTACAGTTAATATAGAGAGATGAATAAAGGCATAGTGAATCACAATGACCAGGCACTATTAATAACTTAAATGACTTAAAAAAAAATAGGGAGGCAGAAAAGACTGCTTATAGTAAAAACAGTACTGAGCCTTTGATGAACCATCATCCTATTCTACAAGATAACAGGAGATATTCTTGGGCAGGCACTGTTTATTCATTATTCACAATCAAACTTAATATTTGAAGATCATTCCACTATTTTCTATCTGTGGATCCTGTCAATAACCTGAGCACAACATTCAATTCTCTCTATATCCCATTAAAACTTTACTTTTTAAACATTGAGTTTGCCATTTAGTTTTCTCTAATAAATAAAAACTTCGGGGGGGGGGGGGTTACTGTAAGTTTTTTTTTTTAAAGAAAAAAAAATTATGAGTTCTGTTCAAAATTAGAATCTGTCTGGAAAACGAATTCTTTAATGGTGGAGTTGAGGACTCATTTCAGTAGTTAAATACAGAGAATTATTAGATTTTTGGCATTGGTAAAATGCATCTAATTCAGGCGTATGAAACAATAACCAAAAAAAAAAAAATAGTATGCTTTTTATCGTCAAAAAGATTATTGCAAAGAGAGTTATTGGATATAAATAAACCAGTGAATGAAACAATTGATATTAATTCAGTTTTGTAGCCATCCAATCAACATTATTGTAATACATATCTATGTTCAAACATCTCAAGTGAGTGAAAAAAAAAAAATCAAAGTATTCTAATTAGATGAGGCATAAACTTATAAAGCATATGGGCAGTATATATATATTAATAATCAATGACTGAAATATCAAAGTTATAAATGAAAAACAAAAGTTGAACATTATGGATTTAAAAGTAGACATGCAACTGAAGAATGATTAAAAGTTTTTATGAATTCAATGATTTTTTAAATAGTATTAATATATTGTTTTAGCTAATCAAAAATAACAATTAAATACAAGAATATTGCCACATAATGTTTACAAAATCAAATATTACATTCTTGGCACTAGGAAAGACTAATAGGGAAACATTATCAGGAACTGATAAAAAAAAAAGAATGAATTTTCTTTGCATGTAATTGATGATTAACTAGATAAATTATGAATAGAAGTGACAGGAAATTATTGAAGATAAATCTGAGAAAGATTTGAAAAAGTTAAACAAATTTCCAAAGAGACGGCATTAAAAAAAAAGTGACAAAACTAAAAAATGCTTTTAAGCATCCAGAAAAAAAAAAGAACAATATTATAGACATATACCTGTGTCTCATTTTATGTGGTAGATAGGTTCCTCAAAAAACACACACAAAAGAAATCGCACAAAAATAGACTTAACTTACCTTGAAAAATTGGGATATGGGGTTGTAATTCTCAGAAATCGCATAAAAGTAAAGCAAGAAGGAAAAATTACTTAAAAATTTGCATTAAAAAAATAAGGAAATAAAGTATGACTAATAAAAAATTTCAAATATTTGGGAAAAAAAAATACAAGACAAACTTTTTTTATTAAGTACAGTATTTAATTTTACATTTTTTCATACATATTTTAATCATTAGTGGTTGTTTGACTATTTGACAATATGCGTTTGTTTGGGAAATGTTAAGAAATCAGATTCGTCATGTGACATACAACTAAGCCACTTTCAGTCTTGAGCTGTGTTAATGATTTGTTGTTTCTATATTAAAAAAATGAGATTATAATCAAAACAAAAAGATTATAGATTATCATTAGAAAGATTATTTTCAGTTTATAAAATCAATAAAATCTTTGTTATTATTTATTTTAAAAATCTAAAAAAATATTTATTTCTGTTATAATTAACAAAATATATTTTAAAAGTTTAAAATTTTTGACTATTTATTGTGATATTTTTATATGTAAATATAAATCTATTATTATTATTTACTCATTAGTATAAGGAGGTTATTACATAGAAGCTAATATTCTAAATGCAGCTTCAGGCCATATTCACGTTAGCTGTTAGCTGCTAATATAATGTTATATTTTTGAGAAAAAAAAAGTATTTCAAGTCAAAATAAGTTATTAATAATTTAAATTTCTTGATATCTAATAAATATAGTAAAATATGAAAGATATTAAGAAGAAACACGAATCGCATAATTTCAAAATTGCATTAAAATAATCCGCATAAAACGAGACCCCGGTGTATTTGCAAAGATATTGAAAGTAAAAACAAGTTTGAAAAATCAAGAACCATCTTTCAAAAAATTTTGTGAGACCAAAAGTAAAGTTGCAACCATGAGTAGGTTTTCTAAAAATAAATTAGACAAAAATAGAATGATTATATAAAAGATTTCTAATACAAGATTATCAACAAAATCATTTTTGGTACTTAAGATTCTCAATAATAGAAGATGAAATTAAATTAAGCAAGGTTAATATTATTTGGATGATAATAGTATGAATACTGAACCCTACCATTTGATGGCACTCTTTTTCACCCAATGCACATCAATATACCGATTCACGGGCCGCTGGTTTCTTTACAGAATACTATGGTACAAAAAAATTTTTTTTTTCACTTTCTATACATAAAACTCGTATGATTTTTTTTTTTGCATTTTTAATAAACAAACACTTTGTTTTTATATGGTGTAGGGGGGGGGTTGCTTTTAAATTATCGACTTTTTTTTTGATTTTGAGCTTTACGGTTTCCTTACATGGTAAAAAAAATTTTTTTTAACACTTTCTATACATAAAACTCGTACGTTTTGCCTTTTTTTTTTGTTGGAAAGCCTTATTAATCAATTCATTTTTAATAAACCAACAGTTGTTTTTAGAGGGTGGAGGGGAGTTGGTTTGATTTTTAATTGTCGTCTTTTATTTTCTTATTATGAGGTTGTTTTTTTTTTTTTAAATATTTATGCTACCGAAACCTTTATATGATAGCGAAAAGTTCTTCCTTTATTTTTTTGCCTGTTTCAAAAAACCTTAATTAAAGAGCTTGTTAAAAAAAAAAAATTTTAGGGGGGTGGGGAGTTTTTTGTTTGACTCTAATAGGAGATGAGCCTCAAAGCTGTAATGGGATTTTGGAGCACATCCAACCAACTTTCCTTACACAGAACCCAGGTACGCTTGCAGGAGTGGCAATGGAATTCCCCAGATCCTGTAGTTGACTAAAACCATGCATCGCCCGCAAACAAATAGCTTTGCATCTAGCAGGATGTTTGTTCTCTTTCTGGAAAAACACAACTTCTGTGGCTGGCAATTCACTCCCCTTCAACCAATTTTGAACCTTTGCCATGCCAACATTTTACTGTTCTCGCATGGATTCAAGTGTAAACATGCATTTGTGCATGAACTCAGCAGAACTCTGCTGAAAACTGTAACCTTTTCAGGTTGTATGCAGTTCAAAATCATAGGGAAGTGTGTGTGATGGCCTGGCAATTATTACTATGTAATACTAAATCCACTACATTTTCTCAAAATTTTTCCACAATTAATTTTTGATAGTTTTGTATCATTCAAATATGGCAGCCATCAAATCAGACCGTAGTGAGAGTTGAATTGCGCTCATTTGAGGAATACTATCACAAGTCAATGGGCGTAGTATTTCATTATGAAATCATAGGATACATCGCCCTCTAGATGGCCTGTTATGACTCTAAACACTGTTGTAGTGTTAAACATAGATTAGGTGGCTAAAACGGTATATTAATGTGCGTTGTGTGAAAAACAATGCCATCAATTGGTAGGGTTCAGTATTCATACTATTACCATTTGGATTAATAGCATTACATTATAAATTTGACAAATCATTGATGAAGAATTGAAACAAATTAATTTATATTTTTATACCAAAAAAAAAGTGAGTCTCAATAAAGTGAACAAATTATCACCCACCTCTCTTTAAAACCATATATAGACTGTGCTAAAAATCATTCAGTATAGATTACAGCCTTAAAGTAAAAAAGAACTTTCACATGTATAAGTATTGCAAAAATCAAAATATAGGTACATTATTGTTGTATACATTGAATAAATAGGGAACACTAGAAAGAAGTCTATATATGCTTTATTGGCTACAATAAGCTTTTTTATTCAGATGACTAAGTTAAATTATAGAATGTTCTTGAAAAAATGATCTTTATGAGAAATCTCTATATGTACTTTATTGATTACATCATTTTACTCAGACTGTCATGATAAATTATAAAATGTTCATAAGAAAATGGATTTTTACAAAAATCTCCATATTGTGTTAAAAGTTACATCTAAAATAAGTTATGGTATAAAAGACTTGTGTCATATTAGTAAAAAACTTGAAGAACGTTCTATACAATCAATAACCTTCTCTGAATATGTAAAAAGCAAAAGAAAAGGAAGACAAATAATATATATTCAAAACTGAGTAAAAAAAAAATTGATTTTAGAAATGCTAAAGATATTGTACTCGTAGTTAAAAATATACATGATAAAAATAGAATTATTATTAAATGTAAAGACTAATTTTGACTCATTGGATCATTAATCATATTTTAAATTGTAATTTTTTAAAGGAATATATTTGGAAAGACTTTCATCAAAATAAAAAAAACAAAAAAATATAATTTACTTAAATTGAAAATCTTTTTGAATAATGTTTGACAATAGGTATGTGTTTATATAATTTCTGAGTTAAGCATGTTTACTTCATTTTAATTAATTTGTACTAATTCACAGATAATGAAAATTCAAGAAATTATATTATGGAAGTTTTAAAACTTCTAATAGTAATGCTGAGAAAGACTGGAATTGCTTATTAAATTATTAATTGTAAGATAAACTTATGTAATTAAAGAAATAAATTTCTAGCTAGTGTTTTTTATTACTATTGCTAGTGAATAATTTTTTAAACATTAAGAGATCTTCTAATAACTATTTACTTATCAATATCTCATGATTCATCCAACATCTGTACTGGAAGCAATTATCAATTCATTATTATTCTACTCCAGAAATATTTATTATTAGCAATATCATCACTAGTGACTACTTATAAGTAAATTGAGGCATTGTATCTCCAGAAAACAAAAAAAAAAAACCCAACATAAAACAGATTAAAAATGAGTTTTGATAATTATACAAGCAATCTCAGATACACAAATATTTACATTAATATTTAAAATGGCAGAGTATGAAAATGTAATTAAATATTTTCATAAATATGATATACTAATGTTTTAATCTAATTATTTCACATTTTATAATACTGGCTTTTAACTATTTTAATACTTGGCCTAATTATAGCTATCCATTTCATTTTATTTTCACCCATATCCTTCTGAAAACAATTATTATACCATTTTTTTAAAGTATCTTTATGATAATCTCTCCCCCACAACAATCAAACAAGAAGACCATAAATTATATTTAAAAGTCTTATTTCCATTTACTCACTTTACATAAACCTAATCCAATCAAATCGAGACTTTAAAATAAGTAGATTCAATAGCATCATATAGATCAAGATAAGGACAAATGCAATGCCTTCATGGTCTTTGCCATTGTATTACTATAGTTTATGCCACTTACTTAAATGAAAATTTTTACTATTACATTAATAGAGTGTTCATGAAACACTTTCATGCAACAAATAGTAATAACCCTAAGGCCAAATAATTTGAGTGAGATAGTTATGGAAGAATGATAAAATATTCTATCTTTTAACTTTGATAAATGCAGTCTGCATTTTTATCTCAATATTCATATCCATCTTTTTTTCTAAAAACTTACCAAGACATTTAAATTGATTCACATTTATAAAATCAATAACTATCCCAACTAAAAGTTGAAGATTTATCTTTCATCGTGGATGTTAAGGCACCTAAATTTTTAAGATTAATTACTAAATTAACAATGTTATAGTTTTCATCATTGTAGATCAGTGGCAAAAATAATGTAATATAAGCACACAGAAACTCTAAAAGCCAAGAAGTTGAAGAACTTGCTTTTACTTTCAATTGGTTTGAATTAAAAATTCCCACATTAATTCTATATTACATAAAAAGAAAAAAAAGTTGAAGCTAGTTCAGAACCATGTTGAATGTCAGTTTTCATTCCAAATATTTGGAATTTCTACTTGCAATAATAATGACTCCTCTCATTCTATCATGCAAAAGCTATATAAAATAAACTTTGTAAGACATTGCCAAAAAGCTTTTGATTAACTGAATTTAATGCCACTGGATCCATAGATAAAAACAACATATAAGACACACCTCTTGTGATACAGTTTTTGAAAATCAAAACGAAAACATGTTTACAGCACTTACTGATTCTCTGAATCAACACTAATGCTCAACATTCATGTATGATAGAAGCAATCTATTCAATAAAATCATTGCAAGTTCTTTTGCAGTAATGAATAATAATGGCATTATATGTTTATTACTGAAATCTTTTTCTATTATTTTTATAAACTGGAACAATAGAAGAATTCTTAATGTGAGATAGTAAAACTTCCTGGATCCATATATTCTTAATAGAAATTCAATAGTTACAAAGCTTATATATAATCATTAAATTTCAAACTGTTTCCATGAATCTCATTAGAATTTCAAACCCTTCTAGTTTAAAGATTATGTGCATTTTAATTCTATTAAATTGGATACTTTGTATAAATATAAATAAGTAGATAAAATAGATATATCAATAAAAAAATATCATTGTATTATTCAAAAATAATAATAATAAACCTATCCTATTAATTCTAAATATAATCATTATCAT
Organism: Epiperipatus broadwayi; assembly: GCA_028023455.1. Classification (NCBI taxonomy): domain Eukaryota; kingdom Metazoa; phylum Onychophora; class Udeonychophora; order Euonychophora; family Peripatidae; genus Epiperipatus; species Epiperipatus broadwayi. The sequence continues at coordinate 2,401,065 of JAQFVV010012502.1, read as the reverse complement.
ACAAAGTAATAAACATGATTTCATAAGATTATTACTATTTCTGAAATCATAGTTGTATATAATACTTTGTATTTATTAATGTGACTATCATTTAAATTGTATATTGACAACTTTTATATTCTGACTTTTAACTATAACACAGACTATATAATCCCATTGTTTTGAGTGTTAATGGAACAAAGATCCTTCATATAAATTTTCTTGCTTATAGAAGTAGTCTTGATACTCAATTCAATAACAGCAGAGTGTTTGAATTCCCAAAACCAATACCATTATTTCCAAATAAATTTATATCAATTTTTATTCTTTTTACCAACATGAACATTAAAATCACCAAAAAAAGAGGCTTTTTTGTGATTTTATGAAATAACACTATTCATAAGAAAAATAAAAGCTTTCTTTCTCTCAATTTTCCAAATATAAAGTTAAACACAAGCACTGATAAAACAGGCAAAAATATCACTGCTAAAATAAATTTTAATATCACTATATCTTCAGTCACATATTAAACAATTTCAATATATAAAAAAAGAAGATATCAAATTAAATCTTATAGCAAATCTAAGACAACAAAGTCTTTTTTCATTCAATGATCTTCTCTCCAAAACATTTGAAGTCACATTTGAATCTCTAGTCTAATGAATGACAAAAAAATTGTAGTCACTTGTCTGCTTAATTAAAATTTCTTACTCTGGAAAATATTTCACTAAAACATTTATATTAATCTTGAGAAGTTTCTTGGTTACAAGTCTGTCATTTAAGTCATGAAGAAAATTTCATATCAAGCAAGCAAAGTTCTCCTATTTTAAGTACCAATATTTATAAAAATAAAAATACTGTCTTTATTATTCTCTTTATCTACTAATTTAATAGCATTGCTAATAACCTTATTGATTTTGCAATTATTTCTCTCACTTTAAGAAATCCACCAAGCTCAGCAAATTCTAAGCTCTTTCACATTTGTGACAGATTCTTAAATAAGATTTCTTAAACATATTGTCATTTGTCACAAGAAATTATTATTTGAAAGTGATACCTTATTGATTTCATTCCAAATCATAACTAAGGACTAAATCAGTCCTTATTATTACTCCTTTCAATACTCGGAGCTTTTGCAAAAAAAAAAAAAAAAAAAGAAAAGAAAAAAAAAGAAATCAGAATTGTGCTGTATATAATTAAAGAATTTTAATAAGGCTGCACAAACACATAATCTCTTTGCAAAGAATGTGATCCAGTTGTGATAATGAGATGATAGCATGAGAAGATCAAGAAGACAGACTCTATAATAAGTGATTAAAAATAAGTAAGATGATTTTTTTTTAAAATGGAGATAGAGAAGAGACCAAAAAGACTCTCTGTAATGAAATCAGTACTTAATTTTCGATAGAAAAACATCTTATTCCTGAAAAATAAAATGTTGTTTTAGGCAGTGCTTAATAGTTATTCACAATTACATTCTGAAGACCATTCTGCCATTTACGATATGTGGACTACATTGGCAGCTTGAGTTCTTCATCTGACACATCAAGTTTAAATAATATATTAATATGTAGAACATTTTGTCAAATTTTATTTTTTTGCTTAAGGCTTGAGACTTTATTAATCAAAAATATGAACTATATTAGCATAAATTAATCAAAACTAAATATAATATTTATATCTTTTTTTTGTCTCAAAGCAAAACTCAGAACACTGCAAATAATCAATCCTAGCAAATATTTCACAACAACAAAAAAAAACAACTAATAAAACATAATATTTAGCATTTATATGCTAAAATAGCATAAAAATAACATCTTAAGTAAAAATAAAATTCTTATATTAAAATCAACATCATTTACAAGTCAAGTAAGTATATAACCAACATTATCTATTAAAAACAAAAATATTTTCAACATTTTAATAAATAACAGTAAATAAACTATTTATTTAAGTTCTCAAAATAAAAGTTCTATATCCCAACATAAAAGCTACCAGTTTTATCTATCAGCAATTTAATAACTTAATAATATCTATTACGCAGTATTTCTATATAAAACTGATCTAAATGCGAGTTCTTCATATACCACTGCCTAAAAAGAAAAGTATAATTATTTCAATTAAAAATTAACTTTTGAATTCATGAAGCACTTTTAGATCCTAAAAATTTATCACATTTCCTATTATAATGAATTTATAATTTCTTATTCATTACTGCAAAAATTCACTGAACAGTAACTGTTTTCGTTTTAAAAAAGATATTTAGCTTGCAAACAATGTCAAATCAAAAATCAACATTAGAAAATATTAAATGCTGTTAAGAAAAAAACTAAATCAATTAACTGTAAGATTTTTTATAAAAAGACATTGATTTATTGATTAGCAACTTAACGCTAAAAAAAAAAAACTTGATGCTGAATTATTTAATTCTGAAAGTTTAAAAAAGATATGGTAATAACTGATACATTTTGCAGAATTCTGAATCTTGGTTTGAAGATAATTTTTGTGTCCAAAATGTTTTTAAAAGTGAAACAGTTCTGAAAGCAACAGAACTCTTTTTTTGTGTGTAGTGTTAGATTACATAGTTCATTCAAATAGTAAATTCAAGTAAGTTTAAAAGTGATAATAAAAAATACATAATACAAAGTATTCTGTTGAATAATTTATAGTTTTGTAAAAACTGTAATTACTTTATCAAAGAAATCAGCACTTCATAATCTTTAAGTCTGAGATAGATGATACTAATGGTAAAATATTAATATTTGTCACCAATTTAAAAAATGATGACAGCCAATGGATAAAAGCCAGTGGATCTGTTCTTTAAACAGAAGTTTCCTAGAGTTCATTCAGTCAAAAGTACAATGACCAATAATTGCTTAAGTTGTAGCTCTTCTCAACTCAATGCAAAAATAGATTTCTGGAAAATAAGAATAGTAGAAAATGATAGCTATAAAAATATATTAGAATATATTAGCAATCAAATTAATGCAAAGATTCAGACAAATGGAAATTAAGAAATAGAGTTTTTCATCATAGGATGATAAGCAAGACTTCATAGAAGAAAATTTAAATCACTGACAAAAATAATATAGTAAGCTCTAGACACAAGGCAGTGACATGACCTGAGAAAATTATTTCAGATATCAATTAAGCTGATACTAATTGTCTTACATCACAAATTTAATGATATCATAATAAAATTTTCAGTTTTCATTAGTAATAAAAAATATATAAAGTTTTGAACCTCGTAGTTGATACTTGAAATTATGAAACTTTCTATCAATAAAAATAAACCACTGCTGTAAATTATTCATGTAAAAGTGCAATAATATGATAGATACCATTGCATAAAAATCATTCTTTAGTGATTAAAATAAATTCTTAAATAAAGCACACTCAATATTTAGTCCGTTTCAATCCACAGTAACATGCAATGAGAGTAAACTTATGATCACAGTTAATCACAGGCAGATTCAAAAGTTGACTGTAAACAATAAAATAATTTTAGTTTATCCATAGTTATTTATATGAATTTTTTCTAGAATGAAAGTGCTTCCATTATGATAAGTTTAACACTTGATGAAAGAAATTTGTATGTGAGGCAGAGAATTTTTAAAAGCTGATGGTTTAATTTAGATAATAATAATTAAATGAAAACTGCCTTTAATATCCAATAAAAAAAAAAGAGACAGAAATACAAAGAGAACTACTAAACACAAAGATAGAAAAGACATAAATTTAAGATTAATAAAAGTTGTTTATAATTTCTATTTAACATTCTAAGGATGAGATTAAAATTAACAAGGCATCAGAAAGATATGACATTACTATATTTAAAATTCCCTGAAATTCCTAATCAAAGTTTCAGAAAAATATAGAAAGGTGATGTTTTTTCCATTAATAATTTATTGTTAGCGGCAGCATTAAGAAAGAGTAGTCTTTAATGTGAATTTCATGAAAGTATCAAGTACAATAAAATATAAAACAGTTTATATGGGATCCAACAAAATATTGCACAAGTGTGCAAAAATAATAGTGATTAAAATATAGAAAATGGTCTTATAAAAATATTTGATGTAAATTAGAGAAAAAGCCATTGGATACAAAAATGCAAAAAAAGATGGTGTGTTTTCAAGTTTAAAATTTTAGTCAATTTAAATTTTTTAGTCAGATTTAAACCTGACTAAGACTAAAACCCAATTAATAATTGTAAAAATATATTTTTATAGTTAATTGAAATTACCTTGGTGATTTTACTAATTAAGTTTAATAAGATGAAAAATCTTATTTGGATATTGAAGGAATTATTAAAAGCTAGAAATAAATCAAAATATAAGGTTGCAATTTGGCTTGCCCAATATGTTGATTGTCAATCAGCAAAAAGGTTTAGATCAATCCTCTAGGATTTAATGCCGCTGTCTGATTCTTTATATTTTCAATTAGATTGAGAGGTTACAGTACATAAACATTTAGAAGGAAACCATGTGATAAGTGTATGGATAAAAAAATTGCTTGACTTATATGAAGAAAAGTTGTTAAGGATCAGAGAAACTAGATTAAAATGAATTTCATCCTGCAGTGGATTGATATTGTTTGAAAATTATATATACACATAAGAAGAATTATCAGCAGAATTCTAAAAATCAAAATGAGAAATGTAGCTATATGCTGTTGCTATCAATCCATTATTATAAAGGATCAATTAAAAATGAATTAACTCACTATTCCTCATCCCTTGGATTAAAACTTTATTAAAGATTTGAATTGACTATGGCTCCATACATATCATAAAAACTATCTTCATACTCGTAATGTCTTATTTTAAAAAAAAATTTAAGGACAAAATCAGAAAAAAAAAAAACAATTTAAATTATCTGTTTATATATTTGTTTATTCTAAGCAGCTGGCCCGGGTTCGCTTCCCGGTCAACGCATTTTCCATATGAAAAAAAAAAAGAGTGGGAAAAAAAGTTTTTCCAAATTAAACTGCTCATATCTTATTTAAAGCAAGCATAACCTAAAAAATTAAAAAAGTGACAAATGGTGATGAATTATAGCAAATATCTTACATTCATAGAATTTGTCTTACTTGTTTCAAATTTTCGAGAATCATCCATTTACATAAGGCAGGGGTCCCCAACCTTTTTGTACTTAAGAGCACATTCTATAATACCGGCCAGGTGGCGGGCACTATTTATTTTTTCAATCAGGTGGCGGGCACTATTTATTTTTTCAATGTAAATTTATAGTTGGATATTGTTAATAATACACATAATGTACAAAAAAATATTTATTTCAAAAATAAAATTTTAACATATAATTAAGGTTTATATTTTTACGCTGTAAAAGTATAGTATGCCCTACAATTTGATTACAATATAATACAATAATTTATAAGAAATTTTAAAAATTAAATTTATTTGTATCAGATAAATAATTTTTTATCGTGTTCGGATAGCGGCGGGCACCATGGTGTCCGCGGGCATAGGGTTGGGGACCCCTGACATAAGGTTTTACATGATATTTCAATTACAATAATATTAACATAATAAATTATCCATGAAATCATGTGGATATTTAAGCACTTTAAGAGTAGTCATACCGATTATTTAATAGTTCTGCCCAATTATGCTGAACTAAATTTTTTTTTAAAAAAATTACATTGCTCAACTGAAACTTGATACTGAAATCTTTAGTTCTAAATCTGTGACTCCACCATTGCATTTAATTATATAAAGCAATTAAAATACAATTTTGTAGCATTGATATAGTGCATCATAATAATGTAAAGGATTCGCTATCTTGAGTTGCAGTTCTATCTTTGAGAGGAACTGTTAAGGAAATGGCAAGCAATGATAAATGGCCATTAGAGTTAATGAAATGTTATACATAACTATAAACACTACCTTAACTTTCCTGAAAGTCACTTCATCATTGGTGGATTTTTAAGCAAACTTGCACATAAACATAGTGCAGACTGCCATTAAATACAATATCATTATAAACAACAGTCAAATTTGCCAATCTTGCAGTATTCAAATATTTTAAGTACTGTATTAATGTTTTTTTTTTATTTAAAATGATATAAACTATGCATGCATTTGACAATTCCATTTTATTTCTTTATGTATTAAAATTTATGCTGGTGAAAGCTATGTTTTTCTAATGCAGAAAAATTTTTTTTTAAAGATTTATTTTTTCTACATTACTATTTTTTTTTTATAAAAAAACAATAGAATTAAAAAAACCACACAAAGTGTGTAATTGTTTTTGAAACAGGCAAAACTCTCCATACAGTAGTGCCACCCAGTGCAAGCCAGAGTAATCAATGGATGCCAGAAGGCTTGTGCATAAAATACCTATCTAGTGCCTACTCATCCAATATCCCCAGACAGTGAGGAGCCTTGGATCTGAAAGCACTGCACTTAGATCTTAGGATCTAATGCAACTCTCCAGCAGCCACCTTTTATCTCTACTTAACTACAAAACTATGAGAATAAAATTGAAAACACAATATTTTCAATCCAAGCTCATTAGCTTATATAGTCATATAGGTCTGAACTCAGTTCAGTACCCATACCTTTTGGTGTCTTTTGTTCTTTAAAAACCATAGCCACGACTATCCTATTAGGCAGGATTGGTATTAAACCACTAAACATCACATGATCGCCATTCCTTATGCTTGCTCATAACTGTTATTAAAACAGGCAAAACTCTCCATACAGTAGTGCCACTCAGTGCAAGCCAGAGTAATCAATGGATGCCAGAAGACTGTACATAAAATCCCTAACTAGTGCCTACTCATCCACTGATGAAAGCCACAAGCTAGAAACTAGTCTGGGAATATTGGATGAGTAGGCACTAGATAGGGATTTTATGCACAAGCCTTCTGGCATCCATTGATTACTCTGGCTTGCACTGAATAGCAGCACTACTGTATGGAGAGTTTTGGCTGTTTTACTAACAGTTATGAGCAAGCATAAAAAATGGTGATCATGTGATGTGTGGTTGTTTATGAATAATTTATGTTCATAGATTATAAAAAAAAATTATATATTTCATTAATAAATTGTTTTTTTTTTTCTGTAGCAATATATGACAATCTATAAAGATTTTGCTGGATTATTATTTCAAAAATATTTTTCAGAAAATGAAATTATAATATTACCATCATTTTCAAAAAAATAAAGTTAATCCATAATCTGAAAAAATAATTGCCAGTATATATATGTGCATACAATTATAATTTCATTATTCTTTTTAATAAGTATTTAAAAATAAATTATAGTAAGATCTTACATTTATTTCCTTTGTTTGGGAAAGGTAATATCCCTAATAGATATACAGTTTAGGAACACATGAATATAATGTAAAAAATGAATTATACTAACATTATATTTTTATATAGGTGGCATTATTTATTACTGAAATGTCACAAAGTTTTTACTAAAACTAATTATAAAAACTCATCTACCACAATGTCAGCTTAAGCATAAAATTATTAAATTTAATTAGGTGCTCATTGTAAGTATGCTTTTTGTTGGTGGAAACGTTTTACACATTCCAAACTATACCAGAATAAGCTAATCAATAAGTATGAATTTTTTCATAAAAATATCAAGAACAAGTTGGAAATTAATATAATTTCAAAACAGATAATAATTACAAAAATAAATATATTAAAAAACATAAAAATAAAATAATTTATTTTGAAAACAACCCTAAAGTTAAGTTTCCATGGAAAAGATCATGTGTAAACATAAATATGTTTGACAACATGAAAAATATTATTTATTTAGAAAACAAACATAAAATTAATATATTTTTATATCAAATAATGATTGAAAAACAAATATGTTTAAAAACATGAAAATAATAGAATTTATTTTGAAAATTAATCTAAAATAAGTGTGTATGGTAAATGTTACATATGAAAAGTATTGTGAATAATGTTAAGTAACACAATCAACAGATCTTGATATACATTTCATTATGGTCAACAAACTTCTCAGCATATATCAAATTAGTCAATCACAGCATTTGAAGCACCTCCTGTAAGCTTGACAATCAATAATATAGGTCTATCCACAACAAAAAGAAATAAACACTAAAATTTCACATATCAGGTTATAATGCCCTTCAAATTCTTGCCGTGTAAAAAACAAACATTATAAATTCTGACTGAATAAGTTGTCTGCTGAACTTTCTGTGGATACCATAAAATAGATGTAAATTCTTCTTTAAAGCTTTTCCTTCCCTTTTCTAGCATGACAGAATCACATTAAACACAAGACTCTGCAGTAAACAATCACCTAAAAGATTGTGATGGCAATGACATTTTTTCAGCAATATTTTATAATAAATTTTATGAATGATCAAAACTATTATTTGAAGGTTTAAAATAATTGAAACTATGGCAATTTTGCAAACTCTGTTATAAGCATCATCCAGCAGTGCAACATGAAAATAATGGCAGCCTAGACCTACTTACAAAGTCTTTAAATGAACATTTTTCTGGGTTTTTCTTTTTTTGGCAAATGTAAATATTTCTCCCCCATTTTGTGGATTTAAAATTTTTGTGCTTTTATATTTTTGAAATCAATTTATTATAGAATTATATTTATTCTTATTGAATAGTGATAGTCAAGGCCTATCTATAATTTTTTTAGATGAATGTTTTTGCATTTGTATTTTTTGCCAAATCAATAATTAATTTTCCCCATTTTGCGAAATTAGAATTTTTTATGCATTTCCATTTATTATCATCAATTACTAATTGAAGATGGAAGCCTTTTTATATTTAAATATCTTATGAATACATTACTAATAATTATTATCACTTTGTTATAAAACTGCATTTGCTGTCATTGTTAATTTAATTCTTCCCTGAGGGTTTGTTTTCTAATAAATCATACTATTTTCATATGATGCAATAAATATATTAATTTCATATTTTCATGTTTTCAAACATATTACATTTTTCTTTTTGATTTTTTTCTATGGGAAAAATAAATATTATTGATTAGCTTATTCTGGTATAGTTTAGCATGTGTATGATGGTTCCACCAAGAGATTGAGAATGCCTATAAAAGAACTCTTTACTAATGTCTAAATTCATTGTTTGTTTTTATTTTATAGTAATAAACATACTTTCTCAAAATTATCACTTTTCATAAATTTTTAACTTTATGGCAACATAAAATATTTTAATTTTGCATTATGAAAACTGAATTTGCTGTGAAAATTGTCTCATGAATAAAATCCATAAAAATCCATTATGGCGGTCCATGCAGGGCACAAATTAAATGTTACATTAAAACTTCTTTGAGGTATCTGAAGTTTATTTTTAATACTCAATGAATGATTTTCCTTTTTTAAAAAATCTTTATAAAGATAGGATTCTATTTTTTAAAAAAGAAAAATTCAGTAGATATCTAAGAAACTGATTGAAAACAAGATTAAAACCATTTGCAACTAAAATCACAATAATATTTACTACATTTAAAGGAATAGTTAAGTAAATAATTAAAAATATTTTTAAACAAGTTTTAATTGAAAACATCTGATTATCTTGATTACATTATGTAGTTATAAAAGAAATAAATTAAGATAAAAAAATTATTGGAGTGATACAGTCTGCAAAAAGGAGTTTGCTTTTAATTGAAAGGAAACCTTTTGATTTTTTTTTTAAGGCCTTAAAGGAACTGACCAGGACAAATTTTGTCCATTCCATATTCTATCATTAGAGCTGTTATTACTTTACTATTATTTATATAGGATGTAAAAAAGAGATAATAGAAATCAGAGAAACTGAATTAAAATGGAGAGATCATCTTGCAGTGGATCAACAATGGTTTAAAATGATGAAATAAAGGCAGTACAGCCTTGGGCATATGATCTTTCTGATCATATTTATCTTAGAAAGTCTAGTAGCTAAAATCTTATTGACAGATTCCATGGAAGAAATAATGGATTGTCGATGTGATGACCCATTCCAGTTAAAAAAATTACAATTTACCTTTAAACATTCTTTGTTTTTACTTTGCTTAAATTTTGCTATTAAAAAACAAACAAATAAATAAAGGTATGTTGTAAGATTTATCATGGTATAAGTTTTCAAAGATTATGAAGTTTGAGATAATTTTATTATTATTAAAAACGCATTTCTTTTGCCTTCAAAATTATATATTAATTAGAAGTTAAATGAATAATGAGAGTTAAATCATAAAATTATAATTATGGACAGTGGATAAATATAATTAATTTGAATATTTTTTTTTTTACAATTGCCAGTTGCATGTATCCTCTCTATTCATTGGTAAAATCATCCTCCACATAGCAAAATAGACAAGATTAAGCTCATTGATATATTTCATAATTTTTTTAAAAAAAATATCGAAATAACATATGTACAAAATATGAAAATAATATAATTTATTTAGAAAACAAATCTGAAATTAATATATTTAGTAAACCAGCAATAATTGAAAAACAAATATTTTCAATAAAGGTAATACAATGATTTAATCCATAAGAAAGGAATTGATGATCAATAAATTCATAAGAAATAAAAAATAAAATATATTTTCTCCACATGAATCTCATAAAGAATAATAGGATAAATGATCACATTGAAGTAAAAAAGCACATAATGTTAAAACCCAGAAATAAATAACATTTTAAGGATAGGGGCCAAATCCAGATCCATAATTCCATTTACCTATTTGTTAATTTAATTTTCCCCCGAATATTTATATTGATCACACAAATTAAAAATAACTTTTTTCAATTTTTGTTTGTTTGTTAAATATATTAAATTCAGATATGATTTCTAAATAAATTATATTACTTTCATGATTTTAAAATACTACTTTATTTTTTATTTTTTTATGGAAAAAAAAAAAACATCAATTAGTTTATACTAGTCTACTTTGGAATGTGGGTGGTAGCTCCAACAACATATAGAGTATATACATAACTAATACCATAATTCTAATATGTTTTATTCATTTAAAATTTTGATTTTTCTCTAACAATAAAATATTTTAATATGTTGAAAGAAATGACATTTTTTCAAAGTTGAAAATAGATAGTAGATGTATTTTTTAAACATTAGTTTGGATGAAAATAATTTATTTTTAGATGATATTAAAAATATACAAATTGTTCCTTAATAAGATTTTGTGCATTTGAAGTAAAATAATGTGTACTAATGCTGATCATCATTTTCTCACATATGAATCAACATATAGAAATAATTTAAAAATCTTTCAGCAGTAACAGTTTGGTGAAAACATTTCTTTTTTTGCATATGGATGATGTAAGGCAATTCTTTTCATAGAACTTGTAAAACCTGATTGATGTTGGTATAGACTACATAGCCAGCATTGTACTTATAGCTGAAATGATCCCCAATGTTTGAGAAGTCCTAACATATGTATAATCAAGTTTATAATGGCATTTTAGTTATAAAGTTTTAAAGTTCACTTTATTATTTGTTCTGATCAATAAGATTGTTCATACTTTGGAAGCAAAAGTAATGTGCCATTATAGCTGCATAAGCAGGAGGTAATTGCACCAGACATAGTAATAGTTAGAAGATTGAATGAAATATTCAATTTTATTTATTAGACAGAGACCATACATAATTTAAATAGAAAAATTATTCATATCCTAAGCATGCAGGCTGTAATATTTGATATAATAGCTCAGTGATGTCTTGTTGAGCATTGATAATACTCTCAAACCAAAGCACTAAAATGAGAGACTTTTGACATAAAAGTGAATGTTACATAGTTTCTAATAATTTGTAATATTAACTTGTAGTAAATTGAAAAATTTTCTAAATATTAATATATAGAAAGAGATTAATGGATGCAATGTGAATAAAGAAACATATTCACACTAAGATGCTTTAGATTGGCCTATATAACTAAATTTATATTCAAAAGATAAGATGGCTGCTCTTATCTTTTCAAAAGTCTCTATCTTGTGCTTTGGTTTAAGAGTACTCTCAGTACTCAACAAAACATCGTTGAGCTATTATAAAAAACATTACAGTGCTTGTGCTTAGAGTGTAAATCTGTTCTGTGATTAAATGAATTAAATCTAAGTGAAGATATCTGAAATATTTTATAAAATATTTAAACTAACAGCTGAGTCTTATACAAAAACACATGTGAAGTAATCTTTGTTGAATACAAAATTAATTTAAAATCAAAATATGCAAAATAAAATATGATGTGCACATTTTATTAAAAAATCTATTTGAACATATTTAAAATATTATTATTACAAATTTTTATAAACTAAAGTTAAGATATTGTTTTCCTGAAGGTTTGTGATGATGGTGTTCTAGTTGTATTTTTTTATATTGAATTATTTCCATCATCTAATATGAGTATTGAATGTCATTAGAAAAATGTAACTTTACTTAAATATTCTAAATACATTCAACTGTTAGTAATAGCACATCAAACAGGTTAGTATATGCACAATGTTTCGAGAGGCATTATTCTTTCCTTTTCTTCAGGTGTTGCTGGCCTGACCAGTGACAGTACTAGCATGGGATTCGAACCTGGACTCTTAGATTCTTGAGTATTGAATTTTAAGATAAGGTTCTAACCAACTGAGCCAACCTACAAAAAAGAAAATTTTAAAAACTGCTCACATGTTAATGACAAAAATCCCATAAGCAAATCTAGTATGACTATACATAATGTATGGAAACCACTAATCAACTTTGCTCTTAGGAAAAAGTGGAGAAATCAGTAGGAACCTCATAGATAAATATATGAAATTTCTATTGACTGTTGCCTTTGGCAGGATGGCTCAGTTGGTTCCAGTGTTATTTTAAAATTCAATACTCAAGTATCTAAGAGTCCAGGTTTGAATCCCATGCTAGTACTGTCACTGGTCAGGCCAGCAATACCTGAAAAAGAGAGGGAAATAATATCAGTTGAAATGTTGTACATATACAAATCTGATTGATGTGCTATTACTAACAGTTGAAGGTATTTGGAATATTAAAATAAAGTTAAATTTTTCTAAAGACATTCAATAGTCATATTAGATGATGGAAATAGACCAATATAAAAATACAACTAAAGTTAAGATAATGTAATAGAAATCAGTAATTCATGATTTAAACATTTTTTTTGTTATGGTTGTAACTCTCTCATGTTCATATTCTAATAATTATATATATATATAATTTTTGTATGTTCATAACTTATGCATAAAAATATTAAATTAGATGATAGATAACCATCTTTATTGCAAATTTTAAAAAATCAGCAAATGGCATGGTTCAATTATGTTATAATAAAAGTTTTAGCAGTTAATGTTTTCTTTTGGCTGAGCAATCAAATGAAAGTTAGTGCCTAGAATTTTTGAATCATCATTAGAATGTCTTTTTTATTTCTTATTATAAGTAAGATTTAGAGGAGTTATACATACATTAGTTCTAAATTAAGATTATCTATCTTTCATGTTGTCAATACTTCAAATATTAGATGGGGAATAATCAATAGAAGGGTTTCCATTTTTATAAATGTAACACCTTAAAGCAATTGTGGGCCTTAAATTTCATCAATAAAGCAATAAAATTACTTCATCTTACTATAATCAAAACTGACAATCTTCTGTAAGGGAGTTGTTTATCACAATTCTAAGATTCACGAATCTTCTAATAATGCACTTCTCAAAAAACAGATTCACATTGATTCTGGATAGAATGCATGTATAGATAGCTCTGTTTCAAACTATGCAATCACTTTTCAGATAGATAATTTTAATATTTATAAATATCCCAATACAAAACTGACCTTCAGGATTTTTCTACACTTTCTATATATATATAGTATTTTAAGCCTCATAATAGTCTTAAGAAATATGTAAATAAAAATCAGATTGTCAACTTTTAGAATGGATGATTTTAAACATGCATTTCATTTATGATGCTAAGCAGGAAGGAACATTTCATTCAGAAAGATGCCCCCCCCCCCCAATTTGTTTTACTTTAACAAAAAAATGTTTCATCTTTACCTACTGATTTACTGATATTAGACCATTTTCTTTATAATCAACATAAACTAAGACTAATCATTATTAAAATTAATATCCCCAGAGTTGAAAGTTATCCTATTCTGAAATAGAATTTGAGGAACACTAAGTGGAGTTGGTATACTGGATATCATAAATTAATTATTAGTAGAACCTTTTTAATTTCCTCTTTCTAAGATAGGTTTAACATTCTCATAGTAATAGCAACCAAAGCAACTATCTGCCAAGGATATCAAAAGCAATTCACTCCAGATTAAAATAAAACTAGCAGTAGTCTTTATAGCCAATATTTGTTTCTAAACAGCTAGAAATTCTGACAATTAATAAATCATTGAATGGTTTTAGAAAGGAAAAGTGGAGAGTGACTATAAAAAAGACAATACTATTAAGTCATAGGCATAGTTATTTTTATATGAGCTTATCTAAAAAACTGATACTGCTAATGACATCATCAGTTTTATATATACATCTAATCCAAGACTGAGAGAACAAGAAAAAGCATAATTAAAGCATAACTGCAAACTACTCTTTCACAATGTATTTCTTAATATCAATCTAATAAAAAAAATGGTAAAATTGAACTTGCATTTGATTATCTTAAACTAAGAAAGGTCAAAGGATTAGATGCATACTTCCAGAATTTCTAAAAAAAATTTAGGATCTAAAGTCAAAGCATGATTGGCAAGACTGTTTAGAAATATTATTCATATAGAAACTATTCCAAAAATTTGGCATAAAAGCAAAACTATAGCAGTCTAAAATCCAAATAACACTAATAATGATCCAACATATTGTACTGGTCAGTTTTGTATGTTCGCATAACAAGATCTAGCATCTAGGCAAAAGTACCTCGAATCCAATCATGCGCAAGATACATAAGTCAGGAACACTCATGAATTCTGTCCTATTTACCTATTTTCCAGATCTACCAACTTATGAGCGACAATCCTGATGATATCGATCTAATTTCATCTCTCTCTGCCGGCATCGCACACTGGAGACACAAAAAGACTCTAATTTA
Source organism: Epiperipatus broadwayi (assembly GCA_028023455.1). Taxonomy (NCBI): domain Eukaryota; kingdom Metazoa; phylum Onychophora; class Udeonychophora; order Euonychophora; family Peripatidae; genus Epiperipatus; species Epiperipatus broadwayi. The sequence goes on along the minus strand of JAQFVV010012502.1, from coordinate 2,386,002 downwards.
AGTTTAATGGTGGGATATTTAACATGAAACACAATTTAAACACAATTAAAGATCGTGACCTATCATATTAATTATATATTAGCGGAGATCATCTAGTCAGTAGGAGCATAACTTATTAATTAAAATATTAATTCAAATAAAAAAAACCCACAATGATTCAGAAATGTTATAATATATATATTTAAGGTTTATTATTTTAACAAAACATAAGTAAACACATGTCATCATTGTTTGATCATTGGCCTCGTAAAATTACATAACAGTGGGTCATAGAGAAATAATATTAAGTTTGGTTGATAAAGTAAGAATCAAATTTAATAGATGACTTTATTTATAATTGCAGCTATGCCAGTAATATGCACTATAATGATGAATATAAAAGATTTAGCGCTATTACGAAATATAATACTGAAGTGCCACTACACCCAAAAGGAACAAAATAGCATTTAACCGATTTGAAAGATAATTATTCTTTTATAACGAAGCATTACATTTGTACAAAATATAGTGATTAATATTCAATTTATAAAGTGACAGACGTGTGTGGGATAGCTGATGAATATATTAATAATAATAATGTTGTCGCAATGACGCGCATTTTAAATAGTGAATATAGATATCTGTTTAGCAAAAATCACAACATTACGGCTTATGGATGTTCATGGGTTTATTAGAAATACAACAAAAGGCGGTATGTGCATGATGGCGTGTTTGATGTGATCCAGTCACGGATCCTAGCATGTGCTTCTGAGAATTCATTTTTGCGAAATATATGATATAAGTCTGCGACGTTAGCAGAATCGATTCATAGATGAAGAGCGGTCGGCTATGCAATTATTGGGTTGGTTTTTCCAGAGTGATCCCCATATAAAGCACACACATATGACCAAATGAGTCCCCAGGGGGGTTAAAGCCTGGTTCTTGGACTTTGAGAACGATAATGGGGTTCGATTTTGCGATACCTCCATAGGAAAGAGAAGCACGAATATATAATATAGGAACGAATGTACCTATATGCACATAACACTTGGGATAACAAAATATATATAGCTTTAAAGACTATTTTAATTACTTAATGCCCATAAATTATAGAATATCCTGTGTAATGATATGATCTAATCGCTAAACAGGCATGGATGATTTAAATTAATTAAATAATATAAATTTTAAAATATAAAAATTCCCCTTTCCCTTTACTTTAAATTATTTATAACTTCCCACACCGTTTAATAAATACAAATTTTGGTTAAGAAATGCTATTACTAAATTAATATATGTTTATACGGAAACAAATGGGGTGGTGGAAATAACTGGGATAACAATTAGATTTTACATATATCAATACATTTACGTTAGGATTAGCACATTTAAAAGATAAAAAAAAACATTTTTAGAAAAACAGATGTTGATTTGTTTTTCTACAACAATTTATAAGATAATGACTTTGTTTTTCCAAACTCGTGAGCACCTGCATAAGTCGAATAAGACTTTTTTTAATTAAAATAAGTTCTTAATTATCCTGTAAGTGATGGATAGGGAAACTAGAAAGGAATTACATGCTAACGCGTTTGAAATATTTCTGGCATTTTTAAAACACAAAAATACGTAATATAATAATGAAATAAAATGATTGCCGCATGGAAATAATAAAAAAAAGAAAACATATTGAATAGAGACTCAATGATAGAATACATTAAGTTATATAGAGTTATACTAAATAAAATTACATAAAATATAAACATTTACATAAGATATTAAGAGTAAAGCGTCAGGATTATTGTGGTTATAGAAGGCTGAACTTAATAGAATCTGAGAGTCGCTAAAGTTCTTTTACCTTTCATAAACATTGGTGGTCTTTGATATTTGGAGTGTTCATTGGCATTAATACACTAGATCTAGGTTTGGAATAAGGCATCACAGGTAGCATTTTACTTATTTAGTCGGTAGACATTTGAAAGTTCATAGGTATGGGATCCGGAGCTTTTCTTACAGGAACGAGCATGTTGGAACAGAGGGGAAGGTGAAGTTTTCCCTACTCATGGCACATTGGATGAAAATTCAAAGTAGTGTCGATTATGTTGCCCATCGTTAATTTATGGTTGTCTCCCTCCTTTTAGATTCAACTCCAGCAGTATTTATATCATTATTTTTGATGATGTAGTATAGCAATTAACTGCTGGATCTGAGGCAATCTGAGCACTTTAGCAAAGCTGAAATCTGCTGATCAGATACCTTTTGTTTTGTAAGTGTTTTGAAACAATGCAATCCTATTACAAGTTTCTCGAACGATTGTTTTAAAATAAGTCTTATGATTTTAAACAAGTTGGCGTGGATAAAATTTCCACTAATGGATTTTACTTTACTATTACAAATCGTAACCTTTTAATTTTAATTAATGGGCTTTTCCGGGTAATTGTTTTCAAGAAACTTCTTAAAAGAATTGCATCATTTTCTGACTGCTAAATTAAATATAAAAAATAATACATTTCATATATGACTTTTAAGATACATGAATAATATAATTATTAATATGCTTTATTATCAATCTCCCCACACTGAATATATATATATTTATCCATTTTGCACGCATACACATTAAAATAATATTAAATATTTATTTATTAAATTATTTTGCGTTAAGATATATAAATATCTACATCAGTTATGTTTAAATGGTTAAGCAAAGGAAAATTATGTTAGTAAATATGTATATGCATGTAAGGATGGGTTTAAACATGATTTGGTGGTAGGAGACTGTAAGTGGGCTGTGAAGCACGATCTGAGCATCAGATCGTCTGCTTCAATATTGTAACACAATATCATTATTATGTGTTCCTATAAACTTTTAAAAGAATCATATTAACAATAACTTTTCTAATAAGTGAAAACCACCTATTTATAAAGTGAGCTGGGTTTATGCCAGTAAGAATGCAATGACCATGTTTGTGTTTAAAAATTCACATTGAAAAAGGTTTTTAAAACAAACTAAAAACAGTTTATTGGTCTATTTTTAGTTTATGATTCTGTTTGGCAGAATAGTCTTGTAAAATTTTATAAAATTTTAAATACAAGAAAATCATCAATTTACTACGAAAAGTTGAAGTATTAAACCACTAAACATCATATGATCACCATTTCTTATGCTTGCTCATAACTGTTATGGCCACAAGCCAGAAACTAGTCTGGTGATATTGGATGAGTAGGCACTAAATGGATTTTATGCACAAGCCTTCTGGCATACAATGATTACTCTGGTTGGCACAGGGTGGCATTACTGTATGGAGAGTTTTGCCTGTACATTAAAAAAACTTCCAGAACAATCTATCACTGCCACCAGATAAGATAGTATATATACAGAATGCAGAAATATCAGCTATGACAATGACATTGCTTAGACTTGGTGAAAGAAATTCTTTCTAGAAATAGAAAAGTCTCTCTATAAGAATATGAAAAGTTTGGAAATCTTTTCCAAAGATGGGAATGTTATTTCTAACCTAAAAAAAACATTATACTCAAATTTAATCTGAACAACAGACAAATATCTCATTACCTGAATATAATCTTTTGCAGTAATGGATTGAAAGACAATCCTTCCTCATGCTATGTTCAACTAATAATATACAATGGAAGAATTATAATGCAAGAAAATGAAATTTATGAGGTTCCAAACAAATTTCTTTTTCAGAACTACCAGTAAAACCAGCTAGAATTAATCTTCCTAGATGTTAATGGAATTTCATCAGCAAATTCAGGCTAACCCATGGATTCTAGTCATCTACTTCATAAATGAAATTGAACAGTCTTTGATCTCTATAGGTTTCGACAAAAACAAACCATGAACAACATAGTTAATGACTGTCATTTTATAGTTACAGTAGCAGAATTAAAGAACATATTAAGACCACTTATGTTGTTGTCTCTTAGTTTGAATCTTTACAAATTCTTTTTATATATAGGGTTCTTTTTATATTATTTTGCTAATAATTAAATTGTCTAAAAAAATTAAAAATCCATATGCTAAATAAATTATATTAAATTTTTATATTACTGATTTAATACATACATTTATACTATATATTTTGACTTTTTTTTTTACTAGAAATAAATAGCCTATGAAAAGACTGATTTCTCCCATTTTGCATATAAAATATGAGAATTATTTCAGTTTGTGAAGTCAATAATAATAAAAAAATTAAAATACTTGTTTGTAATATATATATATATATATATATATATATATATATATATATATATATATATATATATATATATATATGTATATGAATACAAGTATAATGTATATACTGAATTTTTAGATGCAATTAGAGGGAATTAGAACACAGACTTTCAAGCTCCCTTCAGTGATTCATTCCATCTTATATAACTGATACACATGACCACATAATATGAAAAAGATAAAATGATCTCCAATATACGTATTTAATGTTGAACCAGTACTCATCAGTAAGTCCAAATCATTATTTTCTACACATATATGTAATCAGTGCTCAGTTTATACTAAGATAGCAAATCTTCAAGCTTTAGTGGACTCCACTCTGCAACCCTTCCCCAAACATATCATTGGAAATCTGATGATGGAATGCTCAAAACCCTTGTTGATGCCAATATTGTGACATTATACTTGTATTCAAATATTACAGATTCAGCCTGAATTGTGCCCATCTCTATTCTGTGTATGACAGGAATAGATATGACAACAATATTGGCAACAACAAGGCTTTGAGCATTCCATCATCAGATTTTCAATAATAAGAATGGCTGAAGAGTTGGAAAGTGGAGAAGATTGAAGCTTGTACATTTAAAGTTTAAAGATTTGCTATTTTAATATAAACTGAGTACTGATTATATATGTGTAGGTGATGATGATCCAGAGCAACTTACAAGTGCTGGTTCACCACAAAATCCATATATTGGGATCATTTATCTTTCTCACATGTATGTGATCATGTATATCAGTTATATAAGATGGAGTTATATAAGAGAGTGTGTTCAAATCTCTCTAATTATATATACATTGGCCATAATAATTTTATATTTATAAGCTTATAATTGTAAGTGGAGAGTACCATAGTTATTACTAAATAATTACAATAAAAAAGCAAATTTGAAATGCTATTTTACATTGTGTTATAGGATAAAGTTACTCTATTACCTAGTTATAAACCAATACTTGTAATTATAAAAAAATTAATATACATTTATGCATATTTTTATTCCACCCAAAAGCTGAATCAGTATATTTTTAAAAAGGCTGACATTTAGTATAAGAAGCTTCTAATAGATCTCACATTGACTAGTTAAAACTTTTATTGTTTTCTCCAAAATATAATAAAGTATTTCAATATTATTTGCAGAATATAAAGAAAATAAAACAAGTGAAACATTAGAAAATTTTCCGGAATAAAAAAAAAATAACTATAATAATTATCAATTGTAAAATTATAAAAGTGATCACATTATTTAACTTTTAATACTGTTCATTTGCATAAGAACTAAGTCCACAATTGAGAATATACATGTAAATTAATATATATATGTGCTCTGCGCACAGTTAATGAAGCTATTAATAAATTGTCAAAATTTTTACTGCCAAGCGCTTTCGGGACAGTCTACAGTCCCATATTCATGGCAAGTTATTCTGTTAATAACTGTAAAACTATGCAAATTTTATGCAAATTTATATACAGATGTTACGTGGACCATTTACGAGATAGGGAATAGCAGGCCTCTCTTCTGTTGATTGCCGATGGGTCAGCCGCAATGAAGTAAGCTTCCCTAACTTTACGTTTGGTGTCGTTTGTTTCAGAGCAAACGACACTGGCTGTGGTAGGTAGAAAAGCATGTCCAGAGTTTCTTTCGTGTTCGACAAAAATCGAATTACCTTCATACTTTGTTTTGGTTTTATTGTAAAGGTATCAGTGTTGAGCTACTCTGGTGGCAATGTTAGTTTTGGTCTCTCCATACATGTAAATAATTTTATATCTACATTCTTCATGGGTCAACATATCTTATGGAATTTTCTGAAAGTGCTTGCTAATACTAAGTATATGGATTTTGTTTTTCCTTTACAGAATACTAGACAATACTGAATGCCAAGACTGCTAGAATTGATTTGTCTTTCTGTCAAAAAACTGTGACCTAGGAGTAAAAGATAGTCATATTTTAGAATATATATCAAAGGAATATAGCTTTGACACTTTACAACTTTGAATTATCTTGCTTCCTTCCATATTAACAAACATAAAGGCAAATAATATTTTGGCCAAATTTGTAAAAAAAAAAAAAACATGAATAGAAGGAATCCAAAGTTGATAAAATTAGAATCTATCATGGATCAAAGACCTGGGTCAACATACTCAAGATAAAAAAGTTTAAATAGTTTCTATCTGCAACTGTATTAAAAAAAAAAAGATGAATACTGAGTAGCAATACAAAGTAACTAAGAGAACAATAAGCCACATCTCGTATTATTATATTCTGCAGCTAAAAAACAAGAATGACTGAGAGATAATAAGACTAAGGGATATATTCCTAAACAAAGACTTGTTGAATGAAATAACCAGAATTTCTCTATTATTCCTCGATCAGTGGAAATCTGAGAATAGCAATATATGTGGAGAGCAATTCTATAATAAAAAATAAAAGATGCAGATGCAAAGAGACTAACATCACGATGAAAAGGAACATGAAAAAACTGCACACAAAAACTTTTAGTAACTACTTACTGCGTTTTACTCACCAATTCTTAAAATTATAATGTAAGGTGTCAAAGAATAATATTTTTATTTATACAAAACATTTAGGCTAAATAACTTATAGACATATATATTAGTACGACTATGACAGAATGTTTTAGTATATCTAAATATAAAGCAATATAATGAGAAAAGGTCAAAAGTAAAATAATCTTAAAAATAAAAAAAAGTTACTTTGCTACATTTAATTTTAAACTTTAATGCTGTATACAATAAATTTAGGAATGAAGTGTCCAATGTATAAACAGCTACACAGATTTTTTTAACTTTTTCAACAAGATAGAATAAGATTTACAAGCATTATTTTTCTTCTTTTTTTTTTTTTACATCCACAAGATATACATTCCTTCATGGTTCAACAATTCAGCTTTGGGGCTAGAGATAGCTTTGTAGGTTATTGCCAACACTTTAAAGAGACACTGAACTTTAAAAAGAAACAAAACACACACACTTTGTTTAATTACAATATTAGACTTTTATTTAGATAACAAATAGACTTCTGTTAATGAAGGTATATACGCAGCGCAGGCAAATCTAAACATTTTGTAAGACATATATATTATACATGGAATAGAAAGAATTAAATACAAATTGAAATAAATAACGAGTGCCAATATTAAAAATATATATATATTCACGATTCTAATTTTCGCTTATTTCACTTCATCGAGAATGCATTGAATCGATGGAATGTATAAGCAGCTGAGCATTTAAGCTACCGCCACGTGCACATACAGATAAATATTTGAAATAATTTTATTATAAATAAAACATGGCCGAGGAGTGACATATTTTCAATAAAATAATGAGACAATATTTGTTGTAATAGAGATTTATTTTTAACAAACTGTCTAAAATAATTATTAGCCTACTTTTTACGCCCAGTTTCAGAATAATTTGTAAATAAAATTAAATATATTTCTTAATAATAAGCGGAAAACAACATTCGGCAATCAGGTTATCTTACTACGATCGTAACTGGTCTAATTTAATAGCAGATCATTTACGACGCTCGTAAAAGATTAAAATAAATTATGGGTTCAGCACCTGCAGACGCATGACACCTCCTCCACTAGTGTTGAAGGCGGCATCATGTTACAATTTTATTTTTGTATATATAGTCAGCATATTAAATACCTTCCTAAATCAGCTTGAGATTTTGTAGGGTTGCCCATTCATTTACTGGATGATAAGTGGCTGTAGCCAGACTATTTGAAAACATTCGATGTTTTTAGAAATCCTAAATTATACATGAGCAACTTAATTTTTATGTAAAAATTTAATTAAATATACAAAAATATAAGTTGTTTTTATTATTATAATTGTACCGTAGATGAAAATTTCCTCATTTCCATAGCCAATCATTTAAAGTCTTAGTTGAGGAAACAAAAGATTTTAAAAAGGTGATCTTATACATTCTTTTAGTCCAATACTAATAAGAGAAATCAAAGATAAAATTAATAATGTGTGTGTGTGGAGGGGGTGAAAATTAGTACAATAAAATTATCTTTAAAAATGACTTAAAAAAGATTGACGAACATTTGATTTATACAAGGATGAATTAAATGTTGTAGTAATTGATAGTTTTGCCCATAGAAGAATATTTTTGATACTTCATCATAAAGTGTGACTATGACTAGATGAAACCATCATGTAGATTATTGTAAAATATAAAAACACGTGGGGTAGTTGATTTAATAGTTTAGTATAATTTTTTACTAATGTAGCAATGAGCACCGATTAAGTTCAGACCATCATAATGAATTGAAGTCGTGAGATAAATAAAGCTTATTAATTGTAACTCTGGCACCAAAATACATCCACATATACAAAATAATATTTAAAAGAATAGTCAAAGTGGCATTAAAATTCTGGGTTTAATTATTTGATAAAAGCAATAAGAAAATAATTTTTAAATTTTTTCTATCCATCAAATTCAATAATTCGAATCTACCTTACATTCAATTGTAAACAAATATTCAATCTATAACCATCAAAATGCTAGAGACAGGTTATCTGAAAACATGAGGGAATCTTTTTTCCACCTTACTAGAATTCTATCACGGAGGAAAACATTAAAAACAATTCTGATTTGGAAAATTGATTTTTTAGATCATCTGCATTTTTGGAATGTTTCTGAAATTGAGAATTTTGTGCAAAAAACAAACAAAACAAAAACAAATGCTGACTATCAACAAATATAAAACATATAATCTATTAATAACTACTTCTAATTAATATGAATCAATGTAAATTACAAACAGCATTATTTCTGAGAACATTTGGGACTAGATAATATCATGGAATATGTTTAACAAAATACCTGTCCATCAAATAGCTTTTAACAGCAACTACAAATTAAAGATATTACAAGGTTGATTTCATTGCATTTATGTTTTTTAAAAAAAAGAGAGAAAAATCTATGATAATCCATATGCATTAGCAAAGTTATAAACAATCAATGGATAATGTGGAAATAAAAACTTTAGAATAAGATTAAATCTACTGAAATTATAGAGAAAAAAAAGCTTATCAAATATTTGCATATAGTTAATTTATAGGCAACTTACTACTGATGAAAATGACTACTTCTTGATTAAGGCAAATATAAGATTCAAAAAGAGATGTGATCTTGAGACATTGATAATATATGCAAAAATTTTATTTGCATTCTAAATCTCTATCTATATTAATTTATCAATACAAAAATGGTTCACAAGATATTTAATTTTGTCAACAATGCTTTTTTTTTTAATGCCTGAAATGTTTAAGATTGTCAGTTCTGCTATCATTTTTTATGGCACTTTGACACATCTATCAGATGCTTCCTCAGAGAATAAGTCAATGATTTTCTCATCTAGAATGTATTTTTTTTTAATCATTGGATAGTTCATGTATTACATGTACATTTTTCTGTAGATGAACAGCATCATAGTAAGTTGTTTTAGATTCAAATTCCAGATTGATTAATTAATATTATATTATCTATTACAAGTTATTCTATGGGAAATAAATTCTGAGTAGATGTAATTATATTTGCCCAGGATTAATGAACATTATTATTATTGCATAAACTGGTTAAATTTTAAACATTTATTGCAATCATTTATGCAGTAAGGTGTTATAATATGTGCAAATTGATGTTTTTTAATAAATCCAAAGTTATTCTACATAGTATCTATTTTTGAATTATATGTGAGATTTATTCCATTTTATATTTTCTTAAGTGGAGATTTAATAATTAATGTTTAGTATCTTCACTTCTTTGAGTTCAATGACTTGACAAAATTTTGGAAATTTAACAGCAAAATATTTGTTTAAAATATTAAAGTATTTGACTCATAAAACATATATTTGATCAAATAGAATACAAAATCAATCTTTTATATATATTCTTTCAAAATGAAAATGATCCCCTAAATCTCCTTTGAAAGTAAAAGTTAGCGCTCTCTCTCTCTATATATATATATATGAATTGATTTTATTGGATAGCTGAATATGGAAACATTCGGGAATAAAATTTGTCTTAAAATTTTTCCAAATATTATTCAGCTTTACAAAGATTTTTCCTGAGTTTTTCTTTTAAAATTTAAATATTTATCTTCTAATAATCACATTGATTAGTTAATATTTTAGTTTTAACAAAGTGAATGCTAATATTTTTAGAATGATCAAACGCAGCAACAACTGAATCTTAAGTTTATTGTGGAAAGCTTAACAAAAATTCCATTTTCTCGTTATCAGTGCAACATAAAATTTATTTTATCTTTTCATTAACAATTTGCATTTTATTCGTATGTTGTTCCCTAGAGTGTTTGTGAGGTGATTCATAAGTTTTGATAAGTTAATGTCAGCATTATTTTTTAAAAAAAAAAAAAATTGTGTAACCAAATTTTTTTGGGTAGTTTATTCTTTGAAAACACCATTTGCTAATCTCATTCAACTTAAATATAACTTAAACTAGATGTTTTTATTATTGCTATTTCTTTACTCATGACATTTTTTTATATTCTTGAAATTTTTTATTAATATTTAAATGTACTCTTGTAATATTTTAAGTTTCTTAATATTTATGTTTCATTTTTCATTATTTTTTTCAAGATTAATTTTTTACCTAAATTTAAATCACCATCAAAATCTAAGCTAAGTAAAAATTTTATTTAAAACTTATTTCAGTATTTAATACATATAAAGTAAATAATGAGTCTGCTATATCAAGAAAACACTAAAAACAAGAGAAGTTTACATTTTTTAAATATCCATTCGTTTACATGCTACACTTCTTTGACTTAAATAAAATGACTCATATTTCATACAAAAAGAAAAAGAAAAAAAGTATTTAAACACCTCTTTAAAAATATGAAAAAATTCCAAATCTCAGGATCTGTGACATTAAAACTATTCAAACATCGTATCTCTAGGGTTATGAAACTCATGTTCTAAAAAAAACAAATGTATACTTATGTCATGAAATTAAGATTGAAGAAGTAGTGCAATTGGATGTAGTCTTAGTAATTAAATGACTTGAATTTGGATCCTTTTTGTAATGCCCTTATCCCTATATTTGTTTTATCTATTATTTTTTAGGTAAGTCGTACACATAAAAGGATATTTTGGGAATATGTTCAAAAATATTTTAAATTTTATATTTTTCTATTTGATATGAAAGTAGTGACTTTCCCACATTAGTTTTAAAGAGGGGGTTTGTGCTTTAAATTAAAATTTCTTTTGAAATGTTTTAAGAAAAGTATTTCCCCCTGAAATATGACCAAAACTGAATATAATTAACTTAACTAGCTGTCATAATATCATTGTCAGTTTGAATTTAAAAAATTTACTATAAGATCTATAAACAGACTTTAAAATCTATTATCAATTTTCTAAATTATGCCCTTGAAAAGTGCAAGACTGTTTTATTATTCTTTGTAAATAATTTAGCATTATTTTCATGATGTAGAACTGGATAACCTCTTCATATTATATTTTCATCAAAATTAGATAAAAATTAAAAATGATTTTACTGCGGCTCCCACTCTTTTGGGATTGTGCTCAATGAACTTCCAGATATTGATTTCATTAAAATAATACCAAATTTTAAAACTATCCTCAATTCCATTTTTGAATATTAAGATTATCTATCTTTATAGCAATCTTGAGTGGGTATATTCTATCTATGTAATACATATATATATAATTTTCAAACAATTTAATGGTAAAAAAACAGTATATTTAAATTCATTAGTAGTGCTTTCAATTACGTAGTAATCCTCGTCAGCTGTAAATCAATTACAAATTTTAATATTATGTAAATTTCCACAAGCTGTGTATGGCCGTATTTGCAACATGCCTATTAATAACATTATCTTTATATTTATTTATTAAAATTGCTTTTTTAATTTTCCTCTTTTTATGATTTCTTTTTTCCATTAATATTTTTGTTTCATTAATATCAAATGTAAACTTATAATTGCAAGACTTTTCATAATCGAAGAACACTGAAGCTGTATTAGATTGACTATTTACAGTATTTTTAATCTGATTATATAATAATTGATGCTCCTTTAATCTTTTTCCCACAGAACATCTCAATTCACTGATGTACGATTTTTAATATCCACATAAGATTTGTTAAATTATATTGCTTCTTTGCATTTTAGAAATTACACTCTTAGAATTATTTGTCAACCTATTAACATTCGGAGGAACACAAAATAAAATATTATACTTATCTTTAAATATATTCCTAATTAATTTGGAGAAACACAAAATGAAATATTATACTTATCTTTAAATATATTCCTAATTAGTTAACATTGAATCCAAATTAATTAGGAATATATTTAAAGATAAGTATACTATTTCATTTTGTGTTCCTCCAAATGTTAATAGGTTGATAAATAATTCTAAGAGTGTAATTCCTAAAATGCAAAGAAGCAATATAATTTATCAAATCTTATGTATGGATGTAAAAAATCATATATCAGTGAATAGAGATGTTCTGTGGAAAAAGGATTAAAAAAGCATCAATTATTATACAATCAGATAAAAAACACTGTAAATAGCCAATCTAATACAGCTTTGTGTTCTTCAACCATGAAAAGTCTTGCAATTATAAGTTTACATTTGATATTAACAAAACAAAAATATTAATGGAAGAAAGAAATCATAAAAAGAGGAAATTAAAGAAGCAATTTTAATAGATAAATATAAAGATAATGTTATTAATAGGTATGTTGCAAATACGGCCATACACAGCTTATGGAAATTTACATAACATTAAAATTTGTAATTGATTTACAGCTGATGAGGATTACTATGTAATTGAAAGTGCTACTAATAAATTTAAATATACTGGGTTTTTTTAACCGTTAAATTGTTTGAAAATTACATATAATATTTTTTTATAATGGGAATTATACTTTTACATTTATTATTATATATATAAACAAAAAACTCTGGAATAAGTTTTATAATATTCAATACATCAATATAAAAAAATAAATAATTGCTGTAACCAGCTTATGGCATGTAAGCCACTTTAAATAGAATTTAGCTGTTAAAATTTAAAAAACAAATCTCATAAGTCACACAACATTAACATGTGAATGGTCAACTTTCTATAATTTATGTATATAAACACAATTAATTATATTGTTTATTTAATAAGTTCTAAAAAGTACTCAGGATGATGTACATGCTGCCAGCTGGCTATAGCAATTTTTTTTTTTTTTTTTGGTATATTGAATATTGAAAGTTTACTGCAGAATACTTTTGTTTATATACCCACAACTTTGCTCATGTCATTAGATTAAGAAACGTAATGTAGTTGATAATAACAATATATTTAAATAATATTTACATGAAATAATAATATGTGAGAGATTAACAGCAGATAAAAATAACTATTGTAAACCATTTTTTATAAACAATGTTGTAGATCATTTTCATCTGCTGTTGATAACTCCTATTATTATTTCACGTAAATATTCTTTAAACATATTTTAATTCTCAATTACATTACACTGTTTTATTTTATTAACATAAGCAAAGTCAACCTGCAGCTTTGCATGCATTAGTATAATAATGAAAATATAATGCAGTTGATTATTTAAATACATTTCTAATATGTATATATTCTGAGCAATAATAACTTTTAAATATTATACTATCTAAATTCCTGTTTGATTTTTGATTTATTTAACACCAAATAAAAATTTCCCTTACTAATTCTCTCTATTTCTCTAGCCGTCTCACCACCGTTATTAGAAAGTTTGATAATTAAATTACATTTACATATTCCATTTTTGATTTTTGATATATTGAATATCAATAAAATTTTTATATGCAAATTCTCTCCATTTCTCTAGCTGCCCCCTTGCATTAGTGCAAAGTTTGATAATTAAAATATATTTACATAATATTTACATGAAATAATTATCAACAGCAGTATCACAAAAAGTATAACTTTTATTAAATACAATAAATAATAATTTTTAAATAAATTATTTTACATTTCTCACATAAATTTTAAAATGGTATAAAATTTTAATATCATCATAATATATGCAACTGAGAAATTAAATATGTGATCCAAACAAAGTTTAAATAATTTAAAATGTTAAATAAAATTTTACCTGTATTATCAAAAACTAATATCTCTTCATTTCTTTAGTATGTATTTCAATAATGAGGTCACAACATCTTATTTTATCATGTAAGAATATATTAAAGGAAACGATGTAAATAGTTAATTTTATTTACTAGCACAGAGATAGTATATAATTAAGCAGTAAGAATTTTCCATCCTAACACATGCAATGTACTGTTTTTTAATAATATCTCAATGATGTCTTGTTGAATATTGAGGAAATATGATGTAATAGTTAATTTTATTTACTAGCACAGAGATAGTATATAATTAAGCAGTAAAGATTTTCCATCCTAACACATGTGCTGTACTGTTTTTTAATATTATCTCAATGATGTCTTATTGGGTATTGAGGAAATTCTCAAACTTTCTTCAATAAAGACATCATTGATATATTATAAAAAACTAGTACAGCACGTGTTCGGATGAAAAATCCTTATTGCTTAATTAATTAAAAGGAAATGGTAAAAATTTATCAAATTCAGTGTTTCTCTTATCTTAAGTGCTATTTTAAAATGTGCTTTTTCACATGCTAAATGCTAAATAGATTTAAACTGATATCCTAAAAGTTTATTAATTTGATGTAAAAGATCTGCCCATCCATCGCATATGTATGTATAAATGGATTATTCTCCTGTACATGAGGAGTCAGAATGACTAAGACATCAACATGGGTAGGATGATAACCTTGGCACTAGTATGGGCTTTGAATGTTCCATTATCAGATTTTCAATGAAATGGAAGGCTGAAGAGTTGTGGGTTGGAGTAGTTTGAAGCCTGTCCATTAAAGTATGAAGATTGGCTATCTTAATATAAAGCTGAGCACTGATTGTATATATAGGTGTGGAGATAGTAATCTTGACCAACTGATGATTGCTGGTTTAGCATGACATATGTATATTGATGATTATTTATCTTTTCAACATATGTGTGATCAGCAATATTAGATGGCATTGAGAGTGAGTAGTGGGTCATGTGAAAGTCTGAGTTTTAATCCTGCATATATTACATATATAAATGCAGGTTTAAGCCTATATAATGTATTAATTTGACAGTAAAAGTTATCAAATTCAGTGGTATTTCTTTTGCAGAAATGGTGCCATTTTAAATTTTACTTTAACACATGTTAAACTAAATCTATATTTAAATTGAAAATCTAAAGGTTTATGATAAATCATTATTACAACTAATCCAAATTGTCATTAAATGCATAATAAATTAAATATGTGGTTACAAACACAATTAAATTAATTAAAAATATATTCACAAAATCAAATTTCATCTGGCTTTAATAAAAATTATAATTTTCATTTTAAAATTTTCCAACTCTGTAATCTTTTAATCAGTATTGCCTTCTTTTTGTTTTTTATGAAATCATTCAAAAACATTTATGATATAGATTTTCCATGCATTTTTATATTGCAAATTACAATTTTTTTAAAAACAATTAAAGCAAAAATTTATATGCTAGTAAAATTCTGTACAAAAAAAAAGAAAGAAAATCATGCAAGTTTCTTCAAGATTGGTGCAATATTTATTGACTTATAATAATAATGAAAAAAATAATACATTTTTTACAACAGCTATATAATAAATATCAATAAATGTAAGGGAGATGGTATGCCTTTTCACATTCACAATAAATGTGTAATTTTGCAATCACGTCAAATTTAAACAAAATAAATCCTGCAATGTTATCCGATCTCGTGTGAAAATGTGTTTCTCTTTATCAAAACATGGCCCTTTTTTGTGATATTTTGACATTTTCAGTTATTGTCCAGATTTCTTTCTGACAACAGCTATTGCATTTTTAATTTGATCTTCAATTGCATTTTTATTTCAATTGCATTCAAAATGATGACAATTTGAAAGCTGCTGACTACCGAAATAGATGCCATACTATATTTTCAAGAACAAGGCATCCTGCCATGAGTAAAAATGTGTTTGAATGGATATAGTATGAGTTTTTACTTGCATGCCTTGGATAAACAGTGGCACTGTAACGTTCAACGTTGCAACACTAAAATGCGTTTATTTGCATACTGAATGACATAAAAGAAAATTTTCCACCAGGATGAAAAGCTAATAAAACTGTTATAATTTAGATTTCTTTATTTTTGTGCATTTTTTGTTGTTTTTTATGTTTTCTTTTTTAAAAAAATTATGCGTTCATTTATTAGCATTTCTGTGGAAAATCCCATTCAACCAATATACTGCACTATTATGTGTTCTACAAAACTCCATTTTGGAGGGGGAAATCTTGAGTTCAGATTCCCATTGTGTGGTAAAAGTAAATGCCAAATTGCTTGTTTTGATGCACAATTTGTATGTGTGAATTTTATGTTGTTTTTTTTTAATAATATTTAAAAAAATAATTTACTGATTGTTTTGTCTGTATTTAAAGTAACATTTGGGAGTTGTGTAATAGCATAAGGGGCAAGAAAATATACTTTTTAAGTTGGTTTTTTTTAAATTCATATCTTTAGTGCTGTTATAAATTTTAATGTGAAAGCAATATATTTTTCTGGATAGCAAATCAATATGTTTTTTAAATGTTCCTTTTTTAATATTGATTTACTATTATAAATTTTAAACTTTTTGGTGTGGAAGTAATATATATTTGTATATGGCAAATCAATTTTTTTTAAAATATTCTTTTTTTTCCATATATCATAGCATCATCCGGAAAGCGAACCCATGACAACTGTCTTTAAGCAACTGCTTGCAAGGCAACTGTGCTGACCTCTCGGCTACCATTGCTTGATTCTTTTTAATATTAATTTCTTGTTCAAATTCATATATCTTTAGTTTTATTATAAATTTAAACTGCTCCATTTACTATTGTTGTTATAAATTTTATACTTTTTATTGTGTGAAAGTCGTATATAATTCCGCTCCATATTTTATACTTTTAATTATGTGAAAGTGGTATTTTTAGTCCTGCAACATAGAGCACGTATTAGACATTCTATGCCTTTTCACATACATATTCAACCTGCTGACAACTTTGTAAATCTTGCGAAATTATTATGTACAAGATCCGTGTACACATTACTTTTTGCACATTTTTGCGAAAAATATCGTGTACAAGATCCATATACATATTATTTTGATCAGATCACAAGATTACAAAGTTATCAGCAGATTGATGTAAATGTGAAAAGGTGCAGCTACTTGCTCTGTCTTGCAGGACTAACACTCAGGCACCATATTTTTATACATTAAAAGCTTTTTCAGCACCTCATTTGATGCTCTTTTCAAATGTTAATAATCTATTTAATGCTAACAAACTATTTCAGACATAAAACCATCTAGTGTTCAATAATGAAATTAAAACAAACAATAACAATATAAATCATTAAAATAAATCAAAACCCTCATATATAAATCCAATAATTACAAAATAATTGATTATATCATAACAATACAAAAAATAAATTACATGCATTTTTTTTTTTTTACAATTATATATATATATGTCATTTTATATAATTTTCCATTCATTTTTAATTAACCAATTGTTAACCAAATTTATATTCATACAATTATTTAAATTATTTTTAATATAGTATGTTTCATATATTAACATCAAATCAGGTGCTGAAAAAAGGCTTTTAATGTATAAAAAATATTTATTGATATTTATATAGTCGTTGTAAAAAATTTATTATTTTCTGATTATTATTTTGTGGAAGAACAGCATAAAGATCTTTATTCTTTTCCAATTTTTATTGAATAATAAAGTTATAAACAAACAAACAAATTTTCACATTTAGATGGTAATAGATATACATCCCAGATTAAAGAATTATGAGGATCTTGGATAAAATATCTTTATTGCAAACAAACTTTTGTTACGATTTTTATATATATAATCAGAATCAGTAACTGTGTTATTAAAAACAATAAAATAATATTAAAAAATGTAATGACTGACTGGTGTAAATTAATTTGATTTTTATCATTTTGATCTTAAATTAATATAGCTTTTAGTATATGTAACATGTTTTGGTACAGATAATTAAAAGTGTAGCTTAATGTAGTAGTCTTTGGTAAGAGTTGTACTGCCTATATATTCTCTTATGTTAAATTATAACACTGATTATATTTGATCTGAAGATTAGTTATTTATGACTGCAATGTCCTCTAATTAAACAGTTAATTGATAGATCTTGAATTTGGGAATATCTTTTCCTAGTTTAATGGTGCTTAATGCATATTTAGTATTGTTTAGATAAAACTAATTAAAAGTATCATTGGATTTTAATTAAGCAAGCCAAAATTGCAAACCTATTGACTCAATAAATAAATAATATAATAAGAAGTTTATTTACTTTATTTAAAGGGTATTAATTGTTAAAGTATGATGTCATAGTTAAGATAACATTACCAACATTACATAGTCAAAATATTAAACCATAAATTAACTGACAAATTTATTTCTAAGATAGAAGGGGGACGACGACTTATATTTATTAAGTAGCTATCAATTTAATTTAAAAAGAAAAAACATTTTTTAGATATGAGTTTGCCAAATAAATCAATGTTTTTTTTTTTGTTTAAAAATATATATATTATTTGTCAGATCAAAAGACAAGTTGTGTTAAAAGCAATTAGATTATAATAAACTGCCAATTGGGTTTAATAATTTGCATAAATAATACATACAATGGCTATTATTTCATTAACCTTAGCTATAGAATATTTGCCATTATAAAGATATTGCTATAAAGACAGTTTTAATTAATAAAGGACTCCACCTGATAGATTGTTGATTTTGTATTGGTAATAAAACAGTTCTCTATTTAATCAACTAATTGATAATATTAAAAAAACATAAGACATATTTATAAAATCTCAATACAGCTTGTTCATGTAATATTTATTGTTTTCAAAAACAAAAATAAAAAAAATTGATTATCAGCATTAATTCAATACACATCTAACAATTGGTCAATTTGAACTTTATGCTAATACATTTAACGTTTAATGTTAAAATAGCTTAAACATCATTTCAATTTCATATTGTTACTTTTATGCCTTAGTGCAATAATCTTTTGAGATATTCCAGATTCTACATGTTGTGGAAAAAAAAGATGCTTTCACATAAAAAAAAAAATACTAAGAAAATGACAATATTTTTTCTAGCATGTAGAAATAAAATACAATTTATTATTGGTTAACTATTGATTGATAGGGAATAAATTAATCTGGGTTGATGATGCACTGACTATAAAAGTAAAAAAAATATTATGGTTGTGGGTAAAAGTATACTGTTGGAGGTAGTGAGCCAAAGATTTTCCTTTCATTATGCCAATTTTAAAATATGTAATGGTCAATGAACAGTGTCGAATTGTAATTCTATTTAGAAGGTAATAATCTTTCTTCACTTGGGCTGCACTATAATATTAAATCAGCAATGTTAAATGTGAGGATTCTCTCATTCCAGCTACAAGATAAAGCCTTTGAGAAAATAAGAATGTTTTATTTTCAAGCCTAAATGCATTTATATAGGCCAGTCTTAAATGTCTTGGAATGAAAGTGTGAATATATTAAATCATTCACTTTATATCCATTCCTTTTAATAATTTCATTAACACTTATGAAATATTAAAATTTACTTCATGGTAATTTTAGATGTTAAGCTATATAATGATCAATAAATTTTACTTGCACAATTTCAGATTATAATTCTATTTAGAAGGTAATAATCCTTCTTCACTTTGTCATACTATAATATCCTCATATTTAACATCACTGATTTAATATTATAGTATGGGCCAAGTGAGGAGGGATTATTACCTTCTAAATAGAATTATAATTTGATACTGTGCTACTAAAATTTATTAATCAATACATAGTTTAACATCTTCTAAAATTAGCACAAAGTAAATTTTAATATTTCATAAGTGTTAACAAGATTATTAAAAGAAATGGATGTAATGTGAATGATTTAATATATATTCACCTTCTCATTCCAAGACATTTAAAATTGGCCTATATAAGTGTATTTAGGTTTGAAAATAAGATGACATTATTATAAATAAACAAAATAAATGAAATAGCAAAATAAACCAAATAAATAATCAATCTCATTAATAATTAATCCTTAAAATAATTAAAAAATAAATAAAAATGAATTACAAAAAATAAGTAAAATATAATAGTAATAAGATTACCTCTATGCTTAAATAGAAGCCTTAGAGATGATAGGTAAATGATGAAATTTGAACTGGTTTGGAGCAGGTCAATGTTCCTTTAACATCTTTGCACTTTACAGAGGTAGAAAAAGAAATTCTTTCTATTTGTTATTCAGAATTTCTCAAACATTAAGTTAAAAGAGAAGATAACCAGCAACAATCTGGACTTAACCATTCACTTCTCTTGGTACCTATATACCCTTGTATTCAATCAGGTAGAAGAAAAAAGGGTGTATGGGTTCCAAGGGAAGTGAATGGTTTAATCACTGAAACAATGGTTATAGAATCAAATGCCTTTCCATTATCTACAAATCTAAAGCACAATGGCAACTCATATTCATTGGTTCTTTCTATAACTGCTCTTAATACTTGCATGTGATCCACTACACTAAATTACTTTTAAATCTAGCTAGTTCTTTTGGTTGGTTAAAATACAAAGCTCATGGTAGATGAGTTGTAATTGTTTTAGTAAAAATTTTATATAAAACTGATAAAAGACTTATTATCCCATTGATTCTAAGTACATGTCCATTTAAATTTCTTATCATAATAAATATATGTGATTCATATGACTAGTTAATGTCTGGCCTTAATAACAAATATAAATCAAGTATTAAGAATTTATTCTTCATTAATTTTACAAATTTTCCATAATAAATTAAACCAGAAAATTAATCTATTTTTATTTAAATAAGAATAAAATTAATATTATGGGGGAAAATATAATAAAATTAATTTAGCATTGGAGTAATAATGCTGTTTATAACTTATTCTTATAAATAACATGTATGTTTATAAATGGGTGTGTGTACACATGAAAGTATTAAACTATGCTTTAATATCAACACAAACACCACAACACTCTCAAAGATTATTATATTATCAAAAAGCATGTACTCTCTGTATCCTAGTGCTATCCATTGTAAGCTTGAATAAATATTGTTTACCAGATGATAGCACAATCGAATTTTCATCTAGACCAGTTGCTGGCTATTACTTTTGTCAATGAGAACATGAAATTCAAAGCTGAAAACAATAGAGTTATGTACCTGATTAGCCACCTTAATTCTCTTTATATCACTAATAATATCAGCTCAAGCAATAAATATATATATTGATAATATTTATTTTTTATACAGCATAGTTTTTTTAATTATAATACATTCGGAAGTAAATCAATCTTCACACATGGGCTTAACGTAAATTTATATGCACTCACCGTTAAGCAAAGATTTCAAAGAACAAATAAATTCACTTGTCCTTCAAGCTTATTTAAGTCAACCTTTGCTTATTGTGCATTATTCAGGGCTTAAATCTATTACATGCCTGATTTTTTTAAACGATGTTCAAATTATACAAACAAATCAAATATTACAGGAGAGAGAATTTATCTCATTTTTAACCATTTGCAATTAATGTGTAATAATTTAGAATCTAAATATATTGACAAAATTTATTTTTTATAAAACACAATATTTATTGTAATATATTCGGAAGTAAGCCAATCATCACACCTGTGCTGTTTTATTACAAATTTACATGCCCTCACCTGTAAGCAAAGATTTCAAAGAACAAGTGAATTCATTTGTCCTTCAAGTTTATCTATATATAAGCCAACCTTTACTTACCATACATTCTTCAGGGCTTGATTGTATTATGTACCTGATTTTTTTAAATGACAAACATAATTCAAATATTACAGGAGAAAGAATTTATCTCATTTTTAACCACCTGCAATTAATCTATAATAATTTAGAATCTAAATATATTGACAATATTTATTTTTATACAGCACAGTATTTATTGTAATATATTTGGAAGTAAATCAATCTTCACACATGTTGTTTTGACACAAGCTCTGAATAATGCATGGTAAGCAAAGGTTGGCTTATATATAGTTAAGTTTGAAAGGCAAATTTACTTGTTCTTTGAAATCTTTGCTTATGGATGAGTGCATGTAAATTTATATTAAAACAGTGAATGTGTGAAGACTGATTTACTTCAAAATATATAACAATAAAATATAAAAAAAATATTTAATAGTTAATAAGTATTTTATTTAAAATATCATGATAAGGTAGATATTCTTGTGATTTAATAGTAATATAAAAATCTTAAAAAACATAATCATATAGTTAATTGATATCATTTTAGTGTGCACTCAGGAATTTTTAGCACCTGGGTGAGTCACTGAACCATTATTGGCAAACTAAATGATAAACCTGACATAACAATAAATACATGATAATTTTATACTTAAATACACATAATATTTATTGTTTGTATTATTTTAACATTATACACAGTTTATTCACATATTTACTGTTATATTAGACTGTTTAATATAAAAACAAAAGCTAAAAAGTAAAAAAGAGGAGTCAACAAATATAATTTTATTATATTATAACTATAGTTAATAAATAGTATGAAAATAAGGAATTAACAAATATAATTTTATTATACTATAATTATAATTAATAAATAGTATGAAAATAAGGGCTATAAAGAACAATATAAAACCAAACAAGAAAAATAATATTAATTAACAAATTTTATCTTGCACCTGTTTAAACAATAAATATGTATAATATTAAATGTCACTAGTGTTAGTAAGAAGAAGTCCAGATTATTGCCACATTTTTTACAATGAAAAAATTCTTACAAAGTAAAAAGGTATAGCAAATACTACAAACAATTAATATGTTTTCTCCTTTTATTTGTTTGTATTACTTAATGAAAAACTGAAAAAATAAGCAAAGATCCAGTTATACATTTGACAATCGGTGAGCACAAACATTTGGATAGGCCAGGAGGTCACAAATCTCCCTATTCATTTATATTCAAACAACTGCAAAGTAAAATATAAATTCTCACATATTTATTTTTTCTATTTTTTTAGTGGAAAAAAATGAAAACAACAAGCAAAGGTTTATGGCTGTATTCCTGATAATTGGTAAGGGCAAATTATGAAGTCACAAATTTCTCTATTCACTTATTTATTGTTAATATTATATTTTACTCACATATTTCCTGCCATGTTAGGTTAATCATTTAGTACATTAGTAGTGGTTGGGTGGTGAAAAAAAATCTCAGAGAATGTATTAAAAAGAATACCTAGTTAACTTTATGGAGGCCAAGTGAAATTTGATTATCCAAGTGAGAGTTAGATTACAATAGTTTCATTCAATTGATCAGCATGATATTTTATTATTATTTTACTCAACTCATAATAAAAATCTAATCTTCTTCTTTATTGCAAAGAAGTAAATTTTATTTAATCTCGATACAAAATTAGGGTATTACTAGTTGTTATCTACCCACAAGATAAAACCACATAGTTTATATTAATAACAAACACTACTGAGTGCCTTGCTGTGCTGACATGACTGATTTTTGCTCTGCAAGTTAAGTTAAAGTTTTATAAATTTTTAATAACATCTAGATAAAAATTTGTTGCTGGAGAATATTTGTTTAGAGTGGGTGAGAAAAAAGAATAGGAGCACAGAGAGATAGATTTAATTGGATTTGGAAAGATTGAAAAAAAATATTGTAAATGTTTGGAGAGTGATCCAATACACTGATATTTTAAACATAAAAGAAAAATTTTTTTGTGGGTGTTTACTGTAAGGAGGTCTTAAAACTAAGGCATACATAAGATTAGTTGGATTTTAGGAGGTTTGCTATTAAAATTTTTTTCAATTTAAGTAAGAGAGTGATTTATTAGAAAAAGAGAATAATATCAAGATGTGAATTTAGGAGAGCATGAGTTTATCAGTCACCATTTAAAAAAATAATTTTTTTTCCTTTTGTATAAAGAGGTTTAGAAAGTGCTAGAAAAACTATAAATTTAAATATAGAGTAGAGAAAATGGAAAAATAATGAAATATGGATTGCATTTGTATTCCACAATGTATGTATGATGGTTAAAAAAAACTAGATGTTCTTTGGTAGCATGTACAGTATGTGATAAGGTTTTCCATCTAAAATGCTTAAATAAGACTAGGAAGAATATAAGGGGTGTATGGTTGTGTAGATCATATATAAATGTGATAAAAGAAATGAAAAAATAGTTTTAAAGTGTAGATAATTTAAAGAGAAAGTCAGGAGAAATGGAGGAAAATGCAGATAAGAACGATAAAATGGAGCATATATTTAGTGGAGTGACAAGAAATATAGATAAGAAAATAAGTAGAGCAATGGGGATAGTTAAGTAAAGAATAAGTAAAATAGAGGAAAAGGTAAAGGATGTAGACATAAAATTAAAAACATTAGAAATGAAGTGTGAGCAGATCAAATAATTAATGAATAGAAACTATAATGAAGAAATAGATATGGAAGTCCAGATGGTGGAAGAGAATGTTATAGATGAAATAGGAAAAATAAACTATGAGACAGTCTTGATAGGGAACTCACTAATTAGAAGATGTGGTGATGTAATTGCAAGGAAAAATAGAAATAGGTATGTAAGAATGTTTACCTGGAACTAGAATTAGGGATGTTACAGATGAGGTAAAGAAACAGAGGAGCAGAGATGTTTATATTATGGAGGGGACAAATAATTTGTCAGAGTCATCGGAGGAGACAGTAATGGATGACTACAAAGAATTGATTAGTTGAATAAGATTAAAGAAAGAGTAGGAGTAGTTTGGATTACCACCAAGATTTGACAATAGGTATATGTTAAATAGGGCATGTTCTATAAATGACAGATTGAAAAAATTGTTATAGAAATAATGTTATGTTTGTGGATGTGTGTGATTTTTTTATTAATAAGAGAAAGATGTAAAGTAAAGATTGATTGCACTTAGCAAAACAAGGAAGTGACACATTAGAAAGTTTGATTTATGAAAAATATAATTCGGGGAGTTTATAAAGGGGTTAGGGATTTAAATTACAGATAGAACCACATAGTGCATACCAACTACCAAAGAAAAAATTAATAGATAAATGAAATGAAAATATTTATTATTGAATTTATTGTAGTAAGTGTATTATTAAATAAGTGCTGAAAAAAATAGATATTATTAATTATGTATAGTCCTTTAGACTTTTTTTTTTTTTTTAAATTATATTAATCTTTAATTTGTTATAAAAAGTAAATTTAAACAAAAACAAAAATTCATGTTGTTTAAACTTTTCAATCATTACAAAAATTACCAAATAAGCAAAATACATTTTACAAAAAAAAAAAAAGGTGCTATATGGCACTGTGAGTTCACATGGTAATGTCATTTGGAAGATTGATGCAAAAGGGTTCCTGAATAAATTATGTAACAACAGAAACATATATTACAACAGGCATGCAAACCAGAGAACGACTCTAGTTATTTTTGGGGTCCCCTCATATATTATTTTTTTAAAAAATGAAATAAATAATACACTTATAAATCCTTGTGAACAAAGTTATGTTTATATTCATATTGCATTCATAAATGGGACATAATGTAAAATAATGAACTTAACCTGCAGGCCTTTCCCAACAAGCAATCTAACTGAAAACAAAATTTATAATTTGCAGGAGTATCTTTTCTTTGGGAAATATTCCTCTGTATATTTAATATAATGGCATATTCTATAGCTCAAGATCTATGAAACTAAGCCCAACTCTATCATTTCCAGCCCTTGAACTTTTTATAAACATCAGAGAAATAAATCATTTGATTATTTTATTTGTGGAAATATTAACCAAAATTCTATCATAATGATGAAACATAAAGCAAAAAGATATAACCCATAGGAATATTTAAACTATTACTCAATGAAAAAAGATTTTTAGTATGTCCCCCCTCCCTTGCTCCTTTGATAATGTGACTTATCCGATCTATCCTAAGCCTTTAACAAACAATATTGAATGGCAAATAGGGCAAGTTATCGCTATTTACGTAAATATATATATATCTTATTCGAAACATCTTCAACTATCTGGAAAAACAAAATCTTCTAATGCCCTGAATTTGAATCCCAGATCATGGCTACGGCATGTCAATCCCCCAATTTTCTATATAATTTTCAAAATTTATAGATAAATTTTTTTATATGTAATCCTCAATCTTTATTTCTTTCATTTTTACAAATTGCGAAGTAAATATTAATGTTAACAATGATAAATATATAAATCCTTTGTGATTTAGTGCAATGGTCTCAAGAAGGAAAGATTTCTGGATCAATTCTCAGCTGAGTAAAGTATAAAAAAAAGTCTCAGATTGATCAGTTGAACAAAACTGTATTTAACTTGTCATTTGAGCGCATGGATATCAATATACGCCTTCTACGATCAACTAAACATGCAATTATGTATACATATATAACCATATGTGAATTAATTATATATAACAGCATGTGTATTTGTATACAAACAAAATTAGTAATTATTAGTTTTATTTCTATGCAATTTGTTTTATATACAAGTTATTTTATTTTTAGATTAATAATAAATTTACGAGAGGGAAAAGAGACAATTAAAATTAAAAGCTAGAGAAAAATATAAACCAAAACAACAACAAAAATAAAATCAAGATCTACAATTCTTGAGAAAGCTTAACAGCATATCCTAAGGCCGTGAAGAACAATTAAAATGGGATAAAAAAAAAAAGAAGGTAGAGCTAAGGTGTTTTATTTTTTTCACTTCAGGAATGCAAGGACATAAATGATTTAAGACAAACTTTCCCCTCCCGAATGGGAAACCATCCTGAGATTGTTGTAAGCCTTTTGAGAATAAAATTTAGCATTAATACATTTGATATGCTCATATTTTTAATATATTCATTAAAAATTTAATTAGATATGTATATTTTTTATAATGTATGCCTAAATCTTGGTTTAAATATCAAAAATACATAGAAAGGTGGGAGGGAATAAATATGCTGATTACTTTTTCCAATAGCTTCAAGTCAAAAAAGAACGGTTATGTGACAGGCTATATTGATAAAATTCATTAGCATGTAGAGCCATAAACACCCCCCAGTGCTTAGTTTCTTCCCTGTCATTTGCTTAAAGGGGTAATGTAATATCAAAACGAAGCAGAACATACGAAGTACTGATTGTACAACAATGGAACTTTTATAATTATTTTGTTACATAGTATTTAGATATTGACCGATTATATAAACACATACACATATAAATATTTACTTATTGTTTACTCTTACATTGCCTTAATTGCAGGATTTATAAAATTTATCTTATATATACATATATCTTTGAAACATGTGTATATATCTTTTGACTAAAATTCAATCAAGACTTTGATTAAAACATTTTGAGTTATCTGAAAAACTCCCACCTAGAGTTAAATCTCTGACCGTATAAGACAAATGAATACCAATATCATAAGATCCGTTAAAATAATAAATTAATTAAGACATTATTTTAACAATCAATTAAAGGAAAGTCTATAATTAACAAGATATTGTTATATATTTTTTTCCATATATAGTTCATTAATTCTCATTATATATATTGTATAAACAAATATAAAGAGTAGATCTGTTTGACGATAACTTTAGAATAGAAAAAACAATATTACATATATTTGAATAATCAGGCACACTACGACTTTCATGGATTATAAGTATTTTTATCTTTGCGGGCCTCTCCCACTATATCAGCATTAAAAAAGTATTTTTGATATAACTTTAAATATTTCAATATTTTGACTGCAGAAAAAAAAAATTGCTGTTAATTGAAAAATCCTTTGATTCTCTTTGAGATCTCAAAGGCACTGGGCTGGGCAAATTCCTAAAGTATACTCCATGCAATCTTGTCTTTGCAGGATGGGTTGCTCATCAAATACATCAACTAATGTGAAGAGTTTGTTGACTTTTTATCTTCGAGTTTATAATGAAAAAACATCACAGTCCTTTTATCTGGTATTTGATAATTCTTAACTGAAATATGTTTTGAATTTTCTTGAAAGCACTAATTGTGTATATGAATGAACTTGAATCACCAAATTGCAAATCTAGGTCAGTGGTCTTCAACCTTTTCACACTTGCGGACCGGTAAAAATAAGGATAAGGTTTCGCGGACCGGCAAAAATAAAGATAAGGTTTCATGGACCAGCAGAAGTCTATAGATAAATTTTCTTAAAGATGTAAACAGCTTAGCCTTAGATGAAGTTATATATATATATATGGAGTTTGTATAATAAAAAACTTTTTTTTTTTTTAATTTTGAATTTTTTTAGAAAAGTAATAAAAAATTTAATTCTACCCCCCCCCCCCCCATAAACATCTGTGATAACTAGAAAAACAAATTAATTTATGTATGACTGATTCGATTTTGTTCTGTTTTTTTTTTTTAATCAGGTAAAAGTGCGATGAAAAAAATAAATAAAAATTGTTTATATTAATTAAAAGTTAAAATATTATTTTGTTATCAAAAACTTTCTGCCAGTCTAGCGCGGACCAGCAAAAAACTTCTACGGCCCGGCACCGAGCCGCGGACCGGTGGTTGAAGACCACTGATCTAGGTTACCATTTCATGATAATTTTTTATTTAGTACTTACAATTGCAGATAACTTTCAAATAAAGGAAAATTGCAAGAACTGAAAGACATGTCTAATATTGTATGGTACATTGTTGGACTTTGTGAAGTTAGAAAAATGGATGTATTATACTACAAAGACATAAATATTAAAAGCATAAGTGGAGTGAAATTCATTATAAATAAAATGTTGGAAGACTATTGTGCAGACTGATGGTGTATCAGACAGAGTGGTATGATTAGTTATCCAATTTAATGAAAGATATCAAATGTAGATAATTCAGATTTATGCTCCAACAAATTCTCATTACGATAAAGAAAAATAGGATTTTTATATGGATTTATATTTTGATCAGACCAAATAACATTTAAAATTGTCTTGGGAGACTTTAATGCTAGAATTGATAAATGATTGAAAATTAAAAGTGGGTGAGTAAATCTGATTATGATGAAGCAGGAAAAGAGAAACTTTATATAATATATTCTTTCTATGAGAAAGTGCTAAATGGAAATGGACATGGAAATATCCAAATGAAGGCATAGCAAGAATTGGATCGTATTTTGACTAGTAAAACATATGCATTTCAAGATTCAATATAAATAATACATATAACATGTATACTAAGAAACATTTAATAATTTAAAATAAATATACTAAATATATCAAAATAGTATGCTCAACATGCTTTCAACTAATTAATAATCACAATCATAGCTATTATTATTCAAGAAAATTGTGAGATTTATAGAAGAATTACAAAAGTGGTGATTTACATAAAATTTGATTATAAGATGTAAATGAATTTATTTACATTAGCCATTTTTTGATGGGGGACACAGATTCTTTCTTGTTGATTATGTGTATATCATTGGTGATATGTCAGGTCCCTTTAGCTTTGTGTTTGGTATAAATTCTCTCAGAGCAAACAATACTGGTGGATGTAGGTTCAAAACTATAACTGTGTTTGAACTCAGTTTGAGGAAGATAGATTTAATGTCCATATTAGTTTTTGTTCAATTGTATTGATATTTGTGTTGCGTGAGTCTTGTAGAGAGATTGACACGAGATTCTCCAAAGTAAACTGCTTTACAGTTTTTTGCATATAATTTTATACACTACTTGGAAAAACTGCTCTGGGGCAACTTCTCTTTCATATCATTAATCAGGTAATTCATGGTGGGAGGATGCTAAGACTAACTCTGTATGATTCAGTGCATATTTTATTTATATTATGGGTTGCCCCAGGTATATATGGTAGTGCTATCTAGGGTTTTTCATCAGCATGAATAGGTCTGTCCATAATTTTAGTGTAAAATGTGTTTACTATGTGAATAAGAGCTGAATCTTTGTATCTGATATTATATAAATCATTAATGTATATTTCAATATTGATTTTCCTGTTGAATTTACAAAGATTATAGTTTCTATGTAAAAATGCTTTGAGGCCTGCAAACTTATGAGAAATAGATATTAATGATTCAGGACATATAATCTGTCACAGTTGGGCAGATTTAACCAATATTTTATAATTTAACCAAGTACCTTCACGCTGAATATAAGTCTAAAAACTTGATGCCTTTTAGAATATCTTTGTTTTTTCTATAGTCCATTTTAATGAAGACTTATGTATAAGATCATGTTGTATTTCCTTAATTTGGGCTTCTGGAGCACAAATATGGACATCATCTACATATGGAATGAATAACAGGGATGGGTTTGATTTGAATATTTAGTTAAGATGTCTTCTTCAAATTTATTTAATGCAATACTAGATATTATGCCATTCATGGAAGACCCATACCCACCCCTCTTCCATTTTGTAATATTTACAATTAAAGAGGGTTATAATATCTTCATTAATTCAATTTAGGCATACAATGATAAAATCAGTTTTTTAAGAATTGTATCCAGATTTAACTAGAGCATCTTTAATTATTTGGATGAATTATTTACAGAAATTTATAATCATACAGTTCTGTAACGTCCAATATTGTGAGTCAATACTGATTACCAATTATTATATTTTTAATTCTGTTAACACACTTAAATGATTTGACAGTAAATCTGCCAAGTAAGCAATTTGTTTATCATTTTCGTATAGTAATTTCTTAATATATTCAATACAAGAAGTATATATTGATCAGTGAAATGTAAGATATATATTAATGCAAAACTAGAAATGAAAATTATTAAAAAAACAGTATTCATAATTGATGTTCATAATCTTCAAAAACATTTCAAAAAAATTAAATTAGAACTTGCAAATCATAGGAGAATAACTGACATACTATTAGGATGTTCTACAAAGATAATTGGCACAAAAAAGCAGCAACTAACCAGTAAAAGTTTTACTTAAGAAAAGACAATTTATGAAAAAAGAAGAAGTATGAAAATATGTAAAAATGACCTAAAAGAGAATAAATAGCTAGAGTTTTAGAAAATGGTTTAAAAAAGAGTTAATAATGATATAAGAAAATATAATTGTGAATTAACAAGGAAAGTTATAGAAGAGAATAAAACTGTAAAACGATGTCTTGGTATTGATATGAAGCTTACTTTTGCAATAAGAAGAAAACATGAAACTTATTACTAAAAAAAGAGTTGACATCATTAAATATGTGGAAGAGTTCTATAAAAAATTATATAGCAGTAAAAAACAAAAAAAAAGTATCTCCTAGCATTTTAAATGAAGAAGTGACATGCAATTAATTCTATGAAGGAGAAAACCTCCAGATCAAGTTATATACCAAATGTTTAAATGATAAAAATGTTGTGGATGATTGGAAGAATGCAATAGTAGTATTGATATTTTAAAAAGGTGATAAGGAAGATATTAGAAATCACAGGCTTATCAGTTTTTTGTCAGTTCTATACAAAAATTTTATCAAGATAATTACAATCAACTACATCAAACTTTGGATTTTAACTAGCCCAAAAGAATAAGCTGGTTATAAAAGAGGTTTTAGTACAGTGCATCACATCGAAGTAGTGATAGTGAAAGAAGGGTACTTATAATGTAATCAGGCTTGGCCATTTGATGGCATTCTGGCCCAAAACACCTAACAAATGCCGTTTACAAGGCCTGACTTATGGCTATAGAAAACATCTATGTTTGTCTTAGCCATTAGAAGGCCGTTTATGATGTGTAACGCAGAAATAATACGGCCTATTTCTGCTTCGCGACAGTTATTGTGAATCCACACACTTATCTTTCATTTACAGTTTGATATATGTGTGTGTTTAGTTGGATTAGTCAAATTTTTACAATATACGTTACACAATATTTGTATTTATAATTTATTTAATAAACATGAATTTATAGTAATTTCCTAAATGGCCACACCCTTGTTTAGAGAATGTGTAAGGTGTAAAAGCTTGCCGAGGGTAGGTAAAAAAGAATTCGGCCGATATCGCGTGCGAAATCTTGTTTTCACTATAAAATTCCACGTAGTTGATAAAATGGATGGCGATCCGCAGTTGCCGACAACAGAAGCAGAGTATTTCTGCTGTCCAATAAAAATATACACGTTTTTTTGTAAATTTCATAGAAAGCACATATTATAAACATGTTTAATAAGTAAATAAGACATTTATATGTGTTTGTTGTTGTTTAGAAAAGTTTGAGTTTATTTCTTTTGTCCGACTACGGTTACGATTTTGATATCTTTTATTTTAGCATTACAAACAACAGAACACCAACCCTAAAACTAACCTAAACTAACCCTAAAACTAACACTAAACTTAACCCTAACTAACCCTAAATCTAACCCTAACCCTACACAGTCGTTTTGTTATGTAGAAAGCAATAATTAAGTGAAAGACATCGCTAAATAGACATTGCAGAGTAGCAGCTTTGTCCAAAAACAGCAATTTAAAAATAAAAAAAAAAGGTTGTCATTTACCAATAATTAAGCGAAAGACATCACTAAATAGACATCACAGAGTAGCAGCTTTGTCCAAAAACAGCAATTTAAAAATTAAAAAAAGGTTGTTGTTTACCAATAATTAAGCAAAAGACATCGCAGAGTAGCAGCTTTGTCCAAAAACAGCGATTTAAAAATAAAAAAAAAGGTTGTCATTTACTAAATACAAAATTAAAATTAATCAACTTTTTTAATAAAAAGGCATGAAAAAAAAGTTATAGCAATCAATAAATTAATAACCCAAAAAAAACAACAACAGCGATTCGATTTAAAAATATAACGCGGCCCCAAACATTGTATTGTATTGTTTTTGATTGCCAACAATGCCATCAAGTGGCCAAGTCCGATTACGTTATAATTACCAAAAGAAGTTATAGAAAAGACAAATGAATATGAGTTGTCATTATATGTTAGATTTGTAGATTATAAAAAGGCATTTGATTCCATATGCATTTATAGAATGATTAAAACATTGGATCATCAAACTATATATCTAATATATTGTTTATCAAAATGTAACAACAATAATTAGATTATATAATAATATTAAGAAGATTAATATTGAGAAGAGTGAATGTACAATAGGGTGATTCCATAGCTCCAAAACTTTTTACAGCAATTCTGCAAGAAATGTTTTGTGGATTAAAGTAGGAAGTTAAGGGAGTAAAAATAAATGGAGACTATGTAAGTTATCTAGATTTTGCAGACAATGTGGCTATTTTTCCAAATAATGCTTCAATACTTTAGGAAATGTTGCAAGAGCTAACAGATAAAAGTAAGACAATAGACTAAAGGTAAATGCTAAAAAGATTAAAATAATGTTCAATGAAATTTCTCAAAAAAAAAAAAAAGAAAAGAAAGGAGAAATTGATAATTATGAATTAAAAGAAAATAAGAACTACAAATACTATGGTCAGATTATTAACACAAATAAAAACATAATGGATGAAATTAATTATAGAATTAAACTTGGATGGAGCGTTTTTGGTAGAAATAACTATATGTTTATAAAAAGAAAATATGCCTATGTGTTTAAAAAGGTAGGTTTTTAATAAATGCATTGTATCAATTCTTACTTATAGCTCTGAGATTTGAACACTTAAAAAAGCAATATAGTCTTAACACTACTCATCAAAGTATGAAGAGATGTATGTTAGGAACAACAAGAAGGGATCAAAAGCTAAATACATGGATGAAAGAACAAATAGACATTCCTAACATCATGAAAAGAATTAAGAGATTGAAATGAATCTGGAATTGATATATTATTAAAAGAAATGATAATAGATGAACAGTAACTTGAACCCAAGAGCTTGTGAAAGACTTAGAAATCACATGTAAGATGAATGCATGAAATAAGAAAGTATGTTATGTGGAGAAGGAAGGCTAGAGAGTGAAGAAATTGTACTACACTCAAAGAGATCAATGATGACTTCAATATTTTATTTATTTGTCTGATGAGGTAAAATTTAATAGATTTTTATATTTGTAACCCATGGTCTATAGTAAAGAAAAAGTTTAATATTTTGTTGACCCTAGTAAAAAAATATTTTGGGTCCAGTCACTAATTCTAAAGAATGACACAGAATGGAAAATATCCTAGGGTTTAGGTAAGATATTAATGCGCAATTTGGAAGAAAACCCATGCCATATATATCTAAAATTACTTTGCTATGTTTTTTGGTTATATAAATAAGCTAAATCTTATTAAAGATACAGGCATACATATTCAGTTGAATATATTATAACATGACACATTTATACAATTTTATTCAAAATTGCAGTATTTTCTGTCATATAATTTTTTGTTGCATTACTGACAGGAAAAAACCTCAACTACTTCAGCAATTACCCATAATTAGTGAACAGTATCAAGTTTGACCAAAAAATCTGTTTTCATGCTTCATCTCCAAGTTTGACATCTTTGCAATAAGTTATATGGATTACAATATATCTCAGTATTATCAAACCAAATAATAAAAATAAAATACCAAGCACATTGCTTAAAATCACTTCATCTACCCTCTTTTTTTTACTTTGTATACTATTTCTTACAGTCTATATTACTAAATATGGTAGCAAACTAATAAAGTATAGTTATCTCATAGTATGATTGTGGAGTACATGAGAAAAAATTCAACATAATTTTGGAGATTTAGTAAATAAAAAGATATAAAAAAAATAAAATAATAATACTCAAATACAAGCTGATTTGCTTGTTTGTTTTAAATAAAAACCTTTAGTAAAAAATATGAACAACATATTTACAATGTATACAAATTATATATATATATATATAAATTATTAGCTAATGATAATTACTATTTTTTAAATGAAAACAATAATTACTTCATTACAAAGAATTATAGAAAATATATCCACATTAAAAAAAATCATAATAACTTTGTTACAAGTCAAAACAAAAACAATTCCATTTTAAAAATATAAGATACATATTGATTCCACAACAGTAATAATAAAAGAGCACAGTTAACTCACATAAATATAATTTAATATTACTAGAATGTAACAAGAAACCAATTTAATTTTAAATTGATAACTCTATACCCTTTTGAAGGAAATCACTAGTTTATAGTAAGCAGAATGATTTTATATTAACATCAATTTCAGAATTTTCTTCCAATAAATATGTGAAAGAATTTTGTTGTTATGTATGAATCAAGATCAAATTATCCTTAAATGTAATAGTTGATGACACTGATAAAATATTTGATGAAGTCAAATCCAGTTCATAAATTGGATAATGTATAATTTCTTCCAAATCATATCATTCATTAATATCACTATTTTTTCTGTGAAAGGTGATTTTTATTTAATCATTCATGTTTAACAAAAATGTCAAAAGAAATATTTATATATTTGTTTGAAAATTCATAAACTAATATATCAAGATAAGACTCAAACAATTTTACAATTTCAAGATACAACAGAAAATATCTTCTTATCTAAACTATGTAATCAAATAATTCTAAGGCAGTAAATAAGTAATTTGCTTCTACTAAATTTTTCTTGTATATGTAAATAGGGGGATTTGAATTCAGAAGTGGAGGATGAATAGACTGAAGAATCCTGAATTCAAATCCCTCTATTTATGTAATCGAAGAATATTTATAAATCTTATATACAGACTGATGAATACTTCCTATTTTAAAAATCTTACGAATTATATCAATTTTGTTTTTGTAAATAAAATATCTATTTAACTTATTTAAAAAATTTCGGCATTAAAACTTTCCCATGTGCGTTTTATATTTCTATAATACATCATAATTTCTATCATCTATCCTTCAGCTATGTAAATATTTTTTTAAAAATTATCCAATATACCCATTAACATGAATTACTTCCATATCTTTTGCAATAATTTACAAATTTAACTTTTAACCTATTTTATCATTAGTTAAACAGCTAATATTGTTTAATGTAATATAGTTTTGATTAAATACATAAGCACATATTT
Source organism: Epiperipatus broadwayi (assembly GCA_028023455.1). Classification (NCBI taxonomy): domain Eukaryota; kingdom Metazoa; phylum Onychophora; class Udeonychophora; order Euonychophora; family Peripatidae; genus Epiperipatus; species Epiperipatus broadwayi. The sequence continues at coordinate 2,349,488 of JAQFVV010012502.1, read as the reverse complement.
TTTAAAATAAAAATTAATAAACATGATAGAATAAATAAATACATTTATTTCATTTTTATCTTTTCCAATTTGTAGCCTATTTAAAGCATAAGAATAAACTATCCAGATCTAGTTATTTATCATCCATTTTTCATGTTTTCCTTCAAAATTTATATTAAGTTTTCTGCCCAAAGGCAATTAAGTAACTGAACAATATAATACTACGACCAGTGATAACAATATCATTTGATTATTTTGTTGCAATTCCGTTAAAAGAAGATATCTTAATATTCCAATTCTAGAATTATAGCATAAATTTTAATGAGTCCTTTTCATATGAAAAAAAAAAATGAAATAAAATATTTTTTTTAAAAAAAGAAAAAACTATAATAATTAATTCTAAGGCAGTATATATAATTTGCTTATACTGAATGTTTATTGTAAATATTTGAACTTAGGATTTCTCAGTCTATTCATCCTCCATTCCATCTCAAAGAACCAACACATTATCACACATGTACGAAAATACGTGTATTGGGGAACATGTATCTTTTTTGTATACGTGTGGGCATGTGTATTGGTTTCTTGAGATGAAGTGAAGGATGAATAGACTAAAAAATCCTCAGTTCAAATCTCTCTATTTCTATAATAATTAAAATTTTTAAGTAAACTTTTTTGAAAGACATTTTGAACAGTTTTACAGACATCATTGCTTGAAAATGATATTTAAAAAAAAAGGTGTTTTAAATAATATTTATTTATAAAAGATAATGTATAAATACAAAAATAAATTTTTAATAATGTATACAATTATTATAAATATATATCAGATAAGGGAGACTAAATTACCAACAAATAGAATGCAGAAAAAGAACGTCTCTAGAGGTTAATTTTCTGAAAAGTCAACATACTGTTAAATTCTTGATGGAAATTTAATTTTACATATTAATATTTTATATTAAAAAAACCTATATATTTAATAGTTTTTTTTTTTTATTAATTCATTGACAAATGCCCTTGGCATATTTATAACCAGTCAAATATTCCAGATTTGTAGCACACTCTTATTAAATCATGATTTTAACATTCAGCATATTTCTCAGATCAATTTCTCTCACTACATATTCAGTTCATATAATTTTTATTCACCAGATAAGTTAGAGACTTAAAATATCTGAACATTTTAACCAAACAAGTGATTTGATTATGACCTATTTAATTTAGGAACTAAAAATCTATATATTTAATAGTTTCTTTTATTATTATTAATTCATTGACTAATGCCCCTGGCATATTATATCCAGTCAAATATACCGGATTTGTACTGCACTCTTATTAAATCATGATTCTAACATTCAACATAATATTTTTCAGATTAATTTATCTCACTATATATGTATCTCATAAAATTTTTATTCACCAGATAAGTTAGAGACTTAAAATATCTGACATCTATACCAAAACAATCCAGATTTTCCATTTAAGTAGTTTGATTGACCTATTTAATTTAGGAGCTTAAATGTTTTTAGCAATCGATAATGCATATATATATATATATATATATATATATATATATGCATGTCTTTAACTTATTAATGTCTCAATATTCAAAGTCCCAATTGAACAGAAATATAATACTATGAGAAATATATATATATATACATAATAAATTGATTAAATCAGATGATATTTATATGTAATCAATCAAATCTTCAAAATTAGCAATGCAGTCCTACAAAATTAGTTATTAAATCATGAGCTTTTGTCATTTTCAAGATTAATCTCTCTCATTAGAAATGCTGGTCTTTGTGAGTTTTTCTATAAACCAAGATGGCAGCCCTATTTTTGAAAAATGTACAGTTTCAAGGACTTATAACCTACTAAGTATGTGTTAGTTGCTAAATAAAATAAAATTAATAAATCGATTGTTAAAAAGTTTTATTTCAACTTTTTTTATATTTTTTTATCTATATTATAACATGGGAAGTTGTTGTACTCAGGTTCAATTCAGCGTGTTTCTTTTTGTCAGCAGTTTTTTTTTTTTTGGTAAATTGTCATAATGATAAAAATTTGGGACCTTCTTATCACAGAACATGATGCAGTTGGCTATTTCCAAAGATACGGAATCCTGCCTTCCCGGAAAAGTGTGTTAGTTGTCATAAGATTGCATGCTGCCGATATTGTATTTATATTTTTTTCCCATTTTCTGCCAAAAATAAACTGTAAATATTGTAATTAATTTTTCTACAAGGATTTATTTTTTTAAAATAATAGTAATAAAATATAAAATGTAAATATTAAATATGATGCTTTCTAGCAGACATTTTTGTAAACATTTTTTTGGGAGGCCCAAAGCTGTAGATTTATCAAAAATACAGGCTGCCATCCCTACCTACTGGAAAACTCACAAGCTTTTTAACAAACAACCTCCATTCTTCAAATGAACTAATTACTTTATTACATCAATTTTGCAAAAACAGAAATTTTTTTTATTCTTATTTTTCTATTAAAATGAATAGAATACCTAGTATCTCCAATTGAAAACAACAACAATAAAACTGTGCATACCTATTTCTAATTTATCTAGTAATACCAAAAAATAAAACATATATCACTTTATGTAAGCAAATAATTTTTGCTGCCTTAACTTTTAAATGTACATCTTTTACCAGACTTCTTCAGCAATAATGCCCTTCTAAATTTTAGCTGTCAATAAAATGATTATTATTAATTTGGGATACATTCAGATCTAACAGATTATATATATAATAAAAATATATTTGGAGTCCACTAGAGGAAGCCTAGGACTCCAGTTTTCACTGTTTCAGGCTCCCTATTTTGTTCACCAAAGTCATAGTCCATTGTTGGATTCATAGAAGAAACATTTACCAAAATGTAAGTGAATATCTGTTTCAGTGTTTTTTCATCTTTAGAAAAAGTTTTGGAACAGTTTTTATTCAATGATATTTGAAATTATCTATCATTCCGTTTTATGCAAATAGATGCCATTAGAAATAGACGTAAGCTAGCTTAAGTAATTCTTAGAATCATTAGAATATTATAAACCTTTTAAAAATAATTTTAAATGAAACCAAATAATTCTAAAAAGAATAGACACTAGAAATCCTAATTTTATTGATAGAATAAAGAAATTCATTTGGACATCAAATCTCAAGAAAATGTGAAATACTATATAATATGTTAACAATGATGGTCTTAGGAAATTTATCTTTGTATCAGATTTTAGCAGTGTTAAACAAGTTTTAAATGTTAATTCGATCTCAATTTTAGAATTGAACATTATAGAAAATAACCTAAGCTATCTCCCTGCACAAAATTCAGGTTTCTCAGATGATCAGAACAGAAGTTATTACCATCCTTCCAGTAGATTGGGGGCCACAAAAAAAAAAAAAAAAAAAAATTTCAAATCAATACAGAATTACAATGAAGTGATTCCTGCACTAAAAAATAATAATTCAAAGACAAAAATGAGTACAAATAATGTTTTAGACCTAAACAGACATTGATGCTGCAAATTATTCATACTCTTTTAAGCAATAATTATTGAGAATTTTCAAAGGTTTAACAACAAACTTTCAGATTATACTTGAATCATTGATTACTAATCAAGACCTGAAATTCAATCAAAAGAAGCAGGATCCAATTAGTATCGACAAATAAAAATCACTGTGAACCCTGAAGAACTTTGGTTGGTGTGTTGAACAGCTATTGTGTACATTTGCAGACAAAGAAGTTTGATAATGATTAAGGGCAGATGTTCAGCTCCATTAATTTCAGTGTGCAAGATGATAGCACTGGATGCTAGACACTCTAGCTAGAAATATCTTTGTAACCGTAATATAGTTTTGTTGTAATATTTGTGGGCACGGGTCTGCACTCCTCATTTCTTCCACAGGGGTTGATGATGGCAGTTGTTGGGAGAATGGTTTATGGGTGCAGGCTGGTGATGATTATTGCCATTACCTGGAAAACCTGCCGGGAGGGTACAGAGTCAAAGTTTTCAGCACCTTTTCCACTCTGATGGGCTGCTGCGTCCCCTTGATGGATTGTTTTTGTGCAGTGCAGATCTGTGCTCATCCATGTATAGATACATATTAAGCAAAATTTATACAACCCTTTTATGGATATATTTGTTATGAGCATACGTACCTTGTAAATCTGGTCAATAATTGTTTTGCCTTGTAACATTGAACACTTTGTAATCCTCCATGGGTAAGTGTATCCAATAACTTTTTGTAATCTTTTGACTAAAAAAGGTTACTTTTGAGAGAAAAAAAAATTCTACCAGAATATGTAAACAATTACTATTACTGTAGCAGGTGATAATTGTCTACATACCCTGATAAAATATATTTTATCACATATTACCTATGGCATATACATATAATATAGTTTATGTATGTGCGTGATTCTGTGAATATTAATTTATTGTATTTATTATGTGAATAAAATTTAATAAAGTGAATTTTTTTAAAATGTATTTCTTATGAAAACAATCAATTTCATAACTTCATGGGTAACATGCATAAGTTGAAAAAATTATAAACTTTTATGATGTGATTTATTTTTAAAGCATGATGTTAGAAAGACCATATTTACATAACATTATCTTATTAAAAACATTTTTATAAAGTGTATATCAATTGAAGCATCGTATTTCTAATACTATTTTAAAAAAATGATTTGCAATTAACAACTTTAATATTTAATTGAATACAAATATAATTTATATACTTGGAACTTTTAGATGTAAATTATAAGGGATAGCTGAAAAGAGTTTAATTAACAATTTTATAAAAATATCATTCTGCTATTAATGAATGTAAAATATATATATACATTTCTCCCTTTTTACATACTATTAAGTTAAACTATTATTCAACATTGTATTTTGATCGTTATTAAATTTAGAAAATATCTTTTAGGCCTACGATCTTTAACAATGCTGTTCTTCTGAATTCTGATTGTTTGTAATTTGTGGTACATTTATATCTAACATACACACATATATATATATATATTACCATTATTATCATTTTCAATTGCTATTGATCCCCTGCAGGATGAAAGTCTCTCCAAGTCTAATTCAGTTTCTCCGACCTCTAGACTCTCTTCTCCACATCATTCCAATACACTTCCTTATTTCATCCATATCACATGTGGTCTCTTTCTAAATCTTTCACAATCGCTTGAAATCCAGTTTAAGATTTCAATTGTCCATCTATTATCATTTTTCTACTTATATATATATGTATATATATGTTTAAAACAATATAAAGCTATGAATAAAAGTTATTAAATAGTTACAGTCAGTTAATTTTTTAGAAAAGAAATCTATTTCATAACTTTATGTATATGTATAAAATCATCTATATTTATATACAAGTATTATAGTTTTGTAATGGTTATTAAGCTAAATTAATTCCTTTTGTGTTCTATTTGTATTTAATGCTGTTATACTTTGTCCTTGCACTGTAGTAGTGCATGTGTCATAATTTTCTAAGTGTGACCGCATTGATAAGTCTAACAAATGGTTGTCTCAGATAAATATTTTAAGTACCTTGCACAGTTTGGCACAGTTGGTAGAGCATCCGACTTAGAATCAAAAGGTTCCAGGATCGATTCTGGCACTCAAACTTCTTTCGAACTCCAGAGCAACTTCTTATGAACTCGGAGCAATAATAAAGCCATATGTTTTTTTACCTTTAAATTTATAGGTATTATAATAAATAAAATAAAAAGATTATTTTTATATTAATCTTTATTTTTAGTTATGTAGGAAATCGAAAAGAAAAAAACAAAAAAATCTAGGAATTTTCAAGCTGTAGGGGGGGGGGGGAGTATAAATTATGGAAAATTTTGTTAAACTTGTGTGTAGTTTACGCACCCAAAATATAATAAATCAAATTTATGATCTAAAAATCAATTAAACTCAATCATTTGATTTCAATGAATAAATTCATTGTGGAAAAATGTCAGTATATATAAATTAATGCATATAGATTTATAAATGACAAATCAAAACTTTGCAGAAATATATAAATCATAGGCAATGCCCAAGTAAAGTTATTTTTATTCCACCCTTCTGACTGACTTATTGATCAATTGGTGAACATGCAAATTGCAAAATTTGATGCATAGGGGGGGGGGGTTTACCATTCCCTGTGCAATAGATTTAAAGTGGATCATATAGCATCATTGCAAAAATTTCATCATTAATCATAAAATTTCATTATTTATATTCTGCATAGCAAATTCTCTATTTCATTACAATTATAAATCTATATCTATTTTTCTAATGATGTAAAAAAAAATATGAATAAATGGAAGTCAAAACAAAAATGAAAAGATTTCTGATAAGAGAATTAATCTTTATTTGTTAAAAAGTGTATTTCATAAAATTAAACAATACTTTAAAAAATACAATGTTTGACTGTTTTCTGGAGACTCTACAGCCCATATAGCTGAAGTGCAACATTTGCACAACTCAATTAGTTTGTTTTATAATAAAATTTATAAAAGATTATATCATTTCTATTTAATATTTATGGTGAAAATAATATTCACATAGTTCTTGTAAAAATAAAATCCTTGTATAATAATGGATTTCAGAAATTTGATGAAAACAAATAGGATAAATAAATTCTTTCTGGATAGTTTGTTTTAAATCCAAATTTCACTAAAGAAGATTAAGTTGGGTGATATTTTCATATGCCAAAAGAAGCAGAATTAACACCAGCAAAAACCGAGAATAATGAAGGTAGTTATCATCATCATCATTTTAATTTAAAACATCTTTCAACATTCTATGTTTAAATTATATTATTCTCTGATTTTCTGACCTTTTTCACAGGCTTCTCAAATTCAACGGCTTTTTTATTGTCTGAAAGATAATAATAATAAAACAATTGGACAGTTAATTTTTTGGAAGAGTGATGTTCAAATATCAAAAGTGACAGATTGAGTTTCGGTTCAGGAATCTCTAGCATCCAAGTCAGTCATCTATTACTGCATTAAACTATATTGGGCAAAAACAATAATATAAAGCAAATATTAGTATAATAATAATTAAAAATAATCAATAACTTTAGTGTCAAAAATTAAAAGCTTGCACATTTCCATTTGTTAACTAAATTTGTTAAAAGAATTAGAATAAGCAATGAAATCTGATAAAGTTTTCACAAAAATTTCAAAATAATAATTTTAGTAATCATTTTGTATGTGTAAAATTATAGATAATATTATTATTTTAACCCACAAGAATATTTAATACTTTAACATTAAAATAATGTGGTGTTGAATATTTTCATCAAGTGAGTAGGCAAAAAAAAAAAAAATCTATAAAATTGGTTAAAAAAATGGTGAATATATCAAATTTATCAAGCGCAAGCAGATGAAATAATAATAACATGAAAGACTGAAACCTTTGAAAGATGCACCTTAAAAATGCTTAAATGACAGCTGATCAGATAGTAATAATGACTGCTCAAGGAAACTCTCAATTCAAAACATGTCAGAGATTTTACGAGAAAAAGATGGAACCCACCTTCTCTACTTAAATTTATATATAAATAAGCCAGACTCAAGTATTTTGAACTAAAAGCCATGATGCTTTAAACACCTTCACATTTAATTGACTAAATATTATATATAAATAAGCAATGTGAAATCTTTTGATTTACTACTCATATCTTTCAAAGGTTTCAACCTTTCATGTTATTATTATTTCATCTGCTTGCGCTTAATAAATTTAATATATTTACATTTGTTATGATCATTTCATTAGATTTGAAAATTACTGCATAGTAAATCGAAAGATTTCACATTGTTTATTTATATATAATATTTAGTGAATTAAACATGAAGGTGTTTAAAGCTTCATGCTTTTAGTTCAAAATGCTTGAGTCTGGCTTATTTATATATAAATTTAAGTAGAGAAAAAGGTGGGTTTCATCTTTTTCTAATAAAGTCTCTAACTTGTGTTTTGAATTGAGAATGTCCTTGTGCAGTCATTATTACTATCTGATTGGCTGTCATTTAAGCATTTTTAAGGTGCATCTTTCAAGCCTTTCACGTTATTATTAGAAAAAGGTGGTTAACTTTTTTTCACAAACAGAACTGTGAAAGATTTATGTCAACTTACAAAACTGTCTTCACTAAAATACAAATGTGTACTTTATATTTACCTATTTACAATACACAATGCATTGTATAAATATATTGCATAAATTTATCCCCAAAGCTTCAACATTTTTTTTTATCTTAGCTAGACCTGCAAAGTTTTAGTGCAGAGGTAAAATGGTGATCTCAAGAGCTAAAGATTCAGTCATTTCAATGCTTGAAGGTCACATGACATCCTGAGTGACGAAACATTTGATTACTTTTTATATATCTTAGATAGACCTTAAATTTATTAAAGAGCAGAGGAAAATTGTTAATTAAAAAATGGGGGGAGGGGATTTTTATATGCACAATATATATAATCTTTAATAAATTTAAAGTATATATTTCAAGATAAAGAAATATAATAATTTCTGATTAAATAAAAAGCAATTAATAATCAATGATGCATTTATTAATCATTATTATAAATAAGTGTTAAAAATACAGCATTTGTTGGATAAATTTGTGTAAAGTACATCATATAAATACGAGTAGGAAAATGTGAAATTTGGAAAATTATGTTTGGTTTGGTCTAAATGGAAGACCTGATAAGATCAAAATTTCCAATGAAAAAAAGTAAAGATACTACTTATTAGATTATCCAATTGCCAAAAGGTTCTAAAATTTTACCATTTTTGTTTTATCTAAATAACCATTTACTAGATAATAAATGGATGACAAATGGATTGTTTATAACTCAGATACCTGAAAAAATGTGCATGGTAGATATTGTAGATGAATATGCTAATTACTATACCACCAGGCATTCTACATAAGGGATAGTCCAGCATTTTAATTATTTTTTCTCAAGATAAATAATCCCCCCCCCCAAAAAAAAAAATGCAGGTGAATAATCTCCTATAAAGATCCAATTTACACACCTTGATGCTGCAATCCTAACTATTGAGATACTTATTAGTAAAGTGAGTTAAGTAAGTAATAAGAGAATAATAAACTATTACCAATGATGATTGTTAACTTTTTGAATACTGAAAAAAAAAAAAAATAATGTTTAAAATGATTTTAGAAAACCCGATAAATGGTCATAGACATTTAACATGTCACTTTGAAATTTATAGATGCTATTTTATAAATATTTATTAATTACAAAAAAAAAAAAAGTAATTGCCCTCCCCCCCCCCCATCCCTTTTTAATTTCATCATGGACCACTGAGTTTTATAAATATAGACAATACTGTTCATAAAAAAAAAAAAAAGAAAGAATTATGCCATTTAATATTAATAAACTCTAAGTTGATTTGAATGGATAATGATCATATGAATGGCAGATTACCAGAAAAAGTTATCAATCTGATTTTTCAGGTTCCTTAATAGTATGTTTACTATTGAATAATGAAACCTATCTATATGATATCATCTTGTTTCAATCTTTCTTGAGATTATATACTTTTCAAGACAATTTCAACCTGTTTATTTATGATAGTAAAAATGCAATCTAATCAACCACACACTTATATACTTCCTTTACTATTCATGCTATTTCAAAAGTTTTACCATCATTTCTTAAGTTTTTCATACTCCCTAATGTCATGTCCATATGAAATCTATGATGATTATCCTATATTCTTTTCCCTCATCAAATTTTTTGAGCAGTATAGTGTATTTTTCTAATGAATTACATCACTTCATAATATGTCTAAAATAATACAATTTTAGTCTGGCTATTTGTGCTTCAAGAAAAAATTCAAATTCGATTAATCAGCAACTCATTCATATTTCTTACTGTCAATATTTTCCCCCATCTTTTTTCTTCAATATTTAACTTTCATATTTGTAAATAATCAAATAATATATCATGTTTCTTATCTATTCTGCTTTTTCTAAAAAATCAAACTGTTAGTTGTAGGAAAGTCCAGTGACATTTGCATACTAGAAATAACAAATTAAGCTTCAATCTGAAAATATTTAATTTTCAAGTACATAACTTTATCACTGCACTAAACTTCAAAGGATAAAATAAATGAATGATTAGTTGTTTGAGGGGGTGGAGCAATTGTAATATAGTATGCCCTTCACTTCTGGTGCTTGAATGTCACATGATTGCACAAGAAATCATCATCTAATTATTTTATGTCTGCACAATTTAGTGCAAAAGTAGAATAATAGAGACTCAAGGACTAAAATCCCTGAATGGTTCTTGTACTGAAACTTGCTTGTCACTTACTGATCAACTAATTATTCGATTTGCTTTTAAAGATAACTATTTACTGACTTAGCTATCATAAGTTTAACTTTATATTTGTAAATCACACAAAGCAAGGATCAAAATTACATATATAGGATATTCTTTCATGCAGATTTAAGTATGTAATATAAATAATACATAATATAGATAGATTTAAGTATATATACTCAATGCATCAAAATAAACCATTAAGCAAATTTTAATATTTTATACTAGTTTTTGTCATTAAGGTTTCATTTTCTTGACTACTACATACCTGGGTATCTGAGGTAAATCTTCTATCGTAGAACCAGATTTTAATGAAGAAAAAATATCTTCTAAAGATCTTATTTGTTCTTCTCTTTTTTTAATACACACGAGAAGACTCTAAAATAATAAGAAAACTTACTATAAGTAAATTATTAATATTTATTGTATAGTAGTAATAATTAAAATTATTTAATAAAAAGTTTAAATTTGAAACTTTTTAGTTATTAAAATAATTAATTAAATAATTTATTTTATTTTCCCATAGAACTATTTTTTTTTTTTTGCAGGACTCGCGTGTTTATCAAAGACAAATAAATTAAAATTACGATGTGAACATAAAGGATAATTTAAAAAAATCTTTTTCTGTTTAATCCGCCTATATGTTTGAGTTTCCAAATAGCTTAAAAGGCATCGAAACAAAAGAACTATTTACATTTTAAACTATTCAAATGCCAATATAGAAAAAATTATAAGCATGTATAACATTTTAATATAAATATTTAAATTACACAGAATTGTTAATTCTTATTTTATTTCTTAATAAAAAAAATACATTAAAAATAATTTCTAATCATTCATATTATAATAAAAAATATTTTCTGCAACAAAAACTCTTCTTAAAGCAGATCATATAAACTTTTTCACAATTCGGAGAAAGTTTTTAGAATGTAGTTTAAAAAGAGACAAAAGTCCACAAGTCTGACGTGCATGATTAGCGATGCATAAGAATACAATATTATTTCTGAATTCTTTTTATGCCATCTTTCCTCCCCCCCCCCTTTCTGTCAGTTCTTATTGACATACAGCAAACTGAACCACTGCGGGCTACAATTTTAGAACAGGTACATAACAAGTTATGGCTATAATTAATGTTTACTTAATTAGAATCATTTGGATAAAATGGAAGCTAACTTAAGGTAGAGAAAGTTGAATTTCAAGATAATTTTATTTTAGGTGACTTTTTTTTTTTTTTATTAGTGACCACTCTACTGTATTTTTTTTTTTTTCTAATTCTTTTTTTTTTTTTAATACTGAAAATTATTTCCTCACACCCTGCCTTTCAGCAATTCAGCTGCTTTAACTTAAGTTTTTCTAAGATAATTTCAAACAACAATCTATTTTTGAATGACTAATATAAAATAGAATATTATTTTGGGAAAGAGGCTGCCAACACGTCAGTGATTAAACAACAGGTATAAGGAGGACTAAGGAAGCAAGAAATTTATGAGCAGACAGTCTTCATTTCTCTTATAAACCAATCAATAGTAATCCTGCCACATTTTTTTGAGAAACAAATTCCTTTTGGTGAAGGTGTTGTCACCCTTCAGGCCATTCTGGGCTGGCCCACTTCCTTGTCATTTTTTTTTTCTAACAGCACCTGGTTTGGCATGTTGAATTTAGCTGAGGTCAGGGATTTACGAAGCGCATAACTTGTTTAGAAGTCTTGGAGTAAAGTTGCTGCTACACTATTAACAGCGAAATAGAATGCAAATATCAGAAAGCAATAAGGATTTTTTCTTTTTAGCAAAGACGTTAATGCCACCCATCTCTGTTTATTGTATACGTTTACATATCAATGCTTTGGAATGCTTTCGTAACAAATGAAGCAATGTTTGGAAAAACCCACACATTTACTTTAAAAGATTTAATGGCACCTTCAAACAACACCTGTGCTGTGCAAATGGAGTCAACTTTCTTGGACTGCTCTAGAATAAGACAATTTGAATTTTATACAGGTATACTATATAAAATGCGTTTAAATATAATATTAATAGTGGAGTAAAGATTTTGTGATGCATCTTAAGCGAGGTATAGAGTTCCTACTTTCTCCTTAATTGGTAGGAACTTCATACCGTGCTCTTGTTGCATTGCTTAAGCACGATATTCCTCCACTGATCACTTTAAGCTTCATTAAAAATTACTGACATCTGAGAAACGTTTTTACTATACTTGGATCCGCTGTTTAGTTATGCTCCGTTTTAACAAGTCGCTTCTTTTTAAAGGAAATTTATTATAGTGCAAATTCCGTTATCTTTTTTTTTTTAAATAATATACATTTTTTTTTCATTTGGTATATAAAAATAATGATGTATTTTGATTTTATTTATATTTTAAATTGATATTTTAAAATATATAATATATATATGAAGTACATATCTTTTTAAACTCCTCCTTTTTCTCTTCATTATTTATTATAACGTCACTAAGAAAGGTTAAAAAAACCTGTTTAAATCTTGTAGGTAAATAGAAATTTTTTAAACGACTGTAGTATTTTTAATTAATCAAATTAAATATAATTTTTTATTTCCTTAAAAATTTCTCTTATTATTTTTACCATTTTCACCTCCTATCTCATGTGTCTGTTTCCCCATTTTGTTTAATTACTTACTAGAAGTTAAATTTGGAAAAGTGACTCCGAAAGGTATGTATAAATATCTGTGTGGTCTAGGACAAATAATGTGGGAAAGCTATTATGGTAGTACTTCAGATCTATGGCAACTGCTTTAGGTTAGTTCTGAAAGCAAGTCGTCAAACCAGCCTTCAAACAGGCTGCTCCCATACATTGAGATAAATGAATTTATGATCATTTTTTTTTATATCTTCAGGATATAAAATTCTCAACCAATCTTTAACCATTTCCTTCAGCTTGTCGAATACAAAACAACCTGCAATTTTCAACCGCCATTCTTACGATCTTTATAAACTTATGGAATACATATTCAAACTGAATTTTTACTTGGTATAATATTTTAAAAACATAATACAGAATAATACATGTAAAATATTTAATTATTAATATAGAAAGATATATACATAAATTCTGATTACGAATTAATAATAAAAACTGGAAAAGTTCAGCAAAGGCTTTCGTAATCATTAATTATACTATTATACTAAATAATTTGTTGTAGATTTGAATTTATAATGTTATTTATTAAACAGGTCAAGCTTGAGCGGATTTGTTTCGTCACCTACAAAACTTACCTCTAATAAAAAAAAAAGATAGGATAAAAAAAATATGTGGACTCTAACATAAACTTGTTTATTCATTTCCTTATATGGTATAGGTTAAGGGTTATTTGTGAAGCCCAAACATTGGATTACAAGATAGCTTAATCTCATCAATGAAAACAACTCCCTGGTCAACTGAGGCCGTATCAAATATAGTTCTGACCTTTAACAACAAATCAAAACATTAATTAAACAAAATACTGGCTGCTATAAAAAAAAAAAAAAAAACCTTCCAGGTTTCAAAAATTATTTAAGAATACTTAGTGTATGTGTAGATATACATATCAATATACTGTATATATATTTTTGAAAAGAACATACCATAATTAATGATGAATAACAAATATCACTTTTTACTTATAGAGAGATGTTTGTTTTTTTTAATAATGATTTAGAAAAATTAAAATTTTTATCACAATAACTTAAATACAATATATATATATACACACAGAGAGATTATCAGAAATTACATCTAATAGTATATAAGCACAAAATACTCTTAATATGGTTTACATATATGCATGCATATAGTAATGGTAAAAAACTGGTTAAAATATTTTCTGTATATTCATAATGATATATAAGAATTAGTTTAGAAATCCTTCCTGTTTAAATGTATACCTTGCAATAATTAGAAAACATATGTATGTACTCTTTCGGAATGCAGATAAGTAGATAATAAGAGTATTTTCAATGGTAATTTGCCATCTCTTGTCCTTATTATCTTTTATTATATAACAGTCTGTAAGAGACATAAAAGCTTATTAGAGGTCATGATGTAATTCTAATATATATAGAATACATTGAGGGGGGGGGGCAATAATAAACTATAAAAAACTTATGAGTTTAGAAATCATAAGAGTATGAAAACTCCGCCAATGGTGAAGTACATATCCTTTTGCAATCATATTTTTGTTTTATAGTCAATGCATGTGAATCAGTTCAGTTAATTTGAAACTATTACTCTAGCTAATAATAGAATACCATTTACTGATCAATACTAGATGTTGAGAAAACCATATTTATTAGTGGTTCCTTTTGATGATTACTAGTAAGTAGTGTTAAGATGGAAAATAAATACTATAATTTCAGTGATAATGAAATATATATTTATTGTGAACGTTACAGGTGAATTTAGTAATTTTGGGATGAAAATAAACAGGAAAAAGGGGAATATTTTGTATAAAGTAAAAACAAATGCAATAGAAACATAAAATATATATAATGCTAAAACTATTTCTAAGCAGGCTTGTAATAAAAATTAAAATGCCATGTGATATTGCTCTTGCTAATAATAAAAAAATTATTTGTAGATTAGATAAATCAATGAGATTAGAAATATGTAAAAAAAACGAAAAAAAAGTTATCAAGAATAAAAATACTACAATATTAAAAAAGTTTTATCCCCCCTCCCCCGGAAAATACTGTTAAGTGAGATTGTAAGGGTTAAACACACACAAAAAAAGTGAAAATGATTGTTTTGATTTAAAAGGAAAAGAAAATAATAAAATTAAAAAAGTAGCATATAAAATATAAACTGCTTTCAGAGTTCTTTTTTAACAATAATATTGTGGGTTTTTTTTTCATATGTCAAATGTTGGGAAGCGAACTCGGGCCAGCTGCTTGGAAGGCAGCTATGATAACCGCTAGCCCACCAACGCTTGACAACAATATTGTTAAACTTTTTTTTTTTTCAAAGAATAATTGTTTACCTTTGTAGTAATTAGTATCCCCCCCCTCCCATCACCTTAACTGAACTTAATCTGAAATATGTAAAACTTGGAAACTTTTTCGAGTTCTAAATACACAGGTATTTAGATTTTTT
The DNA here is from genome assembly GCA_028023455.1 of Epiperipatus broadwayi. NCBI lineage: Eukaryota > Metazoa > Onychophora > Udeonychophora > Euonychophora > Peripatidae > Epiperipatus > Epiperipatus broadwayi. Next base: position 2,334,033 of record JAQFVV010012502.1, on the reverse strand, counting down.
TTTTTAGAAAATTGGCCTATAGCTATCATTAATCTTTCTTTTGAGCAATAAATGAATATCTAATCTTAGCTAGAGAACTAAAAAAGGGAAGAAAAACAATTAATTTTTTCAACAATTGGCTAATCTGGAGAGTATGCTTTTTTACTGATCTTTTTAAAGACTATTAGAGACAGCCATTTCTCTCTTTAAACGCTTTTTTTTTTAAAAAAAAAATCTTTTATGCAATTGGATAAAAGTGATCTTTCATTCAATATATATATTTTTAATATTTGCATTCTAATAAGTTACGTGTGTAATATATATTATAACAATTTGAAAATAGATCTATATTTATTTTTAGCTATATTTAAAATTTCCATTCCCAACATAGACTTGAAACAATGAATAGATTATCTGAAAAAGACAAATGGTTCCCAAAATGCATTTCGTAGAAGCAGCACTCACTCTTCAATGATCCAAGTTTCAATCTCTTACATGTCTTCATCATTTATTCAGTATTTATTAATATCAAACTATTACAATTTGATTTTTAAGTGTTAAACTTTCTGAACTCACAACTTTGAACTCAGATAGTTAATTAATATTACTAATTATTAATCTATGGATTATTATATAATTCCTAGCATAGTTGCAAACTTTAAATCTCATTTTAAAAATGTAGGTATATAGTGTAAATAAAAAATTAAGAACATTATAGTTATAATAAATTGAGAGGACATATTTACATATATATTTTGTATGTGTGTGTTAACACATTTACATAAAAATACTAAAAACTTACTGTACCATATCTTTATTTTTAAATTTTTTTTTTCCTCATGTTACAAATTAACAGTAAATTGTCTGACTTTAACCATCTATAAGCTCTTGAAGTATCAGAATCAATTTAAGCACAATTAAATATGCTCTCAACAATATCCTTTTTCTTTAATAATTTTTATTCCTATGGAAAACACATTGGCAGACATAGCCTATCCAATTGTTTTGATGTTCTTAAATTCATACTAACCTTGGAATTCATATAATCACCTCTATTTGCAGATATCAATTTTAGATTCTTGGAGAAACTCTTTGTACAAACTTTCATTTTATCACTTATCAAAGACAGTTTACAAACTTTATAAAAATTTTGTAAAGCTTCTAATTTTGCATTAGAAAACATTTTATTACATAAAATACTGCACTATGTCAAACTTTTGGAAGGAAAAAAAGTAACTCCAAAAAAACAATAACATGATTATATATAGCAATCCAAGACAATTTATCTGCTGTTGAATTGAAAAATTTCAATATATTTTTTGGACAGCATTATATGCTGACACAGCACATATGACTTCAGTGTACTTAAAATTTTTAATTGAAATTTACAGTTTATATCTGGGCTAAGAATAATATAATCTCTAGCTTAACAAATGTTTAGTAATAATCATTAATGTATTTATCTGCAATGGATAATGTCAAAGTTGTGAGCTAGAAAATTTGTTAATTATAAATAAAATTGTAATCTATATTTATGTAGGAGAATATGGTAATAAAAATAATCAGGTTTAAAAGTGATGCATATTTACTGATCACCAGACTTTGTAAAACAAAGTCAACAGTGTTAGCATAATCTTAAAAGAACAAAGATGATCCCTTTAAAATAATAATAATGAAATACTCTAATCTATCAGTATTGAAACCGTTTTCAAAAATAATATCCCAATACAAATTCTCCAGAGTTATTAACTTTTAAAGGATTAGGAATCAAATAGAACTGAAATAGCCTGAAAAAAAATGAAGAAATTTAAGATTTGCATTTCAAACAATTTTATTACTTTAGCAAATTCCATTTAATGTCACAAAGAAAGGTGAATATCCTTGCTCATGATTTAGAAATATCTAAAAACATACTGTACATTTAGGTCAAGATTAACAAAATAACATACTGCATCATGATCTTTTTTTTTTCTTTACTCAATTACCAGTATGAATTCAAAAAATGCTTCTTATAAAAAGATGGATTTGGGTTTTGTAAAGCTATGAACTCAGTCATGTGGGATCTTTGTCATGAACACAATAAAAAGTGCCACTTGTTCCCTGATGCTTCAAAAGTTGATTTGATTTCCTTCTCTACCTAATTACATATTCTGCAAATATGAGTTATATAATAATATAAACTTTTAAGAATAGAACCACTTTTAAAATATAAGCTTCAAAAATATATATGAAATGTGTACGATACAAAGGTCACTGATTTTTGCTAGACATGCAGCTAAGTTATGTCAAACACTTGTTTTTTTATGAAAATGGTGCAGGGATAACAAAACCAAAACATTCAGAAGGATTGGCTAAAGGATATTGTATTTATTTCTACGAAGAAAAACATTATGAACTTCTTGATCCTAAAAAAAGTTTCCCCCTTTTTTTTTTTTGCACATCAAATAAAATAATAAAAAACAACCTAAATTGAATTGCATATTTGAAAAAATTTAAAAGATTTGGATGTAAACAAAATTGGAAAAGCTATGAGGAAGAGTTTCAAAAGTGCATAAAAAATTTAGAAAAACACAAAAACTATCTTGAAATAGGTGATCTTAAGACTTACCAGAGCAATCGGTTACAAATATGTCATTAAAGGTTAATCTTTTAAATTCATATTTCTTCTAGAAAGTCTGAATGTAGTAAACGATATTTTAACAAGAACTTTTTTAACATAGAAAACTTATCCAGACTAGTAAAGTTTGGTACATTAGCTGACTACATCTGGACTTTAATTGACAGATTTTTATGGCAAGGCACAGTATAAAATTAGCAAAGCTTTTTTAAAGTTATGGGAGGGGGAAATCAGATTTACCTGACAAAGAAATTTTATAAAACTTGGAATTGGGTAATTCTTTTCTGTTATTATCATTATGTATGTGATAATTCTTTACATTCATTCATCAGCAGAAAATGGAAACTTAAAAGATGAGTTCTATGATTATAAAAATCAATCTATGAACTACAAACATGCCCAAATATATTTATTGGTATTTTATATTTGTTTGACATGTTTCAATGCTGTCGTGTAACTTCTGAAGAAAGAAAAGTTATCAATAATTTTTTCTAAATGACTTCAAAATCTTACTTTTTAATTTTAAGTTTCAATTCTATTTTAGCCATAGCCATATTTTTCAAATGACAGCAATCAATATAACAAATGGTGTCTAATTTTATGAAAATTATACTGAAGTTCATCATAAGATAATTTTTTAGAAAGTGTTACTCCTCATTCACTTGACATATCCTATACAATGTGCCTTGCAAAAGAAATTTGATACTAAGATAAAACCATATTATTCTTGGATTTATTGTTATATTTTCAGAATATAACACAATTCTCTCAAAGTTTTCTAGCTCCAAGAAATAAATTTGTCAGAATAATAGCTCTATATTTTATTAACTTAAATGAAGTAATTATATCAATGATAAAATAGCTTATTTATGCAATTACGGCATATTAATAACCAAGTCTACCTTTCTATATTAAAAACCCAGCAAGAGATATAATTTGATTTAATAGATAACCATTCAATTTTTCTTCATTTCTGGCTAATGAAACCTTCTAAAGATCATCTTTTGAATTAACAAAAATAATTTAAAACATCATTTGTACACTATAAATTTAAGACCAAAAAAACTTTGTTTTTGCATTTAAGTCAAAGCAAAAATCACCTAAGTTTATAGTATCTCATAACTTGGATACTTTCTTCATGAATCAATTAACAACTGTCCCAAAAACTATCATCATAAAAATAATATTCTTGTTTAACACTAACTTTCATTTCAACAGTTTCAAATTTTTTGCCATCAATAATAAAGCTTTCTCTCATACTATAGTGCAAAAGTCATATGTGTTTAATGAAAAATCTTACTTTACAAAAGTGCATGTGACAACTGTTGGTCATCTACTGCTTATTGGTTATTTTATCCAAGATATTCAATATTTTTTTTATTACTTGCCATCTGTGAACATTATCATGATGCTGAACACCTGATGATTTTTTACATTATGCATGCACACACACATATAATGGAAAGTAAATCTTTTCCACTTTAATCCAATTTACTTGATCCATATGCTCTCTTCACATCACCAACAAAAATCATTTTATCTAAATCTATCATGTGGTTTCTTTCTGTCTTTTACAATCTCTAGATCAGCTTAAGACTTCAATTGACCATCTATTGTCATTTCTTCTAACAATATGATCAAACCATCTCCATTTGAAGATTTCTTGAACATAAACGTTGAATGATCTAAAGTCAATGTTATATGTACTGTATATGTGATTGAACGAAAGTAATTGAAACTTCCAGTGAGCTATATATAAAGTAATAATCAAACATAAATATAAAATAAAAGGCTACAATAAATTTTTACCACTTCCTTTGGTTTGATAGATTTTCTTTTAATTTAAGATGAATATTTATTAAACAGAGAAACAATTGGATAAGACATATCTTTCAAAGCAAAAACATTGTGAAAAATATATTGAGAAAGATTAAAGAGAAAAAAAAATTGAGGCAGGAAGAAAAAAAGTTGATTGATGAACTTAAAAAGAGAATAATTGTGGATATTTAAGAAGTATTTAAAGAGAATAAAGAACAGGGTACTTGATGATATATAGAAAACTCTCTAATAGCCATTATTATATCATACTGTTTCTTATGTTATAAATAAAAAGCCAAAAACTCATTAAGATTGAATCTTATCTTAATAATTGATGTATGAGTAGAAAAAGGTAAATAGTTAAAAGATAGAGATTGCCATATATCTATGTATACAGTCTATATCTAAGGTTAAAATGCAATAACTCAAATAAACAATAATTATTTGTTTAGTGAAGGACAATTATGAATAATTCTTGCTAAAATAACAGCATTTATAATGTAAACTTGAATGAATCAACAAAATGAATGATCAAGAGATGATTCATGACGCCACACATACAGGCAAGTATAAACAAAAGTAAATGAACCCCTTATTAATAAATGAATGGTAATTACTGTTTATACTAATTATCTGATAGGACTTTGTCAATATAATGTAAATAGATAAATTAATATATATAAAAATAAGCATGATTAAATAATCTTATAATTTCTTTGTATGCTAATCTAATCTTTTTATTACTTCATTATTGTAATCCAATTCTTAACACACGTGGTTTAAATATTTGCATGAAAATGTTAAAAAAATTAGAGTTGTACCTTTTATTAATAAAAGCACATAATTGCTTATAAATAAATATTGTTTTATAAATAAACTCTCATTTTAAAAAAAAGATTTAAATTTCTGCAAAACTTATCTACCAACTAAAAGCATATTTTTAAAATCTCTTTAAAGCCATAAACAAAAACAAGCAGTACATTTCTAATGTCCAATCTATTTGTTCTTGTTCTTGCAGTTCCTATTACAATGTAGTAAATAACATGGATAGGTAGGTCACAACCATTTACTTACCAGCATAGTGATTTAAGTGTTTTTTACTTGAGTTTAAGACCAAAACCACTATGGTCTTTTTCATATGCATAATAGCTCTGAAATGAGAAATCACTTTGGTTTCTTGATGACAGAATGAATGTTCATTCACTTTTACATTTACAATGATAGATAAAAAAATTAAGATCTCATCTCAAAGGTTAATATAATGTAAAACAACACAGCAGTTGGCAACTGAAGGTAGAGACAATCCTAAAAATGAATGCAATACAGATACAGGCTGCAATTAAATAATGAATCTTTAGCTAGAATTGAAAAAATGTCTAACATTATGTAAGATATTGTTGAACTTTATGAAATTAATAAAAAAAAATTGAAGGGACACTTTTAAAAAAGAAATGTTCTTTATTAAAAAATTACAAATTTTGAAAGCATAAACATGACAAGATGAATTATTCAACTTACCGAAAAATACCAAATATAGATAATTTAGATATATACTTATTCTATTAAAGTAAAGGATTTTTATTCACATATACAGAATGTTTTTCATCTTATTAAACAACATTTTAAAATTGTCATTAATGCTAAATTAGGAAAATAATAGAAAAGTGCCATAAATAAATTTGGATCATCATTGTCAACCATTACTTATTTATTTCAGGTTGATATCAAGTTTAATCCAGTTTCTATGATTCGGAGCTTCTCCCCATCATTCTATAAAACTTCCTTATCAAATCATGTCATACTTAGCCTGTTTCTAGATCTTTCACAATTTATTAGGATTCAACTTAAAACTTCAAATGACTATTTAACATTACTTCTAGCAACATGTTTAGCCAACTTCTTAATTTTTTTCAATTATGTCAATGAAACCTGTTTTTCTCCATTGTGTATTAAGTTTTTAATTCCATCTTATTCTCTCAACTCACATCTCTCCATATTTGGAATTTCTATGAGTGTCACAATTGTAAATATAAAAGACAGGGTATGCACCACAAACATTCATCCTGGTGTAATGTCTGAAGAAATATTAGGTATCTGAAATGGAAGTTTGAGATGTTTTTTGAAAATAAACTCAGAGTTAAATGCCAATAAACTCATTATGCTGGCTGATGTGTGTTTATGAATTGCATATCCATATTTTTTACCATATGACTAATTGCATTGCAATGCCAAGAATGTGAAGAGTAGGCAGGCATGAGGAATTTTTTCTATTTTTTTTTAAAAAAATATATAAATAAAACAATAATATTGTGGAGATTATTTATATGTCAGATGTGGAGACAGAAATAATAAAAGACATAGGCTTGGAAAATGATATATATATATAAAAATCTGTATACAGTATTATGAATTTTTCTTTGGGAAAAATTCAAAAAAGAAACGGGCATGGAAAGGTCTGAATCAAAGATGGCTAATGTTTTTGCAATTCATGTGTTACTATTCAATTTTTATATACATATATATAAAAACTATGTTACAGATAAATAATATTTAATCCTTTTTTTTATAAGGTAATATACTACAGAAAAAAAAAATTTCATAGGACAAGCATTAAAATTTAAGTTTAAATATTGCTTAATTTATTGAGACTTAAGTCTGCTTTGCTTTCACCAGACTTTTAATATATGGATTTAAGCAGAACATTTTTTCAAATTTAAATCAATTAGATGTAATCTCACTTTGCTTTTAATCCAATTTCATTAATGAAAATAATTTTGAACAAAAATGCAAAGTTTACATAGAATAAATAATTATAAAATAAAAGTTAAAACCAATTATGAACTCACTCTAAATTAGTCACCAAAATTAGACAAATGTGAAATATTTATTTTTAGGATAAATGCAGAAGAAACTTTTCTCTGAATATTAATAAAAATTGTTTGGTGATGACATTATTTTACAAAATCTAACATTTTTATTGTTATAGTTAGGAATTTCGTGCATTACAGATTGACCATCTCTTATCTAAATAATAATGATACTAGCAGAAAATGTCCTTTAAAACTATAGACTCAAGACAGAAAGTGATCATTTATTAATGAGATGTAAGCTATGATACAAAATTAGAGAGAAAAAACTTATTATAGTAGTTATTAATAAAAACATTATTAATAGTCAATATCTCTACTCTTCATAAATACTCCAATAAATTAAAGTAATAATTTAAAAAAGTTTTAAAATATTAAAAAATGTAAATAATAAAATCTATAATAAGATAACTGATATTCTAGTAAGAATTGCTACACAGATAGCTGAAACAAAAAAAAAGCAACAATTCAATAAATTTTCATTTGAGACAAGACAATGCACGAAAAAACAAGTTTTAAAATGATCCATTTAGAAGAATCAAATATAATAAATAATTGGCAAGTAAAGAGAACTGGAATGTGGTACTATATCTTGATGATGGAGGAAATTGTTACAGCAATAAGAAAAAATGACATTACAAACAAAGATTATAAAATGTATGGAAATACTTTGCAATGCAGTGTATATAAATGAGATAAAGAATGAAAAAACAAAACAAAATGTTCCCTATAATTACAATATCATCTTTTAAAATACAAACCATGAATATAAAACATGCAAATAGATCTATGAGGAATGAAAAAGCTCAAGAAAATAATGGAATTGTTGATAATTTAAAAAAATTAAATGAAATAAATAATAAAAGATGTATCAGATGATTGAAATAATACAATAGTGATATTCATATTTAAAAAAGTTGAAAAAGAAAATATTAAAATTACAAAACTGTCAACCCTCTATTTGTTTTATATAGTCATTAAAAAGGTTATAGAAAAAAAAACAACAATATATATAAGTTGTCCTTATTCATTGGATTTGTAGTTATTAAATAGTACTTAAGCCTCTATGCATTTTTATGTGATTAAAGCTTTCTTTCACCCATCAAGATACAGATGCAGGATAGTCAAATTTTGTTACATGGAGAGATTGACAAAGATGGATGACTTCTTAGCATTAAAACTTTTTAAACCGTTTTATCAAAAAAATAATATTTTATGAATTAAAATAAAAAGATATGGGAATAAGAAATAAATAAGATTATAAATCATGTAGACAATGTAATTGTTTTTGCAAATAGTGTTTTAGAGCTAAAGAAAATTTTATGAAAGTTATCAAAAAAAAAATTTAAAAAAGTAAGACTAAAAAGATCTAGGTAAGATGTAGATTATGCAGACAATGTAATTGTTTTTGCAAATAGTGCTTTAAAGTTACAGAAAAATTTATGAAAGTTATCAAAAAATTTAAAAAAGTAAGACTAAAAAGATCCAGGTAAAGATTCGTAATAGTGAATTAGAAGTTATCAACTGCAAATATCTTGGTCAGAGTAATAATAAATGAAATTAAGCATAGAATTAAATATTTGGTAGGTATATAACTTAATATTAAATATTTATATGCCTATATGTTTGAAAGATTTACATACCAATTTATAGATTCTAAACTACACAGTGGAATATCAAATATGAGGAAGAAAGGGGGGAAAAACATGTACGAGAGAACAGCTATCACTGAAATACTTAAGAGAATGAAATGAACCTAAGCCAGATATGGTGCTAGAGGAAATGATAAAAGATCAACAATTGAAGTTTTAAATTGGATTTCAAGAGATTGTAGAAGATTTATAAAGAGATCATGTGTGAAATGGATGTGAAAAAGAAATCTGCTGAAGAGGTATAATAAAAAGAAACTATGCAAAAGAAAAACTGGATTAAACATGGAGAGTCCATTTAGCAATGAATAGATCATGGGTGAAAATAATATATAAAGATAGATTTATTTAATTGCTAATGGAGATTAATTTTAATGTAAATAATTTTAAAAAGTATATAATACTTCAAATTATCATATTAATGACCTTTTAATTTAAAACATTTAAATAATAGTTTTCTTTCAAATAATTTAAATATTGTAATGATATAGATTATTGCATTCATCATCTGTAAATATGTTAAACTTTTCAAAACGAAATGAAAGCCAAGGCATATTTAAATTAATTTTGTCACTTTATATCATTAAATTGACACTTGCCTAGGATTTATCTTATTCTCAAGTTAAGAATAATTATTAAAATAAAAATTATGAGTTTATCCAAGAATTGTTTAACTACATGAAAAATTACAAAACATTTCCACATTGGATTAAAAACCCTCTATTTATTTGTTGAGCATGAAATTAAAGCAATAATTGAAGAAAAAAATCATAACCTCTTCCATGTATTATGATGAAAATCATGGTTTCTTGGATTTTCTTGGATACAAGAAAGATGCTCCATGTATAATGTCAAGAATCGATGTTAGCTTGTTCCCAACAAATAAACAAAATATATACGTAGTCTAATTTTTTGCCTTTCCATCATTTTTAGGTAAGTTACACCAAAGCTGTTAAAAAAAGATATATTAACAGACAATTAAATAAATATGTGTATATCATTCCTGTGTAAAAACAATATGTTTACTGTTTAGACTACTTAATTATATATATACAAATTAATCACCATCTTCATTTTCAAGTGTTATTGATCCATTGCAAAATGAAAATCTCTCCAAGTTAAATTCAATTTCTTTGATACCTACTAGTCTCTCTTTTCCATAACATACCAGCAAACTTCTTTATTTCATTAACCCATTTCACATATGATCTCTAGAATTTCTGAGTCTTTTACAATCTGTTTATTTTCTCACTGTATATTTCATTTTTAATCTCATTTTTGTTACTTCTAACAGATATCTCTTTCATACTTTATTGAATGTTTTGAAGTCTTTGAATTGCTCTTAATATATCTATCAAACTTCTTTTTCCAACACATGTTTCTTTTTAATATTAAGTTAGTTCTATCAAAACCACTATATCCAAGTTTAATTCTATAACTAATTTCATCCATTATGTTTCCATTTGTATTAATCATATGACCAAGATATTTGTAGTTGTTAGCTTCTTTTAATACATAAATATTAATCATTAATTTCTTCTGAAAAAATTTATTAAACATTAGTCTTTTTAGCACTTATCTTCAATCATACTTTCTTATTTTCATCTGATAACTCTTGTAATATTTCTTGAAGGTCTGAAGGATTATTTGTGAAAATAACATCATCTTCAAAATCTAAATGACAAATAATCTTCATTAACTTTTAATTCCTTCCCATTTTATTGCACAAAATACTTACAAAATTGCAGTAAACAGTTTTGGATATATGAAATCATCTTATTTTATACTCCTTCCTATGCTAATCCTCTTAATATCACTATGTAATCTAATTACTATTGTTGCATTTTGATAAATATTCATGAGAATATGACAATATTCTGGATCTATATCTTGATTAACACCTTTCTTAAAGAACAATATTATTACTGCATTCTTCCAATCATCTGATATATCTTTATTATTTAAAATTAAATATATAACTTTATTAATAATTTTTCTATTTCCTCTTCTGCTTCTTTTAAGATATTGATTATAATTCCATTATTTCCTGGAACTTTCCCCTTCTTTATAGATTTAATTACATGTCTCACTTCTTCATTTAAAATGAATACAATTATGAAATTAATGGTTGAGTTGTCTGCACTTTATTGCTCATTTACCCAAAAGAAATTCTTTAAAAAAGAAAAGAAAAAGTATTACAATATATATAATATTTTAAAACTTCATTTACATATAGCATGATATCATAGATATACTATGATTATGGTCAATGAAATTGAAACACATGAGTCAACACTCATTTATAGCTATTTCCTAACTACCTTCTTTTAAAATATCAAAACTATGTGTTTAAATAATCAGTACTCATTACTTTTAGACATTACATAAATGAAATTTATCCAAATTATAATGCATTTTTTAACTGCTGAAACATATTTCCTTTTATTAAATTTTTTTTTTTTTAATAAAATTGCTTTATAACGTATAAAAAATATCTATCTCAACACAAAAAAATATTAAAATGAAAGTGATTTAAAAAAAAACAAACTAGGCTGGACATTTAACGTATTCATTGATCAAAGATAAGTATGTATCTTGTCAAAAGAAATAATGTTTAAATATTATTATTGTTTACTGAGTTTGGTCCCAGTTGTCATTTCCCATCCATTAATACAACTATCAAGCACGAGATAATGAAACATATATAATAATAAAAAAATTAGAACAATGATAGTCAGATAAACAAATTTTATAAATTCTTTATCCATTATTTTTCAAAAAACTGGACAAAAATAATACAAAAAATAAGAACATTTCCATTAATTTTCTGGCTTCAGCACCATCGAAAGTCAATGATAAATACAAGAAATAAATGCAAGGATAGATAAAATTTCACTGTATATAAAAACAAATATCTAGGAAAATAAAAATTAAATTGAAATAGCTAACTGGAATAATAGATGAGGCAAAAAAAGAAATATTATTTAAAGATATATATAAATAAACAATTTATTTTTATAATAATAGTAGTAAAGAAAAACGATTCAAGAAAGTTTAAAATTTTAATAAAAATAATATCTAAATAATATTATTTATAATTTAATATCTAAGCAAAGTAATGCTTAGATATTATTTTTATTAAAATTTTAAGCTTTCTTGAATGACTTTCTATTACTATTATATTCAAATTAAGGAAAGAAAATATTTTATTAAATTTATTTTTATATTTATAACAACACATTAATGCAAAAATATATTTATCATAATATAAAATGAGACTTGTGGCATAATGATTAAAACAAAAATCACCTGTAGTTTAAATTCACTCCAGGTAAAAGTTAGACATTTTTTTTAAGGTGGCAAGCAGGTTTAGATAAACTATGATTACTCGTACTGTTTTTTCTTAAGGATTTCTCATCATAAAAATGTAAGCAATGAGCTATTTAATTGAAGTCTCATTTTTTACATAAAACAAAATCTGAAAATTATATTTACATGTAAGTTATTTGCTTAATCTAAAAAGAAAGAAATCAGACAATAAGCTAAAGAATAACATAATCACCATCAGTAGTTTTTTAAATTTGAAAAAAAAAGTGCATATTTTAGTACAATTATCCAATGGCAGATTCTGAAACTTAAGATGTATAGACTGTAGCCCCTCCTCTATAATGTGCTAACTTCTTATAAACGCAATAAACTATTCAATTATTTTATCAGTGGTATTTATTATGCCCATTTCATGCTTGAATGCAACAAGTAATGACACACATTAAAAATGCTGAATTAAAAAAAAAAAACTTTTCAATGTGAGTAAAATAAAAAATCTACTAATATCTATTTTCGCTGAATATTAATATGACAATTATTAATATATTCTACTCATAATAAAAAAATATTTTAATTACATATTTTGCATGAAATAATAAGTTACAATATAATAAAAGGCCCAATCTTTTGAATAGAACAGTTAACCAAATAAGTAAATATTGACCTTAGACAAGTAACTATAAAAATTGTTCTATTTCCTTTATAAATAATAGTAATAAAAACTTATCACGAACAATCTATTAAAAAATGACTTACAAATCAAAATCTTTAAAAAAAAATTAATGCAAAATATATCAAGAATAAAATTATTCACAGAATATATCTGGCTTTGCAAATTCCGAGATTTTTCTGAATACACATAAAAACATATATAGTTTTACTGCAAACACCAGGAGAAATATAATCAGTTAAAAATCAATATTACTTTCAACAATTTATTATGAGCAAACATTCATTGTGATTACTAGTTTTAAAGTAAATAAAAATAAAAATATTGAAGTTCAAACAATTTTTTGAAAAAAACAACAACAATCTAAATAAAATAATTTTTTTAAAAAGCTGGATTAATTTAAATTAAAAAAAAAAAATAAGCACTAACACATGCACTTGATGTAGAAGATAATAAAATTAATTAGTTTCTGATAATCTAATGCTGAATGAAAACTTCTCCAATTTTTTTTTACCTACTCTTGGTCCATAAGAAATACTTTCTAGCTTTGTCCTTTGTATACATCAATCTCATCTTCCGTTTGATATAAAATAACCATATCATATCTTTTCATAATGTGGTGACCTCATCTATTTGCAGATCAACAATTTAAGGGTAATCACATCCAATACTCTAACATTTTGTATAATTTCTTAACTTTTAATTTTGTGTTCAACATTATTCATTCCATTCATCTATTTTTACAATGACTCAGTTAAAGTCCAAGTATTTCTGTCTGAGTTAGATAAGAATAATTCATTAATTGAAAGCTTTTTTTAATGCAGTGTGAAATGTTATATCTAAAGACACGTTTAAAAAATACATTTAAAAATATTTCAACAACTGCTTTCAACAAATATATATACATACACACAAACATGGATACATTGATTTAATCAGAACAAAAGTCATTTATTAATACTATAAAATCTGGACATTTAGGTTTCAAAGTAAAAATTGGGGTTTGATTCAGTCTGGAATTTATAATCTTTAAAAATTTTTTACCAGCATCATAATGTAAAAAAGCTTTAATACTGTATTTTTCTTATGGTCCTTCATTATTTAATTGTTACATTATGATCACTGATCTTCATTATAATTAAGCAACACCATATAATACCATTTCTTGACAGCTGGATTTTTTTACTATTCATGATACAATAATGGGTGGGGTGGGGGAGGAATAGTACAGCTTTATCTTCATCACTGATTTAAAAGGTAATTTCCATTCTTATTATGTCCTTTTTAGATTTATATTACAAATATTCTATTTTATATTGGTTTCTCTCATTATATATCTGATATACAAATTGAATATCTAACTCTTTAGACAATACATAATCAGACTAAAGTATATCAGAATTATTTTTAGTCTAGAGATTTTCTGCTATAAACACTTTTTCTCCTAAAAATATTCTATAATTTCATAAGGATTAGCCAATCAAAGTTAGTTCAATGAATAAAGAATCAATACTTTTTTTATAGGGTTCAATTATACTACATCAGCAGTGGGTCTTACTAATATTAATAATTTTATTTTTTCATTACAGACTAGATATAGATTTGAATTAAAGTCACTGACAAAGAATACATAAAAAATTGTATGATAGTTGTTTTTTTCATTTTACCATTTCCTTTAGAAATAGATTATAACATGATTTCAATTTATACTCACATTTGAATGATTATCCTGACTTATAGTTAGCATTTTGATTGATTCTTCCACAAATGCTTATTATATTTCTAACAATTTCTATTCCTGTAATTTTTCTTTTTTGGCAATGATCTCAAGGCTAATCATATCTCATCTCACAAAATTAAAGTTTCTATTATGTACATTAACATTAAAATTGTTATAAATATTTTTTCTATAAAATTTCTATGTATTCTTGATATCTCTATTCAATTTTAATTTCATCAGTTAAACCTCATAAATCTTCACTACAAACACATAAACTCTCAACTTTTTTATTTATTTGAAAAACAAACTTTATTACATCTTGAGATTTTTTGTGTCAAATATTATGAGGAAGGAAGAGATCATTATCTTTTTTGAACTGTCTGAAATTACTGATTTATTATTTTAAAATTTCTTAATTTTATTTTTCTTTGAAATTATTTATGCATCTTCAAACAATCATCTTAATTACATTCTTTGGCTTTTTCATTTCGACCATTATTTTTCTTGGTTACCTTGAATCTTACTTAATTAGGTCTACAAACTCAAACTTAGTTCACTGCTTATTTTACAAAAAAATCAAATTGATTTTATGAACTCCATTTTGTGAGAGTTCTATTTTCTTGAAAAAATATACTTTCCAAAATCAAAAACTATGAATTTGCAAAAAATCATTAATTATTCTACTAATTTATTCCAAATTCATATTGTTCTACTATATTTATTTTCCATTTTCTAAAATCTGATAATGCAGTCTTCAATCAACCAGATTCTTGCTTCTAGATCTATTTATTTATGCTTTAAGCACTTCTCAGCTTCAGGAGAAAGGATCCAAAGCACTAATAGGTTTATTTAGCATTGGTCATTTCTGCACATGAACTGTTATTATATTCATTAATGTGTGCAAACATTCCCAAAAGATTGAATGATATATTTACTTACAGATATTAATTCGAATTAATCAATTTGGCAGCAAAAAAATAACAAAATCTTAAACTGGAATGTTTATAGGTTTAGTATATATGCTGAGCACGTTTTAGATATTTCTAAAATATCATGATCATAGCGATACAGTCGCAAAATAGAGGTCGACAGCGTAATTTAAAATTTAAAGAGTATATAAATGATATGTAAATAAGTGAGTTTAAACGATCCACTTTTTACAAATATTGCATGGGTTTTGTGTTATAAAATGTTTTATTATTACGGGGGGGGGGGGGTTGTTTGTAAACTTCACTTATCTTTTCTTTTTTCTTTTTAATTATCACTGATTTAGTATGGGGAAAAATATTATATTTAAATAGAAAAGTTAATCAAATTAATAAAAAAAAAAAAACATTATTATTATGGATTAAATAATTTAATTGGAGGGGGAGGATACAGCACTAAAAGTTCATTTTGTAATAACAATTTTGATTCTCTATTTTTTTGAATCCCGGAATATACTTTAAAAAAAATTTCCATTTGTTAGTGGAAAATATATTTACCGTTACTTGTTTATATATCTATCTATTCTTTTTTGGTTTTTATCTTTGAAATCTCACATGGGATGAGAGATGTATTGATTTATTTTATTCTACTGGAATGTGAAAATTAGTTATGCATTCTGCTGAAATGTAAAGGATATTAAAAAGATTAGTTCTGTCATATGGTAATGAAGTTCAATAATTACTCTACTGATGACCCATGATTGACAGTCATATAATCTTTTTTTTAAAACAGTAATGGAAGAGAAGTTCAAAGTAAACTAAATTTTAGTTAAGCTCAAACCAAGATCATTTGGAAAATCTGCTACCAAAGAATAATAAATATTTTAAAAAATAAATAATATTTTTTTAATATAATCAAAATGCTTGTTAACATTAATAAAAAGCATAAACTAAAGTGGAATTTTTTGGTAATTAAATTTTTAAAAATGCTGTCATGAAGAGAGCAATTATACAATACACATAGGAGGAACTCAAAAATAACCATGATAATTCTCTGTTTTGTGCACCTATTGTAATGTATGCTTCAGCTGTTACATACTTCTTGCATGGATCCTTCTGCATCAACTGCCAAGTGATATCACTGTGTAAAATCATGCAAATTTTTTGTAAAGTGTATTTTCCATATTTGTCAATTTTTTTTTATAATGGTTGAAATGTTTGAACAATTAATGCTGATTTTTTTTTTGATACAAACATTATTTATTTCTCAGATTTAGTTCATAATGGTTAAGCATTTTATCTGCAAATTCTTAAACATTTACATGATGTGGTAAAATCCCGTTTTGTGCAAAGAAAAGAGTGCAAACTCCATCCTTAACAGAGTCATCTCTCAAAACCTTGAGTGTAAAATATTTTTAATTAAATTCAACATGATCCAGCTTATCTATCAGTGGCATTTGCTCGATCTCTCATTGTGTGATTTTTTTTTAAACTCTCGAATGAAATATGACTCAATTTTTTTTGTTGTGAACTTAGAACTGAGGGGGGAAATAACAGAAGCGTTAAAATGCATCACTTTTGCAAGTGTTTTTGAATTACTTCAAAATGTGAGAAACTGATTTAGACTAGGATACTGCATTAAATAGACTATACTTTTTAAAGGGATTCAATTTGCATTCACTTAAAAATAAATATCCAATTTTTTATTATAAAATTCCAATTACCTTTGAGTCCCCCTCTCTATATATAAAAATTAATTAGAAATTTTTCCTGTGCTTAATAGATGTAAACACCAGAAGTGCAATAGAAATTTTCATACATTTACCTAAATAAATTTCAGCTATGATGTTAGCAAGCAAACAGTTAATTAAAGCTGGCAAATTTCAAACTAAAGTCATGTGATTTAATTATCATATTTTTATATGACTTATCTATATGAAAGTACTACAGACTATTTATTGCCTTTGGCAGAAAGGCTCAGTTGGTTAGAGCATTACCTTAACATTCAATACTCAAGAATCTAAGGATCCAGGTTCAAATCCCATTCTAATACTATCACTAGTCAGGCCAGCAACACCTGAAGAAGAGGAGAGAATAATACCTCTTGAAACATTGTGCATATACTAACCTATTTGATATGCTATTACTAACAGTTAAATGTATTTGGAATATTTAAATAAAGTTACATTCAATACACATATTAGATGATACAAATAGTCCAATATAAAAATACAACTAAAACACCATCATCACAAACCTTCAGTGAAACTAGAACCAGTTTCAGTTTAGCATTGTAGATATTATAAGGATTAAAGTCATATATATTACATGTGTAAAAAGTGAGAAATAACAACTTCCTAAATATTTTTCACAAGTAAACAAAACTCCTATAATGTTATTTATATTAATTAGATTTTCATAGATTTAACAAATATTGAAAATATAATTAGAATTCCCATGTATTTGCCTAGATAAACTTCAATTGTGATGTAGTTAGGTAACTAACCAATTAAAACTGGCAATTGCAAACTGAGATTATGCCATTTGACAATAATATTTTTCTCTAATTTACCTTTAAACTAAAAGTGGAAACAATTTCAACTTAGTACTGCACATATTATAAAAATCAAAAGACAGACAAATTTTATAAGAGCCAAAAGTCATATATATATATATATATAATTACCTCAACTCCAAAAGTAAGCCAGACTAACTAAAGAAAATAAACTCTATAAGACAACCATTGGTTTCACTGCAGACTTCTCAAGTGCAAAGAACTAAAAACTTACCAACAAATATATAAAGTTGTAATTATTTATTAAGTGCATGAAGTCTGTAAATACTTTTAAAGAAAAGCTTTAACCATTATCATATGCAACTTGAATGTTTAGAATAAAATATAAATATATGAAAGATTGGGATGGTTTATAAAATCATAGCATTATGACTTACAGACTAATAGTGGGGAATGTAAAATATTAATAACTGCGGTGCTGACCGATATGATAACACCAGAAAGGACGAGAAGCTTCATCAACTTAAATGAACGTAAAGCTCACCTGCACTTATGACAGATGGCATCTAAAGAAATGGTTGGCAGGAATTTCATGGTTTCAGGATTCTCCGATGTTATCCCATGTAGAGCCTAGCTACAACCTGACACAACCCATAGAGTCGGTGCTTCCAAACTCCTTCAAGAAATGTGCCTTATTAAATAAATCTGGGATCTCTGGGGAGTGATTTGACAAAGCAAGATATAAATTTAATAATGTTATCAAGGGTAAACAATGCTAAAGGTTTCAGGTCTGTAATGACGCTGAGGTATTAAGGCCTTAATAAATAATAAAATCTGGTGAATGACATGATATAGTTTAAACCATCCTTAATGGTACATAATTGACCTTAAATATTGGTCAGAAAGTCAAACATAAAGAGGGAGAATATGTAGTTCCCATCATTAAACAAATATCAATACGATTGATAAGTAGAAAAATTAATTAAAATCATCACGTTAGATGGCATGATAAGCAAAATGATAGATTACTAGCATAGGTAAGGTCACAAAGCTTTACTTTACTCAATATTAAAATTCACTAAATCAATAGCATTTAGATAATAGTAAATTGATATCTTTAAATATGGCAACTGATAGTATGCCATGAACCACATAAAACAATTCAGTAATGTTATTCAATTGAGCAAACTTTGGGGCTAGGTAAGAAAGCTTACATTTAATTATTTAAGATTCCATAATGGCGGAATAGAAAATTAAGACAAGATCAGTTCGCTAGATTAAATTATTAGCACATTAAATAATATATAATCAAACAAAATAAAGTGAAAAGTTTGCCGCATTTAAAATAATAGGATAGCAAGAGTGAAACCCAACAAGTACGTTTAGAAAATAAAATTATAGATTCGTGCATTAGAGAAAGTCATTATTTTAGGAAATTAATAATAATCGGCACTACACTGCTGATTATGAAATAGGTCGATTTACATTTTAAGTAATATATAAAAAAAAATACATAGGTGGAGGTTTTAAAGTTACATTTGAAATAAAATAAAAAACACGTAGATGGAGATTTTAAAGTTACATTTTAAAGACATTAAAAAGCACATAGATGGAGTTTTTAAAGTTTATATTTGCGGCAGAGGATTACTTTCAGTTGTTTGAAGACTTGGCAGCTGTATACGTGTATAGGAAGATAATTTGAAAAATAAAGTCAGAAAGGCAGATTTTTGGGAAAATAATGGCTGGCATCCTTTCAGAGTTAGTTAAAGAGTTCATTTAAACAGTCTTTAAGTGGAGATGGCATGAGAGTACAGCGGTATAGAGCTGATCTTGGAAAGATCAGGAAAGCAAATTTCTTCTTCTACTCACGAGCCATATTTTTAAAATTTGAGTGACGTAGGTTCGTCCTGCAACACCTGAAAATAAAATGCAGAGACTTTAACATAGAAATTTGGGCTGTATTTATACACCACTGAAACCTTCCAGAACTTTTCTATTTGCCTGCCTCTGGTGAGACCCGGATATGCATTAATGGTCAACTGTTATAATTTTTTAAAAGATGACGATGAGATAAGTTCAAGAGAGTATTGTTTCAATCTATTTTGAGCTGGAAATAGAATCAAGAGATATATTTTTCATTAATAGAGGATCTTTTAAAATAAATCTTTACAAAAGACATTTTAAATTTAAACAAGGCACGTTCTTTAATTTGTAACTGTCAGTTAGATTTTAATTACTCTCTAGAACTTTCTCTGGTATTACATGAGTCCAAATAAAATAATACAAGGATAAAAAAATAAAAAATGAAACATATTTAATAAAATATAATTATACCATTTATCTGTAATACATACACACATATGCATGACTATTTACAGTGAGGGAAATTTAAATATTTCAGAATTAAATTAGTATTATTTAATCAAAATAATACTTAACTAACAAGAGGGGGATATAATTGCGTGCATAGGTGTACCTCCTAGTGATTTACGAGTACAAAACCGAGTTTGAAACTGTTTGAAGGTTCCTAATATCACCAGACAGTGAAGCAAAATATGTGCAACATATTTGACTGCTTCAATATAATATAGGGCTAGCTATTACCTATAGATTTGGGAATTTGTGAAGATTTACAAGCAAGTGAAATGGATATGGGGTCTGAACTGTAGAGTCTTCTGACAATAAGAACAAACTATGTATTGTTTATTATTTGGATAGCTTTTGATTGATTTTTTCCCCAATAGTAATCATACTGATTTAATAGAACAGAAGATACTATTTATAAAATGTTTCATTAAAAATGAAAGTATAGCAATGATGAATGTTGTATTGACATTTATTGATTTACTAGATTAATGTGATATTTTCCCACTGCAGTGAAAATAGATAGTTTACAAACCAATAATTAGATGCTTGACTAGGTTCATAAGTTTGAACTCAGATTGTAGATAAATCAGGCAAATATATCAATAATTATATAATAAAGCCTTTAAATCAAACGTTAGATCCTTAACTTATACAGTGGAGTGTGTGTACTGTTAAGCTATAAAGTCAGGGACAACTTTGGGTAAATTATAAAGAAAGCTATAACAATTCTAAAATGATTTCTTTTCTTCATTAAAAATACTTTAACAAAGTTAAAACAACACATTTACTGCAGTTAAATCTTATCACTCTATTTCAAAAATATCAATTTAAGCATGAGAAATCAATGGATAATATCAAAGCCAAAGATTAACATTTGGCTAGAAGATGCCTCAATAGGGAACATTGTTTTGTGTCAATAAATTTCATGACTTCATAAACTAGTTCCAGGTACCTTTAAACTTTTTCTGGCAAAAGAATAGTATATATCAAAATAAATGTGACTTTAATCATTGACATTAAATGCAGATTCAATGTGAGAACTATGTGTAATTCTGATATATACCATAATTTTTACCAAAATAACAAAAGGTAATTGCAATTAACTTAAGATTATTAAAATATATACTTACTAATCTAATGTCAACTTATATAGCTATGTATAATAGGTGTTCTTGGGTTCAAAATCATAAGTTATTTAAAATATTTAATATGGTAATTTAATAATATAATAGGGATAAGAGACAGATTATGTATGCAATTGGCATGTATAGTAACCCTGAAAAAAATCAAAAATGAAAATGTAGTGGGGATCTATTTAGCACTATCATGTGATATATATTGACAAATCCTTTTTATAAGGATTATTCTGGAGTAAAGTAATATGAATTGATTTATTATTATAAATTAAGCTCTCGCTTTTTATAGGGGGTTAAATATAAGTTTAAGATTTTATTTGTTTTAATATATCAAAAAAGGAACATGACATTCTTTTTCTTCATCGATTTTGATTAAATTTTTGTATTGTAATATAAACTTCAAAAGTTTTTCTTTATTTCTTTTTACATATTTATAAAAAAGTTTTAAAGAAGGTTACTTTTTTTTTTTTTTCATATGTCATAGCATCGGCCGAGACGCGAACCCACAACCGTCTGCAACCAACTACTTGCTTGCAAGGCGGTTGCGATGATCTCTCGGATAATATGTGTTTATGTGCTTGAGAGAGAGAGAGAAAGAGAGACATAGCGATAATATCTGCATTCAAAATTAATGAACAAAGTTGAAAAAATTTCTGCAGCGATTGCAAATTTCATTATTATTAATGATTATTTTGATTGTAACATTCATGCAGTAATAAAAAAAAAATTATAATCAAGATGGTGATGCATTAAAGTAGTGGTTAAGTTCATGCTTCAGAAAATTTTTAATTTAGATGTTACATATTGCGAATGTCAGTTTTGATAATTTTTTAAAATCTTACATTTTGTTAAAATATACTGATTGATGAAGAAATTTTAATCTAAAATAAACGTTAAATTATGATCTTACTCCCTCATTTTATCTACAATAATAAAATACAATTTTATTTTTTGCTTAAGAATAAAATTCAAAGTAAATTTGACTTCGTGAAAAATAACATATCTTTAATCAATCTACAATAATTATTTTATTTTTCTATCGTTTGATTTAAAATATGAACTTCATATATGAAAATAAAAATAATTTTAGATAATTCGAAGAATGTAGAAAATTATGTTTAATAAAATGATATAGAAAGAAAAGTAATCGGATTCAATAACAAATTAAAATGTATGATACTACTTGAAAAATTAGTAACTAAAATATAACTTACTGAATTTCAGTGTTAAATATATAAAAATCAAATATAATCATATAAAAGTTGGAAAGATACAATAAATAAAACTAAATCTAGATCAGTTATTAGAAAAAAAAGACTTATGATAGACTCAATATAAATGATGATATATATATATAAAGTATATAACACGCATATTACAAAGTGCAAATTTTATAAAAATATTAATGCTTACATTAATATATATGTATTTATTAATATTATTCATCTAAAATATGCAAATTGAATAAAACATAAATTTACCTGATGTGATGAATCAAAAGGTTTTTCAAAATAATACAGCTTTTTTAAAATAGAGAATTGTTCATCAGGAAATAAATCTTGAAATGGGTTTTTTGTAGAAAAAAAGTCTAGATCAATATCTAAAATGTAAGGTTGTTGGATAAACTGATCAAGATTAGTTAGAGAATTTTGAAACAGATTATAACTATTTAATTTACGCTTCTTGCTTTCAGCTTCTCCATCCTGTTCTTTTACTTCATTAACTATCAGTGTAAAAATAATTAGTTTTAACGGCTTGATATTTTCCAACTCTAATTTTTCTGCATACAACAATTCACTTACAAAATAAGGTTCTTCAGAGGTAACCCTAAATATGAAATAGAAAAAAATAAATATTATAAAAATAAAACTGTCTAATTTAGAATCTTAGCCATAATAAATTTTGCATAAAATTAATTTATTTTTACAATCTTCTAATTCTTCTAAAAAATGTAAAAATATTCCTCTTTTTAAATGTCTATTGCTTTCTTTACAATCTTTTTTTGTGTCTGTTTCATTTTATTCATATCCATATTTTTGACCAAATGATAACTCCATAATATATCAATATTATTCAACACAAAATACATCTTCTTTCATTAAAAATTTGATTACAGTGTGGTATTTTACTTTTATAATTTTATATATTAAAATCATTAATTTAATATCTTATTCCAAATATTGTAGTTTGTACATATGTATAAATAATTCTGTATGAAGGAAAAATTAATATACATATATGTAATTAATATATATCATCAATAAGCAAAATTGTCTCTCCAATCTTCATGTCATTATAGAAAAATTCCTGATCTCATCTTTCCATATCTGATTTAATGAGATTTAGAATAATCTAGTTAAAAATTTCAAAGGTTTATCTATTGTTATCTCTTCCAAAAATAGATTCTGCCTTTTAATTCTTTTAGTGATATCAATACACACATACAAATGTAAAAACATGTGGAAAAAGATAATATAGCAACTATAAAAAAATAATATACTGGAATTGTTACTTAATAATTATTGCTATGAGCAATTTAGTTTGGAGTATTGATGAGAGTTGGCTCATTTAAAAATTGAAGGTTTTTAAATTGATTGCCAATTAATGAAAGTTTTAAAAAATAAACCGGATTAACTCAATTAATAATAGAATTATAGTGTCCAACTAATCATTTTTGTGTGTGAATATCTTATGAGTAAATGCCCATATAATAAAAATCATTATTCATATTGTTAGAATAATTTTTATATTACTATCAAACTTGTGTGATATAATACAATTTAAAGTGGTGAACTCATGTAGCAGTTTCAGGACAGATTTAAAAAGTTTCTCAATATGAGCAAATGGAGCAATTATACTCATCTTATTTCTCCAATGTTATACAACTTCCTGAGCAACAGACCATGTAATTAATTTACAAAGTTACAAAACTCTTTCTACAGTACATCAACACTTTTACTGTGCAATTATTGTTTCAAAATGTTTTCAAAAACATGGAAATGAGCATTTGAAACATATGAAATAGATATCCATTTTTTATCATTAACTTTTTGTTCCTTTAAAGTAGTATATTCCTTTTTAAAATGACATAAGATATAATAAATTTGTTTAATATTATAACCAATTTCAATCAATCTTTTTTGTAAATAATTCAATATTTTTTTGTGATTTATCATTTTCATTGCCATCTTATGCATAACTGGTACTTTTGATTTACTATGTATATAACCTTTTTCTTGCAAATGTTGATTACCAAGTTATAAGTCAATATACCATTATCTCTTATGAAAATCAAATTATATTTAATAGCTTTGCTCTGTTTTTTTTTTCAATAGTCCATTTAAAGTGTTCCACTTGTTCAACTGATCCTCAAGACAATTAATTATATTATCTTCATATCCACAAACAAAAATATCATCAATATATTTTTTATAAACTTTAATATTTTTAAAATTTCAGTTATTGAAAATATTCTCATATGAGACCCATGGGCCAACATTTAGACATTTTGTAATATTTACATTTAAAAAAAGTAATAATATTATCTTTGATAAACCTCAAAGAATCAATAACAAATTTTATAATAGAACGATACTTTACTTATTAAGGCTTGTTTAATAATCTTTATGGAATCCAATCTATCAATAAAACCATAGATTTCTGTCAAATCTAATGAGGCAATAATATCAGTTTCATCAACTACAATATTCTTAATTTTGTGTACAAATTTAAAAGATGAAACAATAGTATATTCACCATATCCTAAAACATCTTGCAGTAGCTTATCAATATATTTAGAAGTCTGATACATAAAAGAACTACCGAAATCCATCATAAGTCTCAAAGAACTTTCAACTTCACGTAATTTTACATTTGCCAAAATATGAGGGTATGTAGAACTTGAAGAATGGATATTAATGCATTATTATTTATGGCCTAATTCTTAACCTTTTTTTAAAATGTTGATAAATTTCCTTCCTTAACTATTCATATTAATTCTTTAATTAAAAAGAAAACAAACTTACTCATTTGTATTTTAATTTCCTCAGACCTTTATCTTCTTTCAAACATATCATATTATTGATTATGACAAGTGGCCATGAATTTTCATTTGAATTAATTTCAAATTTATGATTATTAATTTTATTAATAAAATCATCAGAAATGTGGTTATGCCACTATTCAATTAAAATGAATTTTGAATTGTAGCAATTAACTCTAAATTATAGTTCTTCCATATACCACTTACATATTTAGATCTACAACTCAAAACATATTACTGAATCATTTATATCCTATTGTCACATATATTAACAAAGTTGACATCATTATAAATTTATGGATATTGCTTATTAAACAAAAAAAAAAATCAATTTTCTTTTTGAATTTTTTATGTAAGTTAAAATCAAGTAATTTAAAAACATTTTAACAAAATAATTTAAATTCATGCCAATAAAATCATTCATTTAAATATTAAATGTTCAATTGCTTTCAAATATTTCCAAATATTAAAAAGTTCTTTTTTACATTTTATAACTAAATTATTTAAAATTGTTTTTGTATTCCAAATATCCTTTGGCATTAAATTTAAACAATTATTCAATTAATATTCGGAAGTACTTAAAAACAACTGAACATTTAATATATTTAAACGATTATTAGCATGAATTTAAATTATTTTGTCAAAACGGTTTTAAAGTGATTTTAACTTAAGTAAAAAAATTGAGAAGAAAATTTTTATTTCATAAGCAATAGCTATAAATTTATAATGACATGAACTTCGTTAATTTTTCTGACAAGAGGATACAAACGTATCAGAAATATATTTAGAGTTATGGATCTAAATATGTAGGTTATGCATGGAAAAGCTACAATTTAGAGCTAATTACTGCAATTCAAAATTCATTTAAAATGAATAATGCCAAAACCACATTTCCAATATTTTCATTAATAAAATTAATAGTCATAAATTCAAAGTTAATTCAAATGAAAATTCGTGGCTACTTGTTATTTCAGAATTTAAAAAAAACTTACAATCGATAATATAAGCTTGAAAGAAAAAATCCAAGAATGTGTTTAATGACAAATTGTCAATATAATGAGAAAGTTAAAATATAAATGAGTAAGTTTTTTTTTTTTAATTGAAGAACATAATATGAATAACCAAAAAAGGAAATTTATTAACAATTTTTTTTAAAAAAATTAAGAACAAGGCCATAAGTAATAATGTGTACTGTAACATCTATCCTTCAAATTCTTTATGTCCTTGTATTTTTGCAATTATAAAATTACTTAAAGATGGAACTCCTTTGAGACTTATTACTAGATATTTTAGGATATGGTGAAATACTACTGCTTCATCTTTTGATTTTGTAGATAAAATTAAGAATATAGTAAATAATAAAATTGTTGTTATTGTCTCATTAGAAGTGACAGAAATCTATGGTTCTATTGCCATCCATAAAGATTACTGAACAAGTCTTAATAAGTAAAGATATTTTCCAATATATTATAAAATTTGTTATTGATTCTTCTTACTTTTGAAGGTAAATATTACAAAAGGTCTAAAGGTTGGCCCATGGATCTGCCTATAGTTGAATAAATTTGTAATTCTGCTTTGTCTGCATATGATAATATTTTCAATAATTGCAATTTTAAAGATATTAAAATTTATAAAAGATATATAGTTGATCTTTTTGTTTGTGATCATGAAGATAGTATAAATAGTTTTGTGGTTGAGTTAAACAGTTTTAAATGGACTAATAAAAAGAACAGAACAAAGCTATTAAATATCTTAATTTATATGTGTTACAAGAGATGATGGTTTTTTAAAGTTATAAATTGAAAATCAAACCTTTTCAAGAAAGAAGTTATATACATTATAAATCAAAAGCACCAGTCATGCATGAAATGGCAAGTCTTGGATCTTTTTTATTTCACAATGAAAAATTATGTTGTTATGAAAATGATAAGTACAAAATAACATTTACAAAAGAATTCATTAAAGTTGGTTATACTATTAAACATATTTATTGTCCATGATGTCAATTTAAATATATATATATATATTACTTTAAAGGAACAGAAAGTTAATGATAAAAAAAATGGATATCTATTCCATACGTTACAAATACTCAAGCTAAATTTTGTAAAAATATAAAGAGATTTATATAGTATTTTATTTTGTATTCCATCTAATGTTAATAATTAAAAAAAATATACACTTTAAACAAAGAACTAATAAAGTGCATCAAATTTTATAAAAATGCAAGGTTTCAACATAGGTAAATCAAGATGTAATCTTGAGAAAAGGTTAAAAGAGCATCAATTGCTATATTAACATGTAAATAATAATAATAATTTAATAACAACATATGCTTTCTTTTATCACGAAAAAAACTGTGAGTTTACTTTCAATTTCGATTTGGAAAATATTAAAATTCTTCATTAAAAAGAGAGACTATAATAGAAAAATAAATAAATTAAGATGGCAATTTTGATAAACAGAAAGAAATATGATATATTTATTTAACAAATAGTGTGCTAATGTTAAAATTCATGAATCTTGGGAAATGACATAATGATGTTACACCCATTATAATTGAATTTAAATGATTTTTAATTGAAAAAGGTTGAGATTAATTGAAAGTACTTCTAAAGTTTATTATAGATATTTATGAAATATATTATCATTCTTATAATTCAATATTTGTATTACAATTATATATATATATATATATATGAATACATAAAATTATAAATCATAAAAAATAAAAAACACTATTGTATGCTAGTTAGATTGAAAATTGCCTTCTAAAATATTAAGTTTAATTACTAGATAGCTAAACAGTAATAATATATAAAAAATATTTAAAATTTGTTTATAGAAAGTTATAATTTCCAGATTAAAAATACCAAAATTTAATATCAGCTAATGAAAGCTAAGACTAATAAATATTATGTTTAACAAAACCTTCATACTAAATTAAGCCGAATGTGTATTATAATGGTGTTACAAGCTATTTATCTTTAATTTAAAATAATGTGTTAAATGTATATAATGTTATCATTTTTCTCTGTTTGTAATATTATATAATAAACAACATATTTAAAAAATGATTTGCATATTATGTTAAAAAATTTTAATGGTTAAACAAATAGATTTGGGGGAAATATAAAACTATATCTACTAGATGAAAAATAAGAACATTTTACTGAGTTTTCCATTAAAATTTAGAAAAGATTCTTTAGTGTAATTAAAGTATGTTATAAATTGAATAGCAGTAAAAACCTGGCAGTTGGCAAGTTCAATAAACATTCAATTTTAATAATACAATATTACTGATATTTATTGTGTTTCATTTAGTATTCATTGTTAAGACATGTTTTTAACATACTTTTGGCACATTTTTTTTTTAAAAATCTGATTAAATTTTTACACATTCATTTCATGAGTATTCACAAAAATAAAGGATACCTGACAAATGGATAATAAAATAAAATTTCTCAGCATTTATTTTTGTTTCTTATTATCATCAGTTGAGACTTGTAGTAAATATTAGGATGATCTCTAACTATAAATTCATGACTATCTTGGTCTGACTATACATTAATATAGAGATAATACTTCAAAGTTTACATCTTAGGCATAATCAAAATTTTCTTTGACATGATTTATTAGTTGATAATCATTATAGTATTTCAATATAAAATTGTTTTCTTTACATCAAAACACTGCTTGCAAAATGGCCTTTAACATAGATTAAGCAAAAATGCTTTGTTCAGCATCTTATTTTAATCTTTGATATGTCTATTCAATAGAATTAATGAAGAACGAGCTTAAATGATGTCATAAACAGATCTTTTGGAAAAATATTTATTTAAGAATTAGAAAGTTCATGAGAGATCTCTTCCTGGCATTCATATCCCAATTTTAAATACATCAATTCATCACATCACCTATATGGATGACTTGGCCATTTTCCATCCATCAAAAAAATTAATTCCAAGACTCTTATCAATACTTAAAGAATTCTTCGATCAATCCGGCCTCCAATTTAATATGGCCAAGTCATCTGCCTGGTATATATCTAGACCATTCCAGGACCATTTGCAGCAAAGCCTCAGAACTTCTTGGGCTTCCCTATATTTGAATCCATGTCTGCCATGAGGAGATCTATCCAAGGAAAGCTACTTCAATCCACACAGAGAATCACATCCTCTCTATCCAAAGTTTACATGTCCATGTTTGCCAAGTCCTCTCTCATCAACATACTAATATTCCTTAGAATATCCTATTTCACCCCAGTAATCAATTTTACGAAAGTCTTCATCAGGAAAATACACAAGATGTGCAGTGATCTGATTAGAGGGGGGGAAATGCAACCATAAGCTTGAGAAATCTACAGAAACACACAAAACTCAATGGATTATCCCTACATTCCATAGATACTTTTATATTTCAACATTCCTACAATTCTTTCTGCAGAATGTGTCTGCAGTATCCTAACCACTCACATTCCAGAGAGGTCACTCCCACAGACAAGCTGCCCCTATTGGTATTGACTGGCTGGCAGCCTTCACATGTCTTATTCTCCAAACATACTATGCTTTCTATAAAATCGTCCTCAATGAAAATCCAAGTTCTGGAATGCATACTACATCCTTAATCCTGATGTTTCTGCAGGATCAACTATCCTCGGGCTTAACAACCATCTGCTAATCAAGAAATTTAAGCGATGGTTCCTTGAACCCAAATATTTTGATTTCCTGATGAAGATAAATATTAATGCCTTGCCTACTAAATGCTTTCTGGTGCATCGCCGAGGATTCTCAAACATAGAGCCCACTTGCTCACTATGCCTTAGAGAGGATGAAACTTGTCTTCGCCTCCTCTGCCACTGTGTTTCCCTTCATTCCTACAGAGTACTTATAGCCTCCATGTTAAATAACAATACGCCTGCCCTGTCGACTCTCATTAACAATATACTATGTAGATCCATCCCGGAGATACGAATAACAACATTTGTACTGTTCTCACTATGGTACACACGGTGCTGGCTCACCTTTAATCATGCACAAGAACGTCCGATCGAGCTCTATATTAACAAAATGGAAAAAATTTGGAAAAGGGACCAGAATTTGGCCCCCTCTTACATCTATGACTCTACATGGAGGTTATTGATCAGGCCCCCAAAGCTGATCCCTTTCACTCCTGAATAGAAATCTTCCCTGGAGAGTAATTTGAGGCTGAATGGCCTGCATCCCTTTGTGATAACTCACCTTGTTCTGCATGATTATTGCCCATATCCTGAGTTGTTATGGAAGTAACCTCCAATATGAAGGGTCGACTTGGTCATGTGGAGCATGAACAAAGGATTAGACCTATTGCTGAACTATATGAGACATGAAAGCATGGTCATCTATATCAACAAGATACTATTCCGGACTCGTTCCTTGCTGATATGCTTCATATTAGTCCTTTTAGCTAGTGTCAAACAAGATATCAATATTGAGCTTTCATCCCCCTGATTATCATGTAATATATCCTATGTTTAACTATTATCATATATTGTAACCAAATTTCTGAATAAAATTCTATATTTTATATAAAAAAAAAAAAAAAAGTTCATATGATTTCTTGTTAATAAAATTAATGAACAAGAAGATTTTATTAATGAACAAGAAGATTTTATGTAGTACTAAAATACATATAACTTTACAATAAAGCATAATCTGAAGTTTAATATGTTGTTCTTTGATCACAAGATTTTAACAAGAAATATCCATTAAGGCTGTTCATTACATTTTAAATTACAATATATTAAGGCTGGTATATCAAATATTCTTTATCAGCTCAACAAAGAGAATTAGTAAAATAAATGTTATTTAGGAAATACCATGAACATTTTTTGAATAATTGAGATTGCTAGTTTTCAAGTAACTTATTTTGAAACTAAAAGTAGATGAGAAAAAATATTCAAGGTATCATACTGTAATGGTCGGTTTCCACATGGGAGAGGGGAGTTGCATCTTACTATGGTAGTTTTTTGTAGGATGCAGTGAGTTATGCGATGAAGAACCTGATCAATGATTGTGTCCATCTTCAAAGGCTAATTCAAGTGATTACACATTAAATCTGAACACAATTTATATCAGTTCACCCACTTTCTACCTCTCTTTCAGGTTCCATTAGTCCACAGATTTCAAACTCAGGGAAAAGTTAGTGGTTGACTCTCTTCAGGGATGAATTTATATAAATAACAATATTCTTACTTCTATATAAGTGCAATGAATTAATGACTTTACAACCAACCTTGGTAGAATATTATGACATAAGGAAAAAGAGTATGTGTGTGTATATGATTTAAATAATATGTGATCATGCTAAAATAGAATGATTTTAATAAATCAGAGACTTCTCAAAGTTTCAAAATAGTTTAACATGTTTTATTTTAATAATGCCTAAGTCATTTTAAGTGTATTTAATTCATCTGACACTTCTACTTTATAAATTTTATTCACATGATTATTCACTAATTTGAAATCTCTGATTACCTTATATTCCCTAGCAATTAATGTTTTTTTTTTTGTTTAAGGTGAGGCTTCCTTGATATCTTCTCATCCCTTTATGGTTAGTTATTGTTAATTTGGAGTTTCCTCTGTTTGTTTATATTCATTGTTGTTATCCTGCTGGGTCCATTTGGGTGTTAATCCATAAAAAAAAAAAAAAATTTTCAAAAAAAATATTTTTTTTTATACTACGGTTGGAGTTCATGGCAAACCCCTGTTTTCTGCCCCTAAAGTTTGCTACCAAAATGTTAATGGTCCAGTTTCTGCATAGGAGAGGGGAGTCTCATTTTACTGTTAGTGGAACTAGGGTCTTTTTGTAGGATGCAATGAGTGATGTAATGAAAAACCTGATCAATGATTGCATTCATCTCCAATAGCTAGCTCAAATGATTACACATTAAATCTGAACACAATTTATATCAGTTCGCCCACTTGCTACCCCTCTTTAAGATTCCATTACACCACAAATTTCAAACTCAGGTAGGGGAAAATTGCAGTTGACTCTCTTCAGGGATGAATTTATATAAATAACAATATCCTCACTTCTATATAAGTGAAATGAATTAATGATTTTCCAATCAACCTTGCTAAAATATTATAACATAAGGAAAAAGAGTGTGTGTAAAAAGAGTATGTGTGTGCATATAATTTAAATATATAATCATGCTAAAATAGAATGATTTTAATAAATCAGAAACTTCTCAAAGTTTCAAAATAGTTTAACACATTTTATTTTAACAACAAAAAAAGTAAGAACTATTCAAACAGGAATCCTAACAACAACTTGGTGAGTGCTTGGCATACATCCCTAACATTTAATAAAATAATTGATGATTCAAACTATCCCCTTTCTACCCCTGTTAGATATGCATCATTCACATTAAGTATTTATAAATTTATTACAATGTAAGAATTGTAACAAGTTTATATCTAAACCCAAACAGTAGTGTCTTTGCAGCTTATTCCAACTAACAAAGTCCATCTTCTTTGGAAAAGAAACCCCTTGCATATTAATAATCTACTATTGATAGTAAGTACATGTTTTCAAGAAGGTTAGTTCTTCATACCTACCAGGGGAAAAAATAAACAAGAATTAACAAGTTAATAAACAATTCTGTCCTGTACATAGTGACTGTTCTTAATGTAAACAAAGTAAAGTCTTACCTCCCACATTAAATTAGATGATGTGTCAAGCTTGTTCGGGAAGGGAAACCTAAATTTTATTTATTACAGAACAAAAATATTTATTCATCCCATATACTGCAAACCCCCCCCCCTTTTCATTTCATGTTTTGAGAAATAAAACTATCCAAGCTAGGTATATGCTTCCCCATTGTTCATAGATAAAGTTTAAAGTTCAGACAATTTACTTAAATGATTTGAACAACCCTTTGTTTTAAAAATGTCCTATAAAATGTTTCTAAACCTCACAGTAAAGTCTCTTGATCTTGTAAATTCATACTCTTTCTGGGATTCATATATTAATAGGATGAGCGCTGTCAGTCAGCTTCGGTATGGTGCTGCTCTCTCATAGCATCTATTCCATCCTCCACAAGCTGATATAATGCAACTAAGGTAGAAGTTCATTCTATAGAATTCTGGCATCTCAATCAGGCATTCGATTGATGAATTAATATTTACATATGCTGGTAAGCATCTACACAAGACCTCCATGGCAAGTTGTTTAGCTGAAAAACATTAGAGTAGCTTTTAAATAACTTGAATATTCTTGCTTGTAAATTATTTAATGTTAAAAGCTTCAAAATGCAATTCTGTGATATATATATATTAGCAGATGCAAAATTACTCTTCTGATAATATTCGAACGATAGATTACTATTCCTTTATAGTTTTCATAATTGATAATATTTCTATTTTTCTGAATGGTTGTTGTCTAATAAAAAACTCCCTTAGGTTCAAGTTTGCAATATTGTAAAAGAATTTCTTGCTGTCAAAGGCTATGTAAGCAAATAATTCCTTTAGCTTAGTCAACCATCTTTGAGGTTGATGTTCAAATCTGGTAGAAAAAAATATCTTTTTCTTATATATATTATTATTTTCAAGATGTTTTTATAAATAGTGATTGTTGAGTTAGTTAATGTTTTCAATTAAGTAATTGAATCATAAACTTTCATCTTTTAAACAATGACTTGCTTGGATATGCTTGACCTAGATCATCTTCAGGTTCTAAAGTTCAAGTCTTATTTAGTTTCTATGGTTACTAAACAATAATTTTACTTTTGTTTTATCTATATACTTGGAATATTTAATTTTTAATTGTTATATCTAATTAATGAAATATCTTTATTTATTTTTAACGCTAATATTTTCTAATTGACATTACTAATATAGAGGTAAAAAAAATTTGTGTGTGTATTAAGTTAACCTCAATCATTTATATGTTAAGTTGTTTATTAGAGTGTACTGACTTGCAAATGAGCATGTACATGAGCATTTACATGTGTTGTAAGTGATTCTTACAACACAGAGCTATAACATTATGCCAATTACAGATTGTATCACGTATTATATTTAATAACAAACAAATTTAAAAAAAAAAATTAGACAAAAAAATCTACAGATTAAAGAGGATATATATATATAAGACTATTAATAAAATTGTAAAGCTTAAATCAAAATATTCTCATTAGTAAAATCTAATTTATAAATTTTTCATAAATGAAATAGATAATTTTACTATGTCAGAGTGGCAAATCTTAATATAAAATAGATTATATGTACAAGTTTTATATACACAATTATTATCAGTAATATCTGAACAAGTTTATATAAAAATTTATCTCTTATCTCTCACCTTATTAATAGTGATTGTCACAAACCCATTAAATTCTGTAAATAATAGAGTTTGGTTTTCAAAATATGAAGAACTATAGGGGTAAATAATTTATTCAATAAAGACATTAAATTGATCACTATACTTAAAATAGTGCACATAATTTCAAAAATTTTGATGGCTATATCTTTACTGTGAAGATAAAAAGATTCAATACAAACAAAATGTCAAAATGACTATTAAATTATTTTATAAATCTTAATATAATAAGGAAAGATTAAAAATTCTAGTTTCTTGAAAACAGAAACAATTTAATAATTTTTCATATTAACGTTTATCATATTTTCAAATCATAAACTGTATTAATATATCCAAAAATTTTATAGCCCAAATTTTCTCGTAAATCATCAATATAAATATTAAATAATAATGGTACTATGGTACTGTGTTGAGGTACTCCTAAATTGCAATACTAAAAGTGAGAAGATTTGTTAAATTTTACATAAGATGTTCTTTGCTAATAAAACATTCCAATTATTTATTTAAATTATAAAAAAAATAAAATAGGATACAGTCTATTTTATCAATGACTTTGAACAAATCAAAACAAATAATCTCTAATCAACATCAATCCTCACTAGAATAAACAATATAATCAAATAATGTAAGATTATCTTCAGATGACTTATCAGTCAAAAAAAAAAAAAAATCTTGGGTAGAAATTAAGACTTTATTTAAATCAACAATGATTTCTTTTATAAACACTCAAATATCCACATAATTATATAAAAAATTGAAATAATTCAATAATTATTAATTCATTATTAGAACTATTTTGAAAATTGTTACAACATTGCTGTGAGATATGTATAAAGCAGCACTGAAAATTATTAAACTGAACAGCTTCCAAAAAAAAAAATAATAAATAAACCATAGGAACTGGATAAATCAATTTTAGGAGAAAATTTCTTTTATTATAAATAAAAATACTGTCTATGTTTCAAGATATGACTAGTGCTTTCCAGTGACTGTTTTTCTTAATGCTTTTTTCAAACTTAGAGAAGTTTTTTTTCTCCTTTATTTTATAGCATAATTCAGAAGGGACTGGTTTAATATTAATTTATGCTAATCAAAACCTTCAAACTATGGAAAGTAAATCCTTTTATTATAAATCACTTTAGCAAATTAATTTTCTTAAAAAAAGCAATTTTCTAGATATTCTTTTCTTTTAAAAAATTTCAATTCATTAGTTTAAGAAAATTCATTGATATAAAAAAAGAAAAAATAACTGATTCAACAATAGTAAAAATATCATTGATCAGAATTTCTCACAGAATTAGACATACTGGAGTAAAAGATTTTATTTCACATAAAGTTCTTAATTTTATTTTAATTTCATAATTTTCTACAGTTATTTTTTTATTATTTTATAAAAAGCTTGAAACTTAAATAAAATAGTAATTATTAAAAACAGAAAATATAAATATTTTAGAATATAATTCAGTTTACAAGAATATAATATAAATCTTCTTAAAGTAAAGCAAATATATTTACCTACATTAAGGACTAATCAACTCAATTCTTAAATCAATTTAAAAAGTGCACTGTATAAAATAAAACACTTAATATATTATTGATTTTAAGATTTAAGATTAATGTCATAAAAAAAGATTTGAGAATGTTATAGCATTTCATTGTTTATTAAGCAACTTCTCACCTCAAAAGAGAAATAAAGTAAGAATGACATTTTTGAATTTAACTTACTTTTACAAAATGCATTTATCACATGATCAGTTAATAGCAGAATAGAAACCATTTATTTATATGATACACTAGCTGTAACTCACAATTTTGCTTGCATTAGTATAATAAAAGAATATAACATAATATTTAGCTGTTCTCATGGTTTATATATTTACATATCATTTATTTGAAATAATAATACATGCATTATTAACAGCAGTATCACAAAAAATATAACTTTTTATGATCAGTTATACTACTGAATTTGATCAACTTTTAATATTCTAATTTATCATGTGATAAACATATTTTTAAAAATGGCTATGAAATTTTAACATCATGATATTTTGTTCATGCTCCACTTGCAAGTGAGAAGTTAAATATGTAGTACAAATAAAATTTAATAAATTTAAAATATATTTACAAAATCCAAATTTTACCTTGCTATATCAAAAACTATAATTCTCTCCAATTCTGTAATATGTATTTCAATAAGTAGGCCACAACATACTTTATACCCATTTAAAACATTTTCCAATATCTGTAACTTTTTAAACAGTGCTGCCCCCTTTGTCTTTTTATGAAGTCATTCAAAAATGATTACGGTTTTGATGCATATTGCAAATAACCAATTAAGTATCATAAAGCAAAAATCCATAGCCTATGTAATTCTCCCCCCCCCCCAAAAAAAAAAAAAAAAGAAAGAGAGAGAATGAAAATTGAGCAAGATATATCAAGATTGATGCAATATTGTTATAAAATAACAAACAAATGAATATACTTTCACATTTACATAGTAATAAGGATTTGGTCTAAATATAAGTATATGTCTTTTTATTTGAAAATACAAATAAAATTTTCTTAGTTTCTGTTATTTATTTAATATGCAACTTGAATTTTAAAACCTAAGCATTACATAGAATAAAATAGTTTTAATAAATCTTTAAACAAACAATATCTTCTGTAGAAAAATCAAAGTACAGTATATTATTTTAATCTGAATCACAATTTTATTTTATTTTTAAAAACAATAACTGGAAACTGAGTGCAATAATTAAACTAGTTTCTTTTTGATTCTTTTATATTTTATTCATAAAGTTTATAAAATAATGTGTTACTCCTGATCTTCAATACTGTTTATTTTTTTGATATATATTTTATTTTGATATGGTAATTTATATAGCATACAACAGTTCTTTATTCATATAAATGACCTTTCTGAGACTTGTCTAAGTTGAATTTTTACATTGTCGTTCTATTCAGGTGCAAGTTAACCATTAAACATGATGTAATATAAAGATTGAAGCCATAGAGAAAATATGTAAATGATGAATAAATAATGATAAATACAGCTGGAATAATCTGTTTAATGATTTTCTAAATCAACTTTTAACACAAAGTGTCTGTATCAAAACTTAACTGAGAGATAATTAGCAGAGAGTGACACTATTTCTGATTATAAAAGATTGAACTAGGGTAATGCTAAATATGAAAATATTTTTTAATAATTATAATGCTTACACACCATGGGACAACAATAACTGGTGGTTGTGTTTATTTACACATCAACTTTTTGAATTTTTTATCACTTTATCACATAGCAACTTTCTCAATATAATATTGCTACTTGATGCAAGTCATAGTAAACAATGGATGTTAGAAAGCTAGTGTATACTCATCCAATATTTCCAGACTAGTTTCTAACTTAAGACTTTCATCAGGGAGAAATCTTGAAACACTGCATCTTGATCTTTGGATCTAATGCATTCCCTCTAGCAGTCATTTTTTACCTTTTTAGTTAACTATAAAGCTATAAACCTAAACTAAACAACCAATAATATTTTCAATCAAAGCTAATTTGTTTGTACAGTCATATAGATATGATCCCAATTCAGTATCTATATATTTTGGTGTCTTTGGTTTTTAAATAAACATCCCTCTTTGGATAAGATTGGTATTAAATCACCATAACTTCATATGACGACCATTTCTTATGCTTATACAATCTGTTAATACAATAGCAACTTTCTCTATACAATATTTCCAGAAGATTAGTGCATCAAAATCCTTATTTAGTACCTACTTATTAAATTTTTTAGACTAGTTTCTAATTTATGACTTTAATCAGTGAGGAGCCTAGGGTTTGAGAGAACTGCATTCTGTGAATCTAGTGCATCCCTGCAGCTGCCATCCTTTATCTTTTTATCTAACTATAAAGCTATAGTTCCAACTAGGTGGCAATATTGAAAGGGAAAATTTTTACTGTGTTAATAAATTATGTAAGCATAAGAAATGGTTTGTTATGTGATGTCATGGTAGTTAGTTTAATGCCAATCCTAGACAAAAGATTTTTGTGATTATAGTTTTTAAAAAACCAAAGAATCTAAAATAAATAGATACTGAACTGGATTCAGATTTGTATAACTATACAAAAAATTTGCCTGAATTGAAAACAATATTGTGATTTCTGTTTGAGCTTACAACTTTATAGTTAACTAAACTGATAAAGGTGGCTGGTTGAGGGATGCATTAGATCCAAATATCTAGGTACAGTGCTTTCAGATCCAAGACTTCTCATTGATGAAAGCCATGAGCTAGACATTAATCTGAGGATATTGGATAAATAGGCACTAGATAGAGTTTTTAATGCATTAGTCTTCTAGCATCCATTGATTAATATGGTTCGCATTAGGTGACAATATTGTTTAGAGAAAATTGATTCTCTGTATAACAGATTATATGAACATAATAAATAGTAGTCATGTGATGTTATAACATTTTAATTAATATTAATATCAGAAAATTATATATATAAGCTTAAATTTCAGACTTCTTGATTAGTAATGGTTTGATATCATGCAACTATGTGTATTACAGACATACACCGAGCCAAAGGTATACACATTTATATTCTTTATACACATACATATATACACAGACATTTCAACTTATTTGATAGTTTATATATCAGAAAAGTTTCACATTGCAATCCACAGACAAATGATCTGTTTAGAAGTTTTGGCCAAACAGAAAAGAACTTAGAATTCTGTTCTGAAAAATATATAGCCTTTGGTTTGGCCTTCAGTAAGACCTGTTTTTTGTATGTCTAAAATAAATTATGGCAGCCTGATAGACTTGTATCTGACATTTTCTACATCAGAGTAATAACATTCTACTTACATTTTAATTTATCTCCTTATTTATGGCAAAAGTCTAAAGCACATTATTTAATGAAGAAACATTTCATGAGAATTGATTTAACAGGTTAAAAAAAAAAAAAACTTGCAAAAAGCAAATAAAGGTTTTCTTCTTTCATATTGTTTAAAAGATTTGTTTATACATTTCTTATTTTGAAGTTTTATAACTGTCACTATTAATATTGCATTTCTTTTTTAATCTTAACAGGCGGACCGGCTGTCATTTTTGATTTAGTAAATAAAATATTTAATGCAAATCAGTATTGTTCTTTCACTCATTACTATCATTATCTATATTCATACAATTAAGTAACTAATTTTTTATAAACACATACATTATGTTTTGTGAAATATAAAAGATAGAAAAAATTATATTTTAAAGGTTTTTTTAAAAAAAAACAACAACTAAATAAACAAATTATATTGTATCACAACAAATTTGCAAATTCTGGTGCATCTAGAAAATTGTCTATCAGAAAGTATAATAAATGAAAATATATAATAAAAATACAAACTTCAGCCTAAGCAAATGTATCATTATTTAGAACCGAAACATTTTTTTTTTTAATAGTCCATCTCATCAAAATTGCTTAATATATATTTATACAAAATGGGTTATGGAGAAAATTAAAATAGAAAAAATATGAATAAAATGCATTGCTTAATATAAAATTTTTTAACGTTAATAAATATGATATATATGTCAAGTTCTGTGCTGGAAAATAATTAGAATATATAGACAAAAAAATACTACAACCAAACAAAAACATTTGATTAAGACTTATAAAATTCATTAGTGTTTAATTATAATTACAAAATAATATGTGAAGTAAAAAAAAAAAAGAACATAATAATATATAAATTAAAACTTAAAAATATGTATTTTAAATAATAACTGAATAATTCTTCATAACATCAGAATTGAAAATTAGTACTGATATGAATCAAATAAGTGGAAGAAGACATTTTTTATATGCCATAAATCTACATACTTGAAATAATTTATTGAATTTATTTACACATGATTTGAAAACTGAAGACATGGAGAATATCGATTACAACAAACTAAAAAGACTATTATATAATATTTTGCATAATCACTTAAGCAATAAAGTTTCATGAAGATTCATAATATTAGGTAATAGAGTTCAAGAAAGGTTGTCAAATCACTCATATTTTTGAGCACTCTTAAAAGTTGCTTTTAAAATTAAAGATTCATGAAAAGTTTTTATCAATTAAAAATACAAAATCATTAATTTGGAATGCCAACAGCATAAAGCAATAATCATTACATAAAATAGAAATCAATGAAATTATTCAACATATAATGAAGGCAAGCCAACAAATTGATAATAATTTTGTGATTTTTAAGATCACAGTTCAGAATTTCAAATCATTGCCCATAAATAAATGATCTTCTTTGATAAATGTTTATGAATCAATTTCTTGAAATATGCATATGATACAAAATTTAATCTTGGAAGTTATGAAAAATTACCCCATTATTAAATTAATTGCATTTTTAAAAAAATGTGACAGTTCTATTTGTACAATTTTTTTTTTTTATAGAATATGAAGATGGTAATTTAGTAAGTAATGATTGACTATACAACTTGGAACAGCAAAAATCTAGATAAGTAATAAGACTATGAAAAATTTCATTCCATTCTTTCTGGTATTTTACTACTAAAAATGAGAAAAAATACAGGATTCAAATGTTTCTATCACTAAATACAAAATGACTTGAACATTATCAAACAAATTATAAACAGATCTGATCTTATTCTGGGATGTAAATATTGACATCAAAATATGTTAAAAGACTCTGACCTGCCAAGGACCTGATCTATATAATAGTGTATAAGTATAGAGAGCTGCAATTATCACAATTTGCCAGCACATTCTATCAACTTATTAGTTAACTAATTCTCATAATAAAATGCATAGGTTTTTTTAAAATATATCTATTAATTATAAATTTTTAACAAAATATCATTCAATGACTCAGAGTATCACAAATTATGAATAATTCTTGCTTTGGAATGCAGTTATTATTAATTGATGAATTTGGCAATTGAGACTTACTTAATTTTTTTTATAGTGAAATTAAATTCTTAGTTGTAATAATTCTTTCTTAAGGCTAAGCACTTTCAGAGCTTTCATCTCCATATTCATAGCTTGCAACTATAATAATTTATGCAAATCTATGCAAACTCATTTATATCATCCATCTCTTTGAAATATAAAAGCATGTATCCTTTCTGTTTATTGCATTTATATCTCTTGCTATAAACCATGCCTCCTTAATTTCCCTCTTGATGTCACTCCTTTCAGTGGAAATTATTGTAGCACTTGCAGGTTTATAGCAAGAGATATAAATGCAATAAACAGAAAGGATACATGCTTTTCTATTTCAAAGAGATGGACGATATAAATGAGCTTGCATAGATTTGCATAAATTATTATAGTTGAAGGCTATGAATATGGAGATGAAAGCGCTTAGCCTTAAGAAATAATTATTACAACTAAGAATTTAATTTCACTATATATGTTAAGCTTATTAAATCTTACATAGTTATTAATGGTGAAAAAAAAAGTGAAATTAATTTTTTTTAGAGAATATTTATTGACAGATGACTGAAGATAAAAAAATCTTATAATAATTTTTATTAGTTTAACTTATTAATGAAGAGATTTTTATTGATTATTTTAAAAATGAATAATTGATATCTATTTTAATTCAAAAGATGAAAAAACAAGGGCAGAATATGACATTACACGTAGGACAATTTTCTTCACGTAGTTTATATGTTTTTTTTGTTTTTTTTTTAAGTGTCATAGCATCGGCCGGGACGCGAACCAATCTGTATATTATTATTTTCAGTTGAATGTATTTGAAAAGCTTAAATAAAGTTTGATTTTTTCTAAAAACATTTACCAATTAAAATAGTTAATAAAAATAATCCAACATATAATTACAAATAAAATGCTATATCACAAACTTTCACACAAATAGAGGAATATGATGATGCTGTTTTAAAAGTTTAATATGGTAATAAAGAAATAAACATTATGTCAATAAAAGAATTCATTTTAAATAAATAATGAAAGAAAAATTAAAAGGTCAGCAAAAAATCAAGATATCGATCTACAATGATTTTGCCGCTAAGATTACTTCAGGTTTTTTTAAAACTCAACATTTAGAAATAAGAAAATTAATACCTACAATAATTAAAATT
Organism: Epiperipatus broadwayi; assembly: GCA_028023455.1. NCBI lineage: Eukaryota > Metazoa > Onychophora > Udeonychophora > Euonychophora > Peripatidae > Epiperipatus > Epiperipatus broadwayi. The sequence continues at coordinate 2,290,897 of JAQFVV010012502.1, read as the reverse complement.
CTATTATAGTTTGCAATGACCTGTATTAAATTTTAAGCAAATATATATATTCACTTTTTAATAATAGTAATAGTTCGTTATTAACATAAGATCCAATCGAGCCAAAATCAATCTACAGTTTATAATAGATTCTCGAATATTAAACACAAAGATAAATATATTAAGGTGTAAACATATAATAAACACACGTCAAAAATCATCATAATGTATATATATTAAGTATTTTATTGAATATTCATTAACGTTAGAACATTTTAAAATAAATGTTTTAAAAGAGAAATAATGCTTTTATAATTTTAAAAGAAAACAAACTATTAATCGTAATCGAGAAACGACAAACAAAAATGGTGGGAGGGGGAGAACGAATTATAATTAACCATCTTTTTTTTTTTTCTGGATTGCAGAGAAAGAAAGAAAATGCTGTTGATTGAAACAAACTTTTTTATTCCTCTTTGAAGAATTAGAACAACCCAACAGAATAATTCTCTAACATTCACTTTATATATTGTTGAGGTTATTATTAGTATGAGATTATTCACATGATAAATAAATATGGATGAGCTGCTCCCAACATGCATCAGTAATGTTTAAACGTTAAGAAAATACCATGAACTTTGTTCACAGAAATGCAGTGACCCTTTTTAATATTTACAATCATGATTACAAAAACAAGTTATGACCCTCATATTCTGGAGGCTGTAATATCATTAAACAAGGCAATGGTTGGTGATAAGTGCTAAAATCTTCTTAGTTATAAATTGAGCAACCAATTGATGACAATTATTTAGCTATATAAAGTAGTGCATTACTTTCATGTGAAGAAAGAGTACAAAAAATTGGAAGGACTGTCAAGTATTAAATGCGAAACTTTGTAAAATTATGGAAAAGTTATTTCTTTAAAAAATGCATATGTGCTTTACTACAAAGACACAAAATTGAAAGTATAACTAAAGTAGAATTCATCATAAATAAAAGCTGAAAAATAAAGTTGGGGAAATTGATGGTATATCAGATAGATTGGTAAGATTAGTTTATTCAAATGCAATGTATATGATTATAATTTATTGTACAAGTACTAAACTTACTGCACACACAACTATGACCCTATCCACGCGGGATAAATATCTTAATGATCATTACTAATCATTTTTAGGCTAAGTCATATTATTTCTAGCCCAGATGTACATTTTAAAATTTAATTAAAAATTAATATATTTGCTATTATTAAACATATCCATATAAAAGAATTAATTCAAATCCATTTCACTTTTTCATGTACAATAATTTATTTTATAACTTTTTATTTTACCACAAATAATCTAATCACAAAAATAAAGAAAAAGGCAAATGATTCCTAATATCTGTTTCATGCTGAATCTGCATTCATATTAGTTTTATCAATTTTATCAAGACAATTAACTCAGTTAATGAAGATTTGAGAAAATGTTCATAGAAATTTATTCATATTGATCAAGGTTTTTATTGAAGAAACAGATTTGTTTACATTATGAAATTGTCTCAAGGATCGTTTTAACAAGTGCAATATTGATTGCACTCACTGGAAAAATATGGCTGAAGATAAAAGACTACAGAGAGCTGCAATGAGATAAAATGTTAAAATCTTCCAGAAAACAAAGTTTGCTGTAGAAGAAATTATAATAAAACAGAAAAGAAAATAATAGGTTTTTAATTAAATGTTTTAAAAGATATATATATAGATTTTTTTTTAAAAAAAGAAAAAAAGAAAAGGAAATTGTTTCTCTTTGAGTTGTGATTGTTGGTAATAGGAAAGGGGAGTGAGATAAGGAAAATTTTTGGTTATGAATATATTTTGTAATTTTTTTTTTTTTTGGAATATGTGTTATTTGTTATATATATATATTATTTTAGTGTGCCTTGAAAAAGCCTATATAAAATAGTCGAAACGTTGGATTTTTTTTTTTCATGATTATAGTCATATAAAAAACAAGTTTTTTTAAAAAAGAAGTTAATTTGTTTTATTTTTATTTTGGATATTTATGAACTATTTTGAAAAGAAGAACTCTGTGCTTGATATATTAAATTATAAGAAATTATAATATTATCAGCAGTGTAATGGAACAATTTGTTGAGTATAGATATATTTTACTTTCATGGATTGGTTTGTCAACTCATCACAAAACCTATCTTTAGTATATTATATGTATTGTCTTTAATATTTGATTGAATATAAGTATAATTTATATATTTGAAGTTTTAGATGTAACCATAAGGGACTAGAACACAGACTTGCAAGCTTCCCTCAGCTATCTGCTCTATCTCATACAACCAATATACATGATCACATACACACGAAAAAGATAAATGATCTCCAATATACATATTTTGTGTTGGACCAACACTCATCAATTGCTCCAGATCATCATCTCCCATACACACACATATATAAAAAATGCTCAGTTTATATTAAAATAGCAAATCTCAAACTTTAATGGACAGGCTTCAATCTACTTTACCTTCCATCTCTTCAGCCATCTATGATATAAAACAATCGATGATTATATAAATGAGTGGTAGATTAATGACCTGCACCAAGTGATGAGTGCTGATTCAACACTAAATAGATTTATTGGCAATCATTTATCCTTTTTACAGGTATGTGGTCATGTGTATCAGTTGTATGAAATAGAGCTGATAGCTGAGAGGAGCTTGAAAGTCTGTGTTTAAATATATTGTCTTTACATCTATTTTTTCTTTTGAAATTGAAATGGCTATATTCACTTGTAAATGACTATTGTTATTAATATAATATAAAATATAAATGAGTAGAATAATTGTATATCAAAAAAAATATTAAGTGTATATATATATTGTGCCATTACAATTTAGTCACTAGCTAAATTTATAGTAATGTGCATGTAGAAAAGGTAAACCAAAAATCATCATCACAATTTTATATAACCATAAAAGAAGCTGTAGGGCATCCAAGTTCAAATCCTTCCAGATCAAAATTTCAAAAGCTTTAAACAGAGAAAGAATGGGTCAACAATTACATGCTTTACTTGTTTGTGTGTTGATAGAAAGGTAATACACACATTTAAGCTATTTAATATTTAAATTTTCTGTTAAAAAGCAAAGTTATAATGCATACATATAGGCAATGTATGTGTAAATTATTTATTTGTTTTATATTTCAAATATTCAACATTTTAACTTTCTTTAAAACTAAGCTATGCTTGATCAATTCTAACGTTTATTCTATACTTTTATTTTGCTTTTCTTTAATTATAAGTGGATTTAAAAGTTACAGATTTAATTAAATAATTGGGTTATAATTACTAAGCTAGCAATCATATTATTTAAGGTTAGTTTATGAATGATTTGAAAGAATGAAGGATGTGTTACATTACATACAAAATTTTACATTTCTAAATATTGAAAGAAAAGGAAGTATTAAATCTGTTAAATTATTTTTTGTACAATTGTTTGTTAAAAGAGAAATCTGTTTAATCAGATATCAATCTTTTAGCAATTTTTTTTGTAAATAATTGTTTTTCACTTTGGAAGCTTATAATGGGTCAGAACTATAATTTTTGAAATTGTCTTATCAAGATCTAAAGAAGGAAGCTCAAAGATTTGAAGTGTTACCTGGATGTTAAAAAGAAAAAAAAAACAAAAGAAAGGAAATAAGAATTAGTCTATTTTTTTAAAACAAAAGTGTCTGGAAAAAGGATTAAACTTTTCAGTTAAAAAATACTTTGGTTGAAAATAAATTAGAGATCTAATTAAAACAAATTTGTCCAAAAATACAAGTGATCTATCTCTGATTGGTTAAGTTAGCTAAAAATTGATATAAAAAGCTGTCTTGAATTATTATTAAGATTATTATGTTGTGATTGATTCAGATTATTAAACTATCAAATTTGAATGTTGAAAATATAAGAAATGGCGGGCTAGAAAAATTATATGTATATTCCATTTGCAGGACCATCTGGAGGAAGCTGCACATCACATAGGAAAGAAAGATGTGTCTAAAATAATATTCTACACCTTTCAACTGACCAGATAAATAAGATGTTTTTAATAGAAGGAAGAAAGCATTCACCTGCATTCAAAGAAGATGAATTAATCTACTGATAAATATTAATCATCAAGTCCAATTAATTGTTCCAACCACTGATTTTAAACTCAAGAAAATTTATAAATGTGAAAACAACTGTGTATTTCATCCACATGCGTGACAGGAAGAGAAGAAAAATTAATATAATGATTTCCAAATTGTCCACTAAAGCAAATAACCTCAATAGAGTCATCATCATTAAATAGTTATACACCTCAAGAAAGAGATTGTTCCCACATAGTAGCTGCAGAAATATAGACAAGTTTGAACCCTTGGAAATTCGCCACAAACAAAAGATCGGTAATATGACTTTTTATATCTATTTTTTATGATATCAGTTTTAAGAAACATTTTAGCAATAAAGTGGTATATTTTATTTAAAGAACTTTTAAAGACTATTCAGATCGATTAAAAACAAGAATGTCTTACTAAAAATAACTTTGAGCTTCATAAATGACCTTGAATGTATGAAAATTATTTGTTTATTAATTTTACAATATTAATGTGTAAAACAATTTTTTTTTATGGTGTTATGATTTTAGTTTTAACTGATATATTATTATTATTTTGGTTTTTAATAATATTTTTTATTATGGGATAAAACACGCACATACATAATGATATTTTTATATGTGTAAAATTGGGAGTGAATGTGAAATAATGAGTAGTATTAGAATATTAGATTATTTTGTTTCAAGTTAAGTATAGATTTCAGAGCTTGGAAGGGAGGGGGAGATAATGATTTAAAACTATTTTCTAAAACTTGCTCTTTCAATTCTACTAACATTTTTTTTTTACATTCTATTTACATGTTGGATTTTTAAAGTATGTGTGCTAATGAGCAGATAATATTTTTTTTTTAAATACTTTTCTCATAGAGTGAAAATCATGGTCAATGTGACGTCCAACTTAATACAAAATACATTTGAAGGGAAAGGGGGAAGAACTTAAAATTAATCTGAGAATTGTTATATAACCAATTATTATTATTATTATTCATGTCAATTTTCATATTTATCTAGAAATTTTTATGTATATGTTAGAACTGTAGTAATAAATATTAGTTTGTTTTATTAAACGAGGCGTATATATTTCATTAAGTGTAGTCTTTGTTAAGTGTGATTATTCATCATCATCAATGGTTGAATATTAGTTATTTAAGATATAAGTAAATATGCTAAAATTAAGCAATAATTATGAATTTCTTTATAAAAATTAGTTTTATGTTTAGGCTTAGTCCTAGAGCTGTAGTTGAAACCATTGTCATTATTGTTATTATTATCATCATCATCATCATCATCATCAACATTTTAATTAATGAGCTGTTTAACTGTTTAAAGGCCATAAATAAATATTGATTTTATAATATTTAGTGATCTCTTAGTATTATTATAACCACATCCCATCATCTATTTCATGCAAGGATGAGTGAATTGCCATCCTAAATTAGTTATATATAATCTGAGCTAGTAAACTTATAAAAATATTGAAACACATTTGTTATGTTAAGATCTGAGAAATGATTTATGTCTAGTATACTCCACTTTGGTTTATAGAGGTTTTACTTTTACCTAACTATTAGTGCATATAGTGATATGGCTCAAAAAGCAAAATCTTCCATTTTATTATAAATAAAGTACCAAGAAGGGATTCAAACCCGGTACATGTAAAAGGTTATCAGATATAACCGTGTCTAGATTCAGATAATCTAGTGGCGCCCTGCTAGACCATATTCACTTAGTATTTGTTTAAACATGCACTTAACATCAAACCAAGAAAGGAAAGTGGATAAGATCTACTGCCTGTATACCTGAGTTATATTTTATTGAATTACTAGTGTACTCACTTCACATGATTTCCATATACCTGAGTCAAAATACAATGGTTGTTAACAATTTCCCCATAATTCTTGATATTTGGACTCCTTTACTCAGGTATGGTAATATCTTTTTTTTTATCTCATTTATTAGGTTACAATATATATATATATAAGTAAATAATTATGCTAGAATATAAAAACTGCTTTGTAAATGGCCAGGAAAGTTTAAAATTGTAAAATCACACTTAAGTTATACTAAAATCAGAAAAAAACCAACAATGAGCAAACTATGTAAACCAGCGATACTCAACCTGTGGCCTCTGGGCCACATGCGGCCTGCCAAGCTTTTATATGTGGCCCAGCAAAAGACTGATGGTCAACAGATGTGACATCACACTTCTTAATTAATGAATAACCATGCACAATTGATATTTTTCATTGACGCACTAATAACATTGTTTTTTTTTTAATTTCACAGATCTGAAGAACCTGTCAAATCTGTACTAGAAATGCCCGAGTATCTTCATATAAAACTTGTACTCACTCTCAACCCGCTATCTTTAGCGTTTTTTCTCTGATTTTAGCACCTTCAGTATTTTTTTTTGCAAGGAAAAAAATCAGTAAATATTTAAATTTAATGGTATAATAATGACATAAACCCATCTTTTCAAGCTTCTGATTGATTGTTTTTTTTTCTCCGCAAGGGAATGCCAATCTATGACTTCGACAGTTGTATTTCTACATTTTGAATTTGAAAACGAAAACATAATTTACTAAGCTTTTTTTTTTTTACCCCACTTGTTTGTCTCTCAGATTTTAGTCAAAAAATTTACTTTTATACTAATACATATTGATAAGGTATTCAATGAATTACTTTTGGAATTTATAATTAGATGGTAAGCATTTATTATAATTTGACAGTGTTAGATTATTATCATCAATTATAAATATAAATTTATTTTTTAAAAACCTTTATGTAATCAGACAAATTATAAATTTCCATTTTAGGTACTAAACTAAAACAAATATAATTGTAAAAAGACAAATATATTTACTGCAGATTGTATAATTGACCAATCAGAAGATTGAAACTTTAATTCAATCAATAGTCCGTATTTTTGAAAGCAAAGTGAAACATTTTAGTTTTATATGTGAATTAGTATACACATAGACGCGTAGTATTTTATATCAAACTATAATTTAAACATCATAATGGTGTTTTCAAGCAACAAATGAAAATTATCGGATGAAAATAGAATGTTTTAAGACAACTGGGAAGAGGAATATTTTGTTGTGTTGAATAACAAAGGTTCAGCAATGTGTTTGATTTGTCGAGAAAATGTCACATTAAAAAAATATAACATTGATCATCATTATACCATGAAACATAAATTGTTTAATGACACTTTTGCTCATGGGTCTTTAATAAGAAGTGAAAAATTAGCTTTTTTCAAGAAATCATTGCAACAGCAACAAAATGTTATGTCAGTGGCAATCTCACAAGAAGCAGTGGTGATACGAGCATCATATAAAATTTGTTATATACTTGGCAAAAATATGAAACCATTTACAGATGCTGAAGTTGTGAAAGAATGTTTCCTAAATGCTTCGAATATATTATTTGATAAATTTAATAATAAAAGTCAAATATTATTACAAATTAAGAAATTACAACTGTCAGATTCTACCCGCATTAGACGTATTGAAGATATTGCAAAACATATTTTTGATAACATAATAGAAGATTTGAAAAACTGCAAATATTTTAGTTTGGCTGTTGATTCTAGTACTGACATTTCAGCAACATCACGATGTGCTATTTTTTTCAGATACAATATGGAACAGAATTCAATTTGTGAAAATTTTTTGAAATTTCTTCCTATGAAGAATCAAACTAGAGATAGTGATTTTCTCAATAGTATTTGTACTTTTCTGGAGAATAATAATATTGAAATAAAAAAATTGGTTTCTGTATGCAATGATGGATGTCCTTTAATGATTGGATCTGAAAAGGTATTTGTTTCCCTATTAAAAATATATATATAATCTAACAAATTGTTTATCATTGCATTGCTTAATTCACCAAGAAAACTTGGGGGCACCTATATCCATTAAAGAAGTAGATGCTGTAATAAAAACCATCATAAACATTGTGAATTATATTCGAGCCCAAGAATTAAACCACAAAAAATTTAAAAATCTTTTGGAAGAAATAAATAGTAATTATGGTGACGTACTTTTGCATACTTCAGTGCGATGGCTAAGCAGAGGTAAAGTTTTGGATCACTTTTTTTTATTATGTCATGAAATTATTTCAATTTTACAAAAAAACAATAAAACTTATAATGAGCTTGACTGTTCTGGATGGTGGTGTCTTTTAGCTTTTTTATGTGACATCACAGAAAAACTTTGTGATCTTAATATTAGTTTGCAAGTTGAAAATAAAATTATTTCACAAATGACAAATAAAGTATTTGCTTTTGATGAAAAACTAAATATTTATTACTAAGATATACAAAACCAAATACTACATCATTTTCTAACATTGACAAATGCTAAGCAAGATGGTATTGACATTTCTTCAGAAACCTATGTAATTATTTTAAATTATTTAGGTTACCTTATTGAAAGAATTTAAAAGTAGATTTCAAAATTTAAGAAATATTAAGAATTGTTGTTTGCTTATAGAAAATCCCTGGCACTTAGAAATAACAACTATTACCCAATTAGCTGCATTTGGACATGATTATGTTAAGCTATTTGACGAATTTGAATTTAAAAATGGCACAAATTTGGAAGCCATTTTTAAAGAGAAAAGGGAGGGAAAGGAGTATATGGAATTTTGGAAATTAGTGCCTGAAAAATATAAAACTGTCAAAAAGTGTGCACAAATGTTGCTCACATTGTTTGCATCAATATATCTTTGTAAATCATCTTATTCGAAAATGAAATATGTGAAGAATATGCATAGAGCAGACTTACTGATTTATACCTTGATGATATATTAATAGTAGCATGTAGCACATATAAACCAGATTTATCTAAAATTGTTAAAAGTTTATCTCAGTATCAAAAATCACACTGATATTTAAATAAATGTTTATATCAAACAAAAGTGTTTGCGTTATGTTAATTCTAAGATATAGTAATGATCCACAAGCAGTGGCATGCATGAATTGAGAAGTCAGACATTTTTTTTATGTGACACCAATTGTTTGCAGCGGCCCGCTTGATGTAGCACACAAATATATGTGGCCCAGGAAAAAAAAAGGTTGAGTATCCCTGATGTAAACTGTGAAATAGCCATACTAAATAATGCTTTGATTTACTTTTTTAAAATATATATATATTTTATTTGAATTAAAAGTAAAATGTATCCTGTTGGGAGAGAAAAAAAAATCTAATTTACTAAAAACAGTTAAAAGAATATATTTGTAAGAATAAACTAGAAATACTTCTTTATCAAATCTTTCATGTTGAGTTTGTTATTTATTTCAGAAGTTAATAATAAGAGAACAGTATTCCAGCTAGTTTATATTTGATTTAATTTTATTATTTTGCTGTTAAATTTACTTATTTTGTTAAATATTACAATAAAATATTTAATTTAACTATTGTCAAATAAATCGATATAGATGTGGGGAAAAATATTTATCAATCTAGGTTAAATTTTTTACTGGAAAGCAAGTAGAATATCTAGGTATTAAAGTATTATAACTTGATTATCACAGTGACATTTTACAAATTGCTTGCCATCCTCAATTTTAGGCTACATAAAAAACTTTAATCTGTCACAGATAGACAAATATGTTTATAAGTGCATATTATCTATTTGACTGATAGATGTTTACTTTGAAATAAATTAGCACTGGAAATATTTTGTCTAGAATACTTCGCCATCCATACAAATATAATATTTAAAATATAGTATCACAATTGTAGCTTTAACTAGATTTAAATAAATGAAGCGAAATAAATGTACATAAATAATTATGCGAAAAGAATGTTATCACGTCATGAAAAAAAAAAGAATGACTTTAATGAGATCAACAAAGAAACATTTTTCTTATGGAGAAGATGAATAACCAGCTTAATAATGATGCAACAGAAAATAATATATTCCAAAAAACAATTCAACTTGAAACATTTAAATTATTTTAAATAATCTTATCCAATCATGAACAAGATATGAAGAAAAAAACAATAACTAAATGTTTGCATGCTATTCAAAACAAACAGTAAACGTTTACATAATAAATCATATACTTAATATAATACACAATGGTTTCTAATATGCAGATGTTATTTCTATGTTAAGTGCATTTTCTAATATACGATTTATTATACGCACTGTTAAAACAATTCTTGTTATTACATATATTCCTTTATATATATATAACTGTTTATAAACCGAAAGTGTTATTTAAAATAGTTCAAACATCTCAGCTAGTTTTAATAATAGAAATATTACAACAAATCAAGCCATGTTTCTTGGAATATATTATTTTCCATGTTAAAACTATAATTTTGAAAAAGTGAAGAACTTGAGAAAAAATTAAATTCCAAAGCCCAGTAAAATTTCAATACAGAACCAAAGAAGGAAATAAAAAAAATTATTGGGATTTAAAAAAAAAAAAAAAGATTTAAAGCAGTTAAAATGAATATTAAAAAAAACATCAGATGTACATACAAAGCAGAATTGTTCATTTATCACTTGAAAACAGATGTTACATGAATTATTAATAATAGAGATATAAAAAAAATCAAGCAACTTGAAATTTAGCTATTATTAAAAAAAAACTATTCTGTTGAAATACTAGCCATAACTAAAATAAAATTACAAAAGAATGTGAAATAAAATAAATGGATACTGCAAAAGTCAAATAAGAAAAGTTAAATCACAAGATACTATGAATTAAAACTAGCATTCTTGATAATTAATTTGAAACTAGATTTCAATATAAATAAATAAAAAATAATAATAAGATATACAAAAAATAATAATAATTGAATAACTAGAGATTTAAGCATAGTAAATGATACAAGACAGAAGATAGCAAAAAAAGTCAAAATTAATGCAGAGATGTAATTAATATCCCACACATGCACAAATACTGAAAGTCAAAAAAAGATCAACTAGTCAATAAATATAAGAAACTTTACTACTAAAAATTTAGGATTCTGAAGCAATTAACTTGTTTGAGAATTCTTTTAATATTAAGGGTATGTGGGATATAATTAGAATTTGTGGATAATAGTTACTATATATTTATAGATATGTCTTTAATCCTTTATACTTGAGAAGTCTGCTTTGGCAGGGAAACCAATGGTTGTGCTATAGAGTTTATCTTATTTGGCTAGCCTTGTTTAATTTTGAATTTAGGGTAATTTTAATTATATATTGTAATGGTATAAAATAAAAATAAGCAAGTAAGTGACTTATCAAATAGCCCACAATGTTAAGCATCAAACTGTAGCAGTATAAAAATTAAATGACTTATCTAATATGTTAAATGTCAAAATTTAAAAGAACAAAAAATTATCTTAGCTTAATTGGATAGTAATTAATAAAACATTAACTTAACCTTTATTAATAACGCAAAATGTAACTGATAAACTGTTCTCAGGTTAATTATTATTAAGCAACATGTTATAGCATTTAAATGTAATAGTATAAATAAATATATTAATAAATATTAAATCAATTTTATGTTTAAGAGCACTAAATATAATAATATTTATTTTTGATAATTAAAAAAAAAAAACCTTATTCAGGCTCTGCTTGAACTGCTAAATGTCATGTAATAAAATGATTAAAATATGTAAAAATGTTTTTATTTAATATTTTGGCTAGCTAATCTTTTAAAATATGAATAAATAAAAAATATAGAGAGAGACTCCCAAGGCTTATATTAAAGCACAATGTAATAATTTCACTACAAATAATCGGGAAATCCAATTTAATTAACAAAATTTAATTTAAAATGTTTTAATATAAACAAATATAACAAAAAATAAATAAATAAATAAAATTAAAAAGCAAATAAATATTCCTTGTTTAGTAATTTAATTCTGAATTAATTATCAATTATATACTGTATCTGTTATATGGCTTTATAAAGATAACTAACATATGCTGTGAATGATACATTAAGAAAATTCCATAAAGAAAAATATATTATACTAGCATAAATATTGCCGGAATAAATACATAAAATATATTTTCAAAATAAATATGTTTATTTTGCCTACTGCTTCTTATAATATTAAGCATAAGCTTATTAATTTACATACATAAAATATTAAAAAATATTTATTAAATATACACTGTAATAAAGAATATCCACAAATATTTATATATAAAACCTATTGTTTTTAAATATACATATAAAGAAAACAAAACTTACTTTTATTTAAATAAATTAATATTACCATTAAAAAAATATTTTAATTTTGTTTACTATATAACTTAATATTTTCTTACTGGTAATAATGTATTTTTCTGTACTCTACACCAGCAAACATTTTAGATATTGCAGACCACTAACATAATTTTTAAAGGTACGAATTAATGAGCATTGAGTATGATATACATATATATTTATTTATTTATATATTAATAATTTTAATTTTAACACAATAATAATAATACTAATTAAAAATCAGTGATATTTGCTGCTCTTGGTTTAATTAAAATTATTTTACTAATCTTTGGCTGCAATGATGTCACCGCAACGTAAAATAGCTTCTAGTCAAATGTGATTCCTAGTCAATTGTACAGAATTCAGTATTCTTATTTTGTTACTTTTTCTATGCCACTGACAAAGTAAGGGTTAATTAAATGCTTTTGAGGTAGATGTTTTGCGAGTCACAGTAGTATTTTGTAACAAATCAATTAGCAATGTAATGTTTTTGTTCTATTTTACATATAATAATACAGCTTAAATAAAATTTATTTTTTATTTAAAAATTTTATGACAAGAGTGTAGTGAATTTAAATAATATCTCAATTTCTTTGGGAACCATTAAAATTATATCATAACCACTGCTCTAAATTAATATATGCATTCTAAAAAAATAAAGGATAAAAACTTGTTGTACACTTATAAGAAATATCCTTTAAAATGTAATTCCATTGAAATAATATTTATTAGATACATCAAACTTTTATCATTAACTTATATATTTTTATATAAATATAGTCAAAATAATAAATTTAAAATTCAAAATCCTTTAAAAATTATTGGAAATCCTACCATGTTGCCTGCAGCAATCCAGGTATATCTCAACTTCACAATTTTATCCATTTTGGCAATGTTTCCAATTTTTAAACGAAGTATTATGTAATAAAATATTTTGACGTTAATATTGCTTTCTTTAATAACAACTGCATTGTGAATTTTCATATATTCTATATTATATTGTAGCAGTTTCATTATACTTATGGAAGTAGTACAATTTTTTTCTTCTTTTCTTATGTATTGATTTCTATATTTACATATCATACCATTTCCAATTTTCTTATACATTTCAACAATATTATGTTTTATATCAAAACTTTATTCTTACAGTTTCGACTGTCCTGCAGTCATCATTGGAACTACAATATCCAAATATATGATTATACAATTAATACATTTTATTCACATAAAATACATAATCAAACATACATCTTAAGTTAAAGTTATAAAATAAAAAAAATTAAAATTATAAGATTATAATAAATAGATTTAAAATAATATAAATAAATTTAGTTAAGTAAAATAATAAAATGAAAAATGATTAGGTGTAATGGCCAGATTAAGATGTACATTTGATTATATATATAAATATGTGTATAAAATGTATTAATTGTATAATTATATATTTGGATATTGTAACTCTGATGATGATTCCAGAACAGTTGAAACTGTAAGAATTAAATTTTTATATAAAAAATAATATTGTTGAAGTGTATCAGAAAGTTGGAAATGGTATGATATGTTAAATTATGCTTCACAATGAAATGATTTCATTTGATGTTACATAGATTTTCAAAAGATAATACATTTTTTGATAAAATTGTTTACTAGTTTAGCTTGTCATATTTATAATTAAAGTTTTAAAGAATATTATTAATATTCATAGTGCATAAACTTTACATAGTTTATCGAGATGAAAATTGAGAGAGCACCCAAATTAAGATCAAGGGCTTAAATAGTTTTCTCCTAATAATGTCATATTTATATCATTATTCTAAATACTATTTCCATGAAAAAACTCAAATTCAGCTCATCTTGAAGATCTCTGCTCTTAAAATTTAAATTTATCTATATAGCCACTCAATAAAAAGTTCTTGTGAATACATCAAAATTGCATGTCGCTAATATATTTTCTTAATTTTATAATAATAAATGTACAATATGTTTTTGAAATAATAATAAGAAAATCAATTTACAAATTAAAATACACTTTTAAAATTATATTTTAAATAAAATACAGATATTTTTTGTATATATTATTTACTTAATATCTATAATTGGTATTTTACTTTTTTAAAATACCTATTTGAATTAATTAAATATTTTATAACAATGTTTCTAAATACATATAATTTAATACTGTCTAATCAAAGTGACATAGAAATACACACATTACATGCACACACAGACTTTAAATAATAATTGATTATCTTATTTGTTTATGTATTATTTTTCAAATGTATATAGTAAATAAAATGTCAACAAATGAATTTATTAGTATGTAATTCATTTTATTATCACTATTATATAAAATCGTTTAAATATTGCTATTAATATATCCCTAACATAATATCCAAATATTAAATCACCTCACATGGTTAAGAAATTCAGAAATGGATTACTAATATAATATGTATTCATCATTAATTTTACTATCCTAAGAATAAAATAATTTTAAAGTTTATTACCATGATTACAAAAATAATTAGCATTCTGGTACACGATTTCTTTAAAATACATATATAATCTTGCATTAGGAAGTTTTGCCTAAACTACAATTTACTAACAAGGTATATTTTAATTTAATTTACAATTAAAATAAGCAAGCAATTTTTTTTATATAAATATAATGATTCTAAGTTTAAATTAAGGCCATGATATTTTACAATATATATAAAATACCATTAAAAATTCATGGTTCTGAGACTTTCTTGAACCTGTGAAATTTTTTGATTTCATAAATAAATCATGGTAAATCCAAGATTTTAAAACAGCCATTTCATTGTAATCAGGTTTATTAATTGATAGGGATCTACTGAATTTTTTTTATAAAAAAATTATTTGCAAATATGTATATAAACTTATTTAAAAATCATCTTTGAAGTTTCATTTGGATAACAGAAGTTTTTGAATGAAAGATTTTTGGATTAAGCAGAAGGAAAAAAGTGATAGCCATGTAACAAATTTTAGTAGATTAAAGACAATTGTGAAGAAGCAGATAGAATAAAGCATAGACGGGTATGAATAACAAATAAGTAGTGAATTCAAACAATTTGTATAAACAAGCAGAAAAAAAAAGCAAGAGATAAATTGATGAAATAAAATCCAGAAAATAAAAATCACACAAGAACAGAGAGTCTTAAGATAAAAAACAAAAATATAATGTTGAAAAAATAATACTATTTAGAAAAAAATGCAGTATTTTTCATAGAAATCAATTTTAAATAATTTTATTTTATATTTATATATCAGTAACAAAGCATGACTTTTTTAGGAATGATCTTTTTTTAATAACATTTTTATTTCACTTGCCACAACAATTTTTATGTAATAGTGCCTAATATATACATATTACACACATCTAAAAAAATCTGAAACTCTCTTATCTGTAAATCAGAGAATACATTATCAATATATTTTTATCTTCCAAATGCTTTTAACATTCTTAAAAGTTTTAATTGTAAATTAAATTTTAGCATTGTTTCAACTTCTTATAAGCAACCAATAATGCATTGGTCAAACTCATTCTTTGCCATATATAAAAACAATTCAACTATTGGTAAAAAAAATGGAAAGTGAATTTTTTAAATTGAATTTTAATTAAAGCTTTTGAAAGTTTTATTGAATTTTTCTACAGAAGCACTCATTCCATTCAATACATGAATGCTTCGTCCCTGCTATATGTACAGATTTCAGAGTACTATTACTTTTCCATCAAAATTTCTTTAAAACAAACTTTCTATTTCATGTATGATAGATGCAAAATGGATTTGAATATATTTAATATATTGATAGAAGTTGTTATGAATATTTAAAGAATAAAAAAAGACAGGTAAAAAATTGACCTGATGAAACTTCTAAAACCTGATAAGTATAAATAGATCTCTTGTTTCTAAATTATACTTCTTACTGATTGCTAAACATGTCCTACTCATAATTAAATTTTTATGTTATGCATCATCATATCATCTAAATGCATTAAAATATTAATTATAACACATGATCACCATTTTTATGCTTACACAAGCTATTACTCACAAAGGCAAAACTCTCCATACAGTAGTGCCTCTTAGTGCAAGCCAGAGTAATCAATGGATGCAAAAAGGTCTGTGCATAAAATCCTTATTTAGTGCCTACTCATACAATATCCCCAGACTAGTTTCTAGCTTGTGGTTTTCATTAGTGAGGAGCCTTGGATCTAAGAGCACTGCACCTAGATCTTAGGATCTAATGCAACCCTCCAGCAGCCACCTTTTACTTTTTTAGCTAATTATAAAGCTTTGAGTTCAAAATGAAAACACACTAATGTTTTCAAGCTAAGATCATTAGCTTGTACAGTTGTATAAATCTGAAGCCAGTTCAGCATCCATACTTTTTGGTGTTTTTGGTTCTTTAATAACCACAACTACTATAATCCTATTGGGCAGGACTGGTATTAAATCATCAAACATCACATGATCACCACTTTCCTCACTTATACAAGTCATGCAGTGGCACTGCTCAGTGCAGGCTGGAGTGATCAATGGATGCAAAATTTTCTGCATCCATTGATTGCTGTGGCTTGTGCTGGGTGGTGCTGCTGTGTGTAGTTTTGCCTCGTGAAGAGCAGCTTGTGTAAGGATGGAATGGTGATCGTGTGAGGTTTGATGGTTAATACCAGTCCTGCCCAAGAGGATTGTGGTGGATGTGGTTATTAAAGAACCAAAGACACCAAAAAGTATGAATGCTGAACTGGGTTCAGATTTATACAAATGTACAAGCTAATGAGCTTAGTTTGAAAACATTAGTGTGTTTTTGTTTTGGACTCAAAGTTTTATAGTTAGCTAAAAAGTAAAAGGCGGTGTTTGTATTAGATCCTAAGATATAGGTGCAGTGCTCTCAGATCAAAGGCCCCTCACTGATGAAAACCATAAGCTAGAAACTAGTCTGGGATATTGTATGAGTAGGCACTAGATAGGGATTTTATGCATAAACCTTCCTGCTTCCATTGATTACTCTGGCTTGCATTGAGTGGCACCACTGTATGGAGAGTTTTACCCTCTGTGAATATTAATTATATAAAAGACAATAATTTAAACCAGAAATTAGTTAAATCATTGCTACATTTGCTATTATCTACTCAAATTACAGCATCTATTTTATTCTTAGTGCACTGAGTTTCTGCTGAAGTTTTATTTGCTGCTTCTTATTGCTTTCATTTCCAATTATTTATTTGAAGTTCATTATAGCAAAAGATATTATATTTAATGAGAAATTTTTACAATAAAAGATTGTTTTATTTTAAAAAATTATAAAAACATTTTAAGAAAAAATAAAATATTAATTTAAAACAGTTTCTAAATGATTAATAGCCTCTAATTTAAAATATAAAATTCTAAACAAAAAATAAAATGAATCTTCCTTTTTTAACAACAACAAAAAAAGAACATTCGATAATGATATGATACTAAAACACATTATTATAAATGAAATGTTTTAAAATCAGTTAACAGTTAATATCTGCGTTGTTTTTTTAATATAAATTTAGTTAAATATGCAATTTTTACAATAACATTATATTATAAGATTAAATATTATGTGCACCATAAAAATAACACACCATAAAAAATAACACTGAAAAAATATATTATAAAAAAAAAATTAAGAATTTAAGCATTGTTAAAATTATTAATTTTAAATATATTCGTAAATTGTAAATTTTGATAAGCAAGTTTTAAAATATTTTTTATTAATTTTAAATTATTCTATATAAAATTTTGATTAAAATGATGTGTAGATATTTTTAAAAAATCAGAATATTTTGCTGCTTTATTCAAATCAAAGTTTTAGATAAAAGGCAATCTATTACCAAAATAAATATTAAATTATCTAATAATTTGTATCCAAGTATTTATTAATGTGATGGAAAAGCAAATATATGTAAATAACTGAATTTGACCAATTTAGACCTTAGTAAACATATGTATACATTGTCTGTAAAAATATATAGAGTATACACTTATCAGTTTCTTTTACAAGCTAACATTTAAAAATATAATTATTAATGATAAACTTAAATTTTATTTCTATAATTAAAGGTAAATTTATTTTCTGAAGACTAAATTTGAAATAGTTTATCAACACAAATCATTTTGATGTAACATAAAGATATAATTATTAACATCTATTAATCTCTTTAAAATCTTCACAAATGACTTCTATGTGGGTTTTTTTTTTTTTTCAAATATAACTTTTATAAAAAAATTCATAAAAAAAAAAACAAGTATAAGTTGCAGCATCATTTTAAAAAGAAACATTATCTAAATATGACATATTATATATATAGTGCATAGCATTTTTTTTCATATACTTGCTAAAAGTAAAAAAAATATGGTTCAGCAGTAAGCAAAAAATGGAGTAGAAAAAACAGGAAGAGATTCGAACAGACATTGTTTCAACTAAAAAAAAAATTATATGCTAAAAAAATTGGTCAGTAAAATTTCATCATTATCTATTTTAATGAATTTCTATTTTTATCTAATATAAACATTGTTAGATTTTGGCTAGAGCTATTTTGCTTATGCTTTAATTTTAAAAATATCTTAAATTCTGAGATAAGAATATACAATAATCCTTCACAATATCGTGGTTATTATTTACTAACATTAATCTTTATATATATACATATATTACAAATCGATGTCTGTATTTATATATATATTATAAATTTTAAGTACTGTACTTTCAAATATTTATTTATAAATTTACACACACACACATATATATATATGTTTATATTTCAAAATCTAGAGGAAAATAATTTTGCATAATTACACTTTATTTCACATGAACTAAATATTTCTTATAAATGTTTGATTATTTAAGCTATTTGATTATCCAAACCATTCCTAGTTAAATTATTTTGTCCTGATTTATATATAAAACCCATATTTTCTCTGTTGTCTGATTGGTGAATATATGGTTGTCTGATATCAAATTCTCAACCATTACATTTATGTGAAGAAAGTAATTCTGACATTAAATAAAAACATTGAGGAAAAAATCAGTACGAGTGCTTTTAATTACAGAGACATAATATATATTTCATGATAAAGATTCCTCACCAGCTGCAGAAACAACCTCAAATACCAATTAGTAATTCAGCATTAAAACGCTCCATGCTTTTATGGTTTGTCAACCCCTTAATATAGTTCAGTGTTTAATAAAAAAAAACATATTTACATTAAATTTTAAAAAAAAAAATTGTTAAAGCAATCAATTAAAAATATATATTATAAACATTATATTTAATTAAAAAAATATGAAAACAACCTGCATTTTTATATTCTGGTGGTAATAAATGTTCACACACACAAAAAAAAAATTAAATTTTTTATTCACAGAGCATTTCAGTAAATATATATTTGTGGCTGTCAAATATAACAGATATATATAAAAATGTACATTTTAATTTAACTTTATTAAAATTCAGAAATTTATTTATATAGTATTAAAATGTTTTAATTTACATTAAATATTTAAAAAAAATTGTTAAAGCAACCAATTATTACAAAAATGACAGGCTAAAAACCCAAAGTTTTTATATACAATTCTCACATATGAAAAATATTTACATTAAAACTTTAAAAAAAATTATTAGAGCAATCATTTAAAAAAAATCATGGGCCTTTCTAGCCGATGCTTTGACATATGGGAAAAAAAAATCCAAAGCTAATTTAAAATATGAAAAATTTTGAGAATCACTTAGTCCAGACTTGAATTCCAGAGCATGGAAGATATATGTGCTACTCATTATACCATGAGTCTTTAATTAAATCAGTAGTCTAAAAATCAATATAAATTAGATATCATAATTTTAAATTATATAAAAAAAGTACATTAACAGATTTAAATAAGAAGTGCTGATTTTTTAATATTTCTGATTTTTTCTTTATCTATTTATTCTCTTTTCCACTAATTGTCCTGAAAGAAAATAGCAACAACAATAACACACACACACACAATTTAAATTCACATTTTACTAAAACAATAATTACTTATTTCTAGATTAAATTAGTATCTGTTCCTTAGTCTTATCTACCATTTCTTTAGATAATAGATAAGACTTTTCTCAAAACACTCAACTGGATTTATTCATTTTTTTTTTTCATTTTCTTTAATATAAATTAAATTGTTTCATAAATGAACAGAATAAGATAATTTCATCTTATTTTTCCCTTGTGATTGCTGTTATTATTATTTTTTTTTACTATTTCAAAGTCATTAATATTTTTCCTAATCTGCCTTTTCAATATCAAAAGTTCACAAGCATGAAGGCTTTAAAAATGCTATAATTTTCCTTTTTTAACATAAACCCTCAAATCTAAGCTTTCCATTGCAACACTTCCAAGTGGTAATTTGTAATAAATTTTATAAGTGTTCTATAGTTTGTTGACTAAATAATCTATCAAGACAAAATCTATTTACAATGATTAGCTCTCTATTATGTTATAGACTGATTTCTTTTTTAGTTGTGATACTCTTCAATCTACTGTTTCATTTTCTAATAAGATCTTGAAGTTTTCTCCATGTAAATCTATAAATATGTTGTCATCAAGCAAATCAAAAATAGTTGATGTTTACTTTATACAAATCCAAAAAATAAAATTGCCTATACTGTAACCTATAAAAGAAGTGATGAAAGAACACAAAAAGCAAGGCGCCATCCGATACAAAACATAATATAATATACAACATACCCTCAGGGTGAGCTAATAACAATAATAATAATAAGTGTAAAACTAATCAAACAATCATCCAAAAAGGTTAGGCTAGCTCTTATGCTGCTTTAAAATAAACAATCAAGAGAGGAGAGTTTTCATAAAGTTAGGTTACTTTAAAGGATTTTTTAATAAAATGGATATTACAAGCAAAATAAGACAATTAAATCTTATAATCGAAATAACTCTTTCTAAAAATAATTCAGATCTCACACAAATAATTCTTTTCTAAAATAATTCACATTTCAGTATTCTTGCTATAATAAATTCTTTAATAATTTAATGCAATTTTATTCTTCTTTTAATTTCTTATACCAACAATGAATGTGATCCTACTGACAACAACAATAATAAATTATGATCTTATCTTTAAGATGATATCTCAATCATCAAATAATTATTAATTTTAAAATCAAACATGAAAACTCTTATGTTAAAATAATTATGACATATTACAATTCTATTCATGATATTATGAGCAGGAAAGGGATTTTGTTGCTACCCATATATCACACAACAGGTTCTTCCAATCTTACACCAAAATAAAATAATCTTATAATCTTAATTCAAGATAAAATAAAGTGATCTTATCCATGGATGTTATCTTAACATCAGCAATATAAAATTTAATAAAATGACTTTTATCATATTCTTCTTGTACTCTTATACTCATATCATAATGATAAAACAAAATATATATGTGTAGCTTTTGCAGATTCTGAGAGTGCAGATAATGACTGGAAGAATACAATACAAATTCCCAGAATAAAAACTAAAATAATATTTATTGATACTAGTAAATATGACAAAATAATTAAGTTACTTTAATAAAAATTGTAAATATTAATTCTTATTAAGCACAATGTCAGCATGTAATATTTAAATAAGGTTATAACCTTAGTACAAGTGCCTTGAATGCTTAATTTATTACAAGAGAGACCTCTACAAATCTAAACACAAGATTCGACTTTATAAAGATAAGAGCGGCCACTCTTATCTTCAACCTATTTTTCTAAAATATAGGCAAATATAAAGCATTCTGAGCAATTAATATAATAATATAATGATAAGTAATTTAAATAAAACAATAAATTGAATAATATAAGCACTTCATATATTTTTAAATATAGAATATTGAATAATAATAATCATTGTAGAGATTTTATATAGCATGTAGATAAATGATAATATTTCCTTTTTTAAAACATATATTGTATCTTCCTATGATGAATATTCACAAAGAGCAAACAAATTCTTATTATAATAATATGAAGCAATAAATAAAATGTTGAGGAGCTATATATACATTTTTAACAAAAGCACAAAAATCACCTTTTTATAAATAATATATTGTAGTAAAATAAAAAACAAGTTCCAGGAATTAATAATGTGTAATATTTGTGTTTTGTACACAATAAAATATTTTTCAAACAGCAAACAAGAATGTTTAACAAATATAAAAGTATTTATTAGCAAGACAGATTAAAATAAGCATTGAGTACAGTTCAAATTATATTTTACCTTTTAAGACAGATAAAATATTTATTAGCATAATAAAGTCTATTTAAGCCTAAGAATTTTATTTCTTGTACTATGACAAAGATATTTATTTCATTCATAAATATTCTTATGGCATAAGTAATTCATCATAATTAAAATAAATTATGTGTCCAATTTCTGTAAACAAAGAAAAAAAAGTTTCATTCCTTTTTAAATAACACAATGCAATAATAATTTTAAAAATAATATTTTTAAATATGTGAAATATAATTAACTTGTTTCTTTTAAACAAGCATCCATATATTTGTAATAAATATTCATTGGCTTCTTTATCATTTACTTAGTCATATTATTTTAGCTAAACAGTTCTAATTCAATAATAAATTTAAATTAAGCCTAAAAAGAAGGCTTTGTATAATGATAACAATATTTGGCTTTAAAAGAAAATATAGTATTAAAAGTTCTTGTAGAAAAACATGTAAATACCTTTTAAAGTTAATGAAAAATAATTTAGAAGTTCTGGTAATTAATAAAAGAATTATCATTTTCAAAATAAATTTTAAATATGGTAAAACAAACAAATTGAAATCAATTAAAGTTTTAGCAATGCAAAATCTTTGGTATGAATTTACTGTTGTCATATAGGAGTGATACCCCATATTGTTTTATGCATTGAAGCTTCTAATAGTGTAGCAAATGGAGACATGTGAAGTGTGATAGAGAAGCTAAGTTCTAGAACTGCATATTAATTTTATATTAACAAATAATAATTATAAAATAAATTATTACTGGAAAGCACTGAAGAAGATGGTGCTGTGTGTGTAAAAGCGTAGTGATCAAAACTTAAATATTGTAAGTTATATGATAAATAATTAGTCAAATGATTAGCAATCTAATAATTAATTTATGTGACCTAGTTTTAAGAAAGATTAAATATTTGAGTTGCTAAGTTAGAAATTCTAACAATAACTCTAATTAATTCTAATTTTCTAGACAGTAGACTAAATAATAATTAAATATCATATTGTTACAGAATAATTATTATTTAGCACATTATTTAACGTTTAAAATTATTTACTAAAAAATATTACAATAATAAAGAATATTATTTAAACAGAGACTTTTTTTAAAAAAATAAATTAATTTTTCACAATATTATTTAGTTGTAAAGTGTTAATCATTTTAAAATATTATTTTTTTAAACAAGGAAGTACTTTAAATAATTAATTATATGCACCCACATACTAAAATTATTGGTAAAACTTTAAGATTTTCTTGAAGATTGAAATATATTCCTTAACTAATAATTAGAATTACACTAACACTTTTGTAAACTGTACTTTTAAATAAACTAGCTTAGTCATTTTAAACTTATTTTATAGTTCATTTATTATTTAATTTAATAAAAAAATGCAATAATTAAGTTAAGAATAATTTTAACTCTTCTCACTATGACATGAGTAAAACTAAGTTATACTTTAAATAAATAATGATTTATGTTTATGCACTTATAATTACAAAGAAGTTTAAATTAATAAGTTTAAAAATTATTGAAATTCACTTATATAAATCAGTTTTAAACTAGTGATATCTTATAATAGCAAATATAACTTAATGCAATGACTTAAAATTGTATTTTAATCGCTATACTAGAAAATAAATTGTGTTAATTTTTAATGTCATTTAACATTAAGTTTTGCAGTCAGAACTAGAGGTTACAATATATATATATATATATATAAATTCAATACTTTAAATAATACCAATATGGAGATATAATTCAACCCTGACAAATCTCTTTGCCAATAAAAAGTGTTCTGTTTTTCAACTCTCATGTTAACTGAGACATCTAGATTTAATACAAACATACAAAATAAAAGGATTTGTTTCATTCAACAATTTTTTTGTTTCCAATTATCCTTCAAGTAATAACGATGATTGACTTTTGAAGATTCAATTTATATATCTGGCAATTCTTTTTCAACATATGACTTTTTAAATTTATGTTGAATTTCCTACAAGTAATTTAAATAAGATTGTATATATATACTCTGTCACATACATTTTCCAATGGAGAAATATTTTGTGTGCTATTAACTTCAATAAAAATTTCATGTTTTTTTTTGGGGGGTGGGGGTGGGAACTACCTTCTGTGTATTCTTTCCAAACAGTTTATTCTTTGTTAATCACCAAAAATTTTATTTACATTACTGAGTATATTCTCTCCTATGCAAACTCATAAATTCTATGATATTTGTTTCTATCTTTAATACAAAAAATTAGTTGTCCCGGGATAGCGGGTTCGCTTCCCGGCTGATGCTATGACACATGAGAAAAAAAAATTATTTAAATAGTAGCACTATGTGCTTCAGAAAAGTGGTAGTGGGGAAAGTCTAGAGTTCTGAATCAATTTTCTTCTAAGTAAATTAAACAAAATTTCAGATCAGTCAACTGAATAGATCTTTTGTGTTTGGGTACTCAAATCTTTTTTATGTATTGTTTTTAAAACTCTTTAAAGTTCATGATTCAATTCTCCCCCTCCCCCTTCTTTTTGTGATTATCATTATATACTAATTTTAGAACTTTTTTTTCAGATTCATCTTTAATTATTTCTTTGAATTTCTTATGCAGCCCAACTGATGTTTTAAATTGTGCCAAAAAACATGAAATTGTTTTCTGACGCTGTTTAAAAAAATATGATCTCTAAATCATATCTAGAAAGTTAATCACTTTGTTTGTCTTTTTTTAGTTTCAATTACAAATATGTCCTGAATATGAAAAATCATACTTTGGTCCACAAACTTCTAAAAGATGTTTTCACTCTTAAAAGCTGAACTCTTCCATCAGCAAGTATTTGATATCACGTCTATAAAATCCACACACAATTGTTTATATATATTAGCAATAAAAAAGGTCATTGAATGTACAATCGTTAATCTACTTCATTTCTGCTCTTAACTTGTATCTTTTTCATTTAGCACTAGCATTTTGTTTTTATTTATTATTATGCACTATCAAATCAACATTAACTCCTAATTGTATGAATAATACTCCTCCAGAATACATAAAATTTACTTTTAGATTCTCAAAAGTTCATCAATCTTTTTATTGGCTGTCTCCTTTCTACCAATCTTTACAAACCTTACATAATATTCTTATGACTCCAATAGTCCTTTGCACATTAAGTGAAGATTCAATTCTAATTTAATTACATAACTTAAACAATAGTGATATTAATCACTATCAACACCTTTTAAGAAGAACGGTGGAAATCTACCTTTATCTATGGACTAACATGTTTATATAGACTCTAAACATTTCAACTTGATTACAGAGAGATATTATTAATATAAAGAAGTTTAAATAAACCTCACTGAACAAGTAAATAAAATCTGTTCTGAAGACAGACTAACAAATAGGCAATTATAACTTTCAAATTGCAGTTAAATTTCTAATTAAGTATTAATCTATTATTTTTTCTTATTGCCTAGGACATTTTCAAAATTTTCAATTCAACACTTCAATGGCTTTAATATTTTTTTACATTATATTTCTTCAATGTCAACTTAAAGATGGCAGGAAACGTGATAATTTGAATACTTGTAATCTTGGTTTTTAAAAGTACAATCCTCATTTTTCAATCCTGTAGAGGTAGTTTTTTTTTTAGTAATCTTTTTCTAGTTAAATCTTTAGTTGTTGCTGAAAAAGCATAAAAATAACTATCAATTTATCTTTACTGTCAATTTTACAGTCAACAAATGTTTTTGTTATAGTAATCTTTGACTTCTAGTTCAGCCAAAAATCCACTTTTTACTGTGTTTTTTACATTTTCTAATTTAGCATTTTTGTGCCTTGCCACATTGCCACTTTTATTATAAGCATTTGAATAATTTCAAAGTTTTCGGCGCTTTATAATAATAGATTTACATTTATAAGTCATGTTTCTCTAATCGTAAGTGGTTAAAAGTGAGACACTGTCTTTCTCCTGCCATGGGTTAAATAGATTTATACAATTGAATATTTGATTATAATATCAGACACAATGGATTCAAGCCCTGATTTAAGAATGGTCTATAAGAGTTGGTATATATAGAATGTAACTCTAAACTTAAGTAATTCACTTAAGTTTTTTGAACTCTTACCGGCAGGCGAATGCAAGGAAATTTGTAATATTCCAGAAATAGCGCATTATCGGAGACTGACTTCCGTTTGAATAATTTTATAAGCATAAAGTGAATCATTGAAGCAAGCCTTGAAGATTATTAAAATTTTGTCTCTAAATTCTGAACATGTTTGGTTTTTTTTCTTCTACCAAATATCCATACCATAATAATATAAATAATGTAATTAATAGACATGTGTTCTTTGTAATAAATATCCTAACTGACCTAAATCAGTTCAAAATATTTTATATTATTAACAACTTTAATAAATATGTTAGTAAAGATGATGGATTACTAAAAGATTATATATCAAAAATGTTTGATCAAGATATAAACACAAAATCCACAACATTAATAAATAAAATATTGTGCAGCTACAATTCGAATTTCACACACACAAAAAAATACAATCTTAATTTTAAAAATACAAATATTACTCTTTTTTTTACTCTCCATTTTGTTATAATTTTATTTCTAAATCTTACTATATATCTATTAACCAATACATAATTATATAATCAAAACAGCACATACTCTTATAAGATTTTTTAGATAGTTTTAATTTTAAAAACACCAATTTTTTTTTTCCATCTCTTCCTTATACATTATCTTTATATCAGTAAAAAAAAAGACAACTTTTCTCTGATTCTGAATCAATGATGATTTATTAAAACTTTCATTGATACTTTGATAATTAGTGAAAAACTAAAGTAACATCAATTTAATTATATATGAACATAATCTGTACTCCCAAAAAGTTTACAATTTCTTGCATTGGAATACTTATTAAACTATATAATAAAATATAGACAAAAACTTAACTTTTAATTACTCTTTTTTATAGTTTAATAGTAGACAGATTACCTCCTAACATGAGAGTCCAAAAAAAAAAATGCATTGTTTCAATTCAGACATTTCTTTTATCTGAATTTTCTGACTCTTCTCTTTATTCTTATTCCTTTCTACCCAATATTATTTAGTGTTTTCATGGATACCGAATTTGTTATTTACCTAGCATACTAATTTAAATTAAATCAAATTGTAAAAAAATGTTTACTATAAATTTTATAATTAGCCTAAAGTAAAAGCAAATAAAAAACAATCACTCATCAGTTTTTGTACAAAATTACAGAATAATAATTAAAAACATGTGTAATCAAAAATGATTTAATCCTTCCAAATACAGAACAAAAATCAAAAACAGACATTTAACTTAACAAAGTCTAGTCATTTTTAAATATCTAGATTAATATTTAAGAAATATTTAATTTTACTTAGCTCATTTTTTATTTTATTCACACATAATGTAAAATATTTATAATAAATTAAAAATAATAATTCAATAAAAATTATTTAATCAGACAATTTTTATAATAATATATTTAATTATAAATAAAATAGAAATTCATAGGACATTACAATACTAGCCAAAAACAAAATTTCACCATGGTTCTGGAAGAATTTTAGTAAAATATTTTTTTAGCTAGTATTGTAATGTTATTCTAACATTTATGAATGTAGACAAGTGTCATCACAATAAAATTATGTTCAATTTTTTTTTTTGATGATAAATATCAAAGTTAAAAACTCTAACTGTATTTCCATTATTATAAAATAAATAATTTATATTATGTGGCATAGTTTATCTAATTTAGTGGCACTTAAATGCCATACATAGAAGAGCCAAGAAAAAAGTTTGAGAATTACTGAATGCAAATGAATATGTATGAAAATCAACAACAAAAAATAAATATGGGTAGACTAGAAGAAGACCTATATAAAATATATGATTTAAAGCAATCTTCTATAAATAGATGTATGGTAATTATGAGTCAGGATACAATATCTAAAAATAGAAATAGATTACGAATTACACTACACATCTTTAGAAACAAATGAAACAAAATTTAGTTATAAAGTAGTAATTAAAAAGAGAATAAAAATACTAATAATGTTAAAGTTGTAAAAAAAAAAAAAAAAAATTATCTTAGAATACAGATCCTAGCTATGGTGACTGATAGCTTCTGGGAGAAAAGTTGAACAAGATATAAAAATTGTCAATAGGGTTATCAACAGAAAGCTCAAAACAAAAAATTATATTAGCTGAATAAAAGTTTAAGTGATTAATAAGATCATCAGTTTACGTTCATAATTGATGTTTACAAAGTTATCAAAAGATCTTATAATAACTAGAAATCTAAAACCTTTTATTAAAATAATGAATTTTGAATGATAACATAGAACCAATAGTAATTTTATCCTTAAATATTTTAGTTTATTTTTTAATCTTAATAAAAAAAGATATGTAGCTATATGATTAAAGTATAGATTAATTTTGAACTTTTTTAAAAAAAGAAAATAACTGTAATACTACTAATATTGAAAAAATATTTTAATTTCTACAAATCTCTTTCATGATGTATAACTTTTAAAATAAATAATTAAGTATTGAGGTGTCTCCATATGCATTTCTTTTTATACACTTGTAAGAAATATATGAAATAAATGGAATTTTTTTTTAAATTTTATTTTTGATTTACTGGTTACTCTTTAATTGGAAATGGGAAATGTTGAGAAAAATATTATTTGGTTTTAGGCAATAAATAAAATTTACTTTTAACAGAGTCTTAAAAAATGTTTTTGTTCTATTAACTTGTGTAACTATGTACTAATCTATATTACATATTTTCCCATATATTGATTAATTTGAATAATAATAAATATGAATCCTTAGTGAGTATTAAATTATAATGAAAAAATAAAAAAATATTTTAATCAATTGGCTATTGGCTAATAACTCTTGAATTCTGAAGATATGAGAATCCAACAATAAATGCTGTAAGCCTGACATTTTCAAAGAATAAACTATTATTAAATATTGAATATCACAATGAGATTATCTAAACAATTTTTATGAAATGAATAATGTGGATGAAGTAGTGTCACATAATAAAGAAGCTGTTTTTTTATGATAAGATTAATATAATTGTAGGTGCAATACTATTAATGTGGAAGTTTTGGTTTCAGAATTATAAATTTCAAGTTGAAATATAAAGCAAAAGCATAAACTCTTTCTTCACTGTAAATTTCATATGTACTGATGACAAGTTAAATAAGTATTAAAACTAATATTCAACAGATAATAAAATCTAAAAATTAAATTAATTCCATTATTTAATACAGATTTTTGAGTGAGAGCGAATATCATATGCTTTTTTAATATCTATTTGCAAAAAAAATATAATTCATGATTTTTTTCCCCATATTTTTTTCTATCATTTGGGTCACACACAGATAATTAGATTTAAAGCAAGCCTGACAAATTAAACAACAGAATATAATAGTAAAGAAGGGTTTAGACCATAAGAGTGTTGTAGATTATATTGGTCATGATGAGATAAAAAAAAGTTACAAGAAAGGAATTTGGAAATCACTAAAGAGCAATATGATCAGATAGATACATTC
The DNA here is from genome assembly GCA_028023455.1 of Epiperipatus broadwayi. Lineage (NCBI taxonomy): Eukaryota > Metazoa > Onychophora > Udeonychophora > Euonychophora > Peripatidae > Epiperipatus > Epiperipatus broadwayi. The sequence goes on along the minus strand of JAQFVV010012502.1, from coordinate 2,260,631 downwards.
AGCTGTAAAATAATCAATGTATACATACAGCGAAAATGACTATAGGAAAAAAAACATGGTAGATCAGGAAATTAAGAATAAAATAGTAGAAAAATTAGATGTATAAGAAATATTTAAATACTTAAAATAATAATGATAATATTATATAAAAAAGATCCAAATAAAATTATGAAAATAAAAAAGTATGAGAAATCTTAGGCAAATTTATCTTACATTCATCTTTAATCATCTTATAAAATCTCAAATTGATTTTTTTAAATATTATTTCTAAATAGCAAATGGTACCTTCTTTAGATTAAATGTAAGTCTTTAATACATTTTGTGATTAGTTTTCAGCTTTATTCAGATCTCACATGAATAATTTGTGAACTGTTTCACAATCTATTTCATATTATATCATATTTTCACTATTAACTCTGAAGATTTTCAATATTGGGTAATAAGAATACAATCTATTTGATTTCAATGAATTACAATGTAATCAGTATTAATGTCTTGGATCCTCTTTCTTACTTTCTGTTTCAAATCTATTTTATCAGAAGGATATTTTTCCCTTTCTATTTCCAACTTAGTATTCTAAACACCAAACACAAGAAGTAAATCATGTCAGCAAGTTTTATCATTTTTTTCCTAAGCTTGCCCATAATACTTTTCAATTTCTTTTTGCTTTAATGCATTGTTAGGACAAATATTTCTCTTATGGTGATGTTAAATGAGTATGAACAAAAGTGAACTAATAACATTAATCATTCCCAAAATTACATCCAATAATAAACCTTGCAATATTTTTTCTTACAAAAAGATAGTAGATTCTTATCTACAATCTTATTGTGTGGCGTGTCTTACTTTAATAACTCTTGAGTTGTAAATTTAAATCACCACATTTAAATCATCACATTTAAATTTTGAGTCCCAATAGTCATCAATTTTCAGCTTCAGAATTTCATTTTCTTTTTAATATTATTAATAATTAGATATCTAAATGGTTTTAATCTAGCTATACCATATCAGCATTATTTTAAAAAATCCATGATTTGTATTCGGTTTAGTGCTTTTTGGTTAGATGACTCCATTTTCTACAATGTATTATCATATTGTTATTTTCTCCTAATATACAAGCTTTAAAATGTTATTTTATTGCTGATATGATTGTGATTTTACCAACAACACTATGGCCCAATATAGATATTATATAACATTAAAAAAAGCAAAACTATTAAAGATAAACAAAAAAAGATATACTAACACTCTTCATTATAATATAAAAGCTTTGAAATGTAATTTCATTGTTGATATGATTGTAATCAAATTTCATCAACATCACTATGGTCCAATGTAGTTAGTATACAGCACTAAAATAAAGGAAGCAAAAATATTGAAGATAAACAAACACAATAAAAGAGAAAACAGACATAAGAAGAAAACTATGCAAACATTCCTTATGAAAGGTGCAATTAAACATAGAGTTCAATATAACATAGAAAATCTCATTAGTAGATGAAATAGATTACCCTAGATATTGGGATATGAACCCATAAATAATTTAGAAATACAATTTATTTCAGTAATATATAAATTTTCATTCCAAAACTGATGACAAGTTTTAATTCTTCTTCAACTGCATGGATTGTTTAAGCATAATATTTCATTACTGTAAAGTGTTGAACAGATATTTACAAAACTTTATAATCCTTCAGTGTGATTTTATAATAAATATTAAATCTAAATATATTTACTCAAAAGTAAATAAATTAGGATGATCTAATGGTTATTTTTCACATGCATTATATATATCTTAATGATATGATGTAGCTCTATATTTAAAATACTAAAGTAAATACACTGTACATTGAACAAGCATGGTAAAATCACTTATGATCAAGTGTTGTTCCTTTATACCATAATCTATTGTTCAGTTATTCCAAGTTGCCTTTAGAGGAAGATCCCAACATACATTCATATAGCAATATATACACGGTATGATATTTTCATAATGGACGCAAAAATCGTTTTATTAATTGTGTAAAAAGTACATCCTCATACTTAAGTGTAAATTCAAAGCTCCTTAAGGTAAATATTTTTAAAACGGAATCTAAATTTTAACAAAAATGATGTTTAAATTATGATTTACAATTCAAAAATGTAATAGCATAATTTTTCTATGAAACTAATTACTCAGAGTTTCATTATTAACCAATTACAGACAACAAAGACTTATTTTCCATTTAGGTAATTTATGTCTAAGTAGAGGAGTAAAATATATATATATATAAGAATGCCTAAAGCAATTTTTTAAAAAGACGATTATAGAAATATTTTAATAAAAATTGTTGTGTCACTATAAAAAAATGTATATGTGTATATACATGTTATAAAATGAGGAAAAGCCTTTATTACATCATGATAATTAATTGCCTAAATAGAAAAATAAAAATGAAATAATTGGTAAACAGTTCTGATTTTAATATATTATACGATTGTAGTTGATAAAACCTCTATATAATTTTACATTTATTTAGTAGAAATAAAACAAAAAGTTAATATAAACATATAAGAAGCTAAAAATATTTAATTGATATTTAAAAAATACATAGGCTCATTACCAGAAAAAAAAAAGATTAACTTATATTATTATAATATTTAATAATATCATCAAAGAATGAATTAGTAAAAAAAAAACGTATTTTCTCAATGAAAAAAAAAGTGATAGTGAGCAAAAAATTTAACTTCAAGCAATTAAATACACACAAAACAACAAGCCGCATAGACGCTAAGAGATTAATCAACACACACGCATTATTAATAAAAATAACTAACATTTTATTATTTTTCATTTTAGTAAACAAATTTTCATTATCTTGCAATCAAAAAAGATCTACATAATTTTTTTTACAAAACAGTAATTATTCCTTTGACTCATTTGCTAATATACATTTGTGCATCTCACAGCATGAAAACATCCTAAACATAACAATTCTAAATAGTGAAGTATTATGATATAAAGAATGGCATTACACTGAGGTAAATTATAAATCCAGGAGAAAAGAGATGAATATTCAATTAGAGTTTTCCGAATAAATCTGATCACACACACACACACACACACACAAAACGATTAAATTTCCATCATTTTCATTTTATAGTAATGCAAAATGAAATAGTTATCTTTAACAGTGTTAAAAAAAACAACAGATAACATTAGGGTTATTATAATTAAAACAGTGGACAAAATTAAAATATGTGGAACAAACAGACAGGCAGATAAATAAATAAAAAATAGATGTACAGATATATAGATAATACCCAGACAGTAGAATCATGAACTGGATATATAATCCATGAAATTATTTATTTTTTTGTTCACTCTATGAACTAGACAAAAAAAAAATAATAATCAGATTATGAAATTATTATTTTTTATATTACCCAGTTCATGAATTTTGTAATTATTTAAAAAATTCAATCTCAAATGCCTACTGGGCTCACTATTCAGTTACTAATGCACACCTTAAATGTGTATTACATATCTGATTGAATTTCTATAAAAAAAAAAAAAACTGTCCAATTTAATTCTAAGTAAATATTCATTAAGGTGTTATTAGAAATATAAAGACAAATAAATAGAAAGCACTTTATGTTACACTTAGGTGAAAACAACATTCCTATTCCATACGTTATTATACATAATATTAAATAATTTAACTGCTTACATATACCATAGGTTTCTATTCATAAAGTTTTCAAAATATCTTATCTCATTATTAATTAAAAGATAATTCAATGTAGTCTATAAATCATTTTAATTTAGTTGATGCTATAAAAAAAGCTAATTCAGAATAAATTATGCTTTTAAGACATTTATATGAGTGTGAAATATTCAAAATATAACTAAAACAACTACATAATACCAACCTACTCATTTAAATAATATATTACATATTTACTAAGATTGTTACCAACAAAAACTGCACTGATATAATGGAGATATTTACTTATAGTAGTCATTGTGATTTAATACATAGAAATTTTTTTTTTAATTATCTGTTTTTAGTTTTTCTTTTTCACTTGTGATTTTTTAATCTCTTTATTTTTCATTATTGTTTAAGGATAACAGTATCCATCATTCTTTGAATAATAATGACAACCAACAAACTTAAAAGTTATATTACAATAATTTTATCACTATATTTTGAAAAGTGAAGAAGGTATAGGCTTTACAGAAAATATATGATCACATAATTCTATAATTAATGTGTTATACATATTATATACAATGACTCTTTGTGCAAAACAAAAGAATATCACTTGAAGACAGATTGTAAATATTATATATTTTTAATAATTATACATTAAAATATAAAAAATAAAATAAGATTAATTTAATTTTTAAAAAAACAAGTTTAGACTAATTATTTATGTTTAAACTAATTATTTATAATTATATTACTTAAAATTGTAAAAAATCATGTTTCTAGTTTATCAATATAATTTAAGAGATACAGATAATAAGATATACTCTTATAAAATATATATTATTGTATATAAATAATAAGAATTAGAGCAATAAAGCACTTCAAAAAGATCAATGTAAAATAATATATTTCATGTTATAATCAATTTTGCAATTGTAAACTGACAAAATAGATTCCCTTCTTCAATTGTTGCCAAGCTCTTGCATACCACTGCCCATAACTTGACAATATATAACACTTAATGTCTTATTTCATACAGAGCCATATAGAGTGCTTCAATGCTCTAAATCATTTATATAATAAGCTACAGCTCTTTAATAATCTACAGAGATGAATAAATATAAATTAAAACAGATAATGCCATATTTATGTTATTTGTACATTCTCATATATAAATAAATAATTTTAATCCTCAATAATTTAAATAAGTCATATAATTACAATTTTTGGAAAAAATATAGTGTGTCTCTGACGTAACATTCACATACTAACAACTGCTGCTAAAACAAAGAGAGAGAGAGAACAGTCTAAAATTACAAGTTGGATAAATAAATGCATCAGAAATTTAAATGTGCTTGGAAATTAAAATTATTTGAAATAAAATAAATATGATGATTTTTATTATTATTAAAGTTTATAAATAATTATGGGTTAAGAAATATTGAATATTTCTGTAATGTAATTCTCAATAGACCATTCTTATGTAAGGCAGGAAATGATTTTATCTACTTTTAATGTGTAGGGATGTAATTATAAACATATGATCAAAGACATATGAAAAAGACCTGTGATCCCCAAGATGCACATTTCATGCTGGACCAGCACTCATCAGTTCGGCCAGACTGCAATATCTTACATATATTTTTATCATTGTTCAATATATAGAGTTAGCAAATCACTACAGTTTAATTGCTTTATCTATGATTGTTTCGTCAATTTTGGAAATGATAAAATTTATTATAACTGTAATTACTTTATGCAATACTTTTTAAATGGAGAAAATACAAACAATATTAAATGTAACATTAATGTACTTTTAGAATGCACTTTCAAAAGCAAACAATTAAAAGATCAGTTTACAGAGTAATTTTTGTACAAGTGCATAGTTTTGTTTGATCAGTAAAAATTACAATTTTAGTATTGTTATCATTATTACTTGTATTGGCAGATGCAATTAATATGTTGTTAATAGATCAGGATTTAAAGATAATCAATTTTTTGATGCAATACTATTTTATATCAATATATTTATTTTGAGTTTTTAGCCATCCTAAAGTTTATATTTTAATTGTATTTAGATTTTGCATATAGTTTCTCATTAATCCTTGTGGAAGGGTGATGGTGATATTTTTAAATCTTAAAAATAATTGATGCTATATTATTAATTGGAATTATTATAGGAGAGTACATCAGATATTTACTATCAGAAGAAAATGTTGATAGTCAGATTTATTTTTCTGCAGAAATTATGATTATCATTATTCCAACTGATATAAAATATTTACATGACTTGCAACTTTATGTTGCATTATTTTTGTTAATATTTAGAATGCAAAGTTAATATATAAACCTGTGCTTTTGTGAACAATAAACTTCATTAGATATTCTTTTTTTATATGATACATATTGAGTTATTTATTTTCATTATCTATTGTCAATAAAAGCCATCTTTGTAATTTTAAATAGACTACTAATTCATTGACTTTCTTTATTTTTAGATGTTTTATTAAATCCAATAATATTTAAAGTTCTTTCTTATCTCAATACTTTCTTATAATTAAAGAAAATACCTCATTAGACTTTTAATATTTAGATATATCCATGTGTATATATTAAAAAATATTATTTTCATTTATAAGATAGAATAATTTCTTTAATTACATTATATTTATAATTTTAATTGTTTGAGAAGCATTAATTACTGATCACATTATAGTTTGAAAAATGTCTATGATTAGATTTACAAATGGAATCATTCTATTCCTCCTTTGGATCAAATATATACATATTAAATTGTTAAAAGAAGGTTGCCTTGACAACATATTGAGATTGTTGGTTGTTATTGATATTGGGATTGTCTAAATGTTGATTGATTTTAATGATATTAAATTGGAATAATTAGTAAATTAATTAAATGGCAAGGTGAAATTATTTAAATTTTCAGGATGCAGTATTCTCTTTAAAGGAAGGACTAATAGTTTTTCATGATTATAAAATATTAATTTTAATTATTGTTTTTATTGGTTTTAAATAATACAATTAATAAATTAATTCAATTTTAAAAGGATAAAAAATTGAACAATGTAATCTATTATTTCAGCTTTTGTTTTAATATTTATTGTATTGTCTTCATTTTATTATATTTGTTAGCTTAAGGAGAAAATCATTTATTAAATATGGTTAAGTCAATAATAGATTGAAGTATAAATATAGAGATTTATTCAAGTTAAATTTGATTCTTATATATTATCAACTGAAGATTTTAAAGTTGATAATTTTATTTTTTTAGATCTTGGTAATCATTTGAGTTAAATCTGAATTTTAGTTAATGTGATAGATGCTTTACATTCATAAATTTGTTTCCTTTAGAAATAAAAATTGAAGCAAATCATAATTTTACATCATTAGTAGTAATTGAGACTATTCTTATATTTTCTCCTTTAGTTTTTTGCATTTCTAATATATACAAATTAAGACTATTCCAATAATAATTTTAATTGCTTATATTAAGAGTATTTTTTAGTTTATATGACTGAATAAACACTAGAATATCAAAGATATAATTTATGAAAATAAAAATCAAAAAAATCAAATGTAAAATATAAATTCCTTTAAAATTTCTTTTGTATTGAATATTAATATCTTTTGAATTTATAAATTGTTTATTTTTTAAATAAAGAAGTCATATATTTTAAATTAAAAATAAAAAAAATTGGAATATAATTTAATGAAAACTTTTTAAAAAAATAATAATGAATCTATTTAGGATTTTTTGATTCTGTTTCAAGAATTTGATAATTAAATTTCATTGTTTATTAGAATTTATTTTCTTCCAAAAATATATTTTTGAGTTTATATTTAATAATGAATATTATATTAGTATTTCTTTATAAAAAATTGAAGGTATTTTTATGAAGAAGAAATAAAGAGAGATTCTAATTTTTGTTGTTTTATTTTTAATAATTCTTATGTATTGAGACTAATAGGCTTAGACAAACAAATTAATACTAGTAAATCATTATTTTTAAAAAAGGTAGAAAACAAAATGCTAGCAATATTATTCCATTGTTTTCCTTGGCATGATCAACTTACTAAAACTTATTTCAAATATAAGGACAAAATAATCATAAAAATATTAGAGCACAACTTTTATCTCAACTGAAAATGTTCAGAATGATTGTGTAATGAATGAAAATATATATGATATCAAGTCAATGCAACCACATATCCATACCAGCAAAATAATATATTCATTCAAAAAAAAAAAAGCTATTACAAATAATAAATTTATTATTTAAAAAAAAAAATAATAAGAGCAAATAAATCATTTTAATCCATTATTTTTACTTTAAAATAAATAACACATAAATGAAATATTTTAGAAAAAAAAAAATGTGACTATTAATTTTAATATAGATTAGCAGAGAATAAAAGTGACAAAGTAATAAAAGTTTATTCTTTTAGAAAAAAAATATAAATATTATATATTTACTGTTATTAAGCATTGAAATAATTATAATCGTAGAGAAAAAAATGAATCTCCAATCATGCACTGTTTATAAATGTATATTAAAATCTCCATGCATTCATCCATCAGTAATGGTTTAAACATAAGTGAATTTAAGCAAACTATTACTGATTGTGCTATTTCCTTCTCTGTGATTATAATTATTTCAGTACTTAATAATGATTAATTTACATTTATTCATAATTAATATAAGTTTAATCACAGTTAAAAATAAAATTCTGTCTCTCTCCCATGATAGAATATCTAAACTTATACAATATAATTGTCAATTTGAGCATCAGGCACATAATAGATTCAAGCCCTGAGATAAGCATGATCAGTAATGGTTGACTAATATAAGAATATGCTTTGAGCATAAATAAATTCATGTATGCTTTTAAACTATTACTAACAGATGAATACATGGAGATTTTAATAAATAGTGCATGTCTGGAGGTTCAGTTCCTTGTAAATATTGTATATTATTGGGTTATTTATAAACATCATGGGCAGTTAAGAAAATAGCACTGAGAAATTTAAGTGAAGATTTGGATCTCTCTCTCATGATTGATCTACAAAATCTGAAATGATTAATATAATACAAAATAGTTGGAAACATTGACTAAAACAATATCATTCAATTTATGAAATTGTGTTACTGATACATCATTTGCCATTTATGGTGGGTACCAAAGAATGAAGAATAATGTTGGATTGAAAGAAAAAAAGATGTCACGAACAATTTATTTATTCTAAAATAACTTTATTAAAACAAATAATATATTGTTTACGAACAATTTATTTAATCACAAAATTTATTGGAAAAAAAAGTCTTTGTAGTTAATTTATTTTTAGTCAAACACTCTTTAATTTTTTTTTTTTATTTTTAAAAAAAAGGCAAAAAAAAAACCAATTCTAAAGGCAACATTGTGAATTTAAATTTACCCCCCACCCCCCAAGCACATACATTTTTATTGGTACATATAAACTCAATTAAATGATTAGAAATAAAATATTATTGGATTGCTTTAGACTGGGAATATTATTGGCATTTCTTAATATAAGCTAAAAAAAAAAAAAGTGCAACTATAAATATTAAGTTTTATTAATGCATATTTTAATGCAGATTATTGAGTATGCATTTACCAAAGAATCAATGAAATAGTGACGTTACCTCTACAGTAAATTAAATTTAAATTTTGTTGAAATGGAGCACAAGTATTTTTTATTACCAATTTGATTAATGAAGAATATAGTTTAACATTATATTGAATGTGACGTTATAAAATAAGAGATGGCTGTGATTAATAAATAAATTACTTTTATTATTAAAAATAGTTCAAAGTAAAACAATATTTTACCTATAAACAACTTATAATGTGCTCAACATGTTAGTACCTAAGTAGTTATACCTATATTTTTTTTTAAATGTTAAGCAAAATGTAAATAAAGCTGAAAATAATTTGTTTAGCAATGCGAATGTTTTAAAAATAGAATATGTGAAGAATAAGTAGTTTAAAATCTACTTACGATATATTTGCCCAAATTCATATTTGAAACATTTTCACAAATAATAATATATCACATATAAAATGCAACCGGAATGAGAAATGGTTTGAGTGTACAATTTGGAATGTGTCCTTGCCTTAAAACTAATTTAATCTATTAATCAACAGATATGTGTATAAATCTGAGCAGTATCACATTAATTTTTCTTGAACTATACAAAATTATTTCAAAACATTTAATTATCTTTTTTTTTAAAAAAAAAAGTATGAAACATTAAAAAATAATCTTAAATAAAAAAATTTCATAGGGCGATATAGAACGTAGATTTAAAACTATATACCTATGAGGTATTTGGTCATTTATTTGTTGTTATTCAATTATTTTTTTTTTTGTTAGACTACTTATTTATTTATATAAATATATTCATTGTTTTATTTTACTTGATGGTTCTCACTTCTATTTCACTTATTTATTCATCCATTTATTTATCTTATTTGAAGATCGATTGATACTGATAAACAACAATTATTATAATGATTATTATGCATTTTCATCAAGTGCTTTATTAAAATATCCTCTGGGAACACCCCCCTCTCCTTTTACTACCATGCCCCCAAAATTTCTGGGCTTCCCAATCTACAATTCACCCCTTGCAATGAGGAGAACCATACAGGATTCCCTTCTCCTCTCGAGCCAAAAAACTATCAATTCATATGCGAAAACTTCACTGCTCAACATCATGGTGTTCCAAAGGATCTCTTGTTACATGCCGATTATTAATTTTTCCCAAAGATTCATTATGTGCAAAACTTATGTGGAAGGTCAAGACTGTGGCCATCAGCCTGAGGGGTCTCCATAAGCACCCAAAACTCAATAGGGCTATCATTGCAATCTGTTTTAACCTTTTGTTTCCAACGTACACATAACACCATCCTTAACCTATCTCACTGTTTTCCGGAAGCATCATGCTTTACATTTGTTTGTCCTACAGACATCCCTCCTCCTCCCGTGAGGAGTTGGTTGTCATACTTATTGTTAAATATTCCAAAAATTTATCCTTATACCTATTCAGGTTAACTCACGGAAAATTATGTACTGGGATGTATACCACCCAATTAATGAAAAAATCCCCCCAATTCCATCACTGCTAACCCTTTCCAATCATTCAATCATTAAAAAGTTTAAACAGTGGCATCTCAAACTGGAATTTTTTGATTAAATTAAACCTGAGTGCTCTGCCCACATGCCATTTTCTGATCTATCATAGAGGGTTCTCATGCTTGACACAGTTTGCCTTTATATAAATGGGATGATGACACAATAATACATATTCTGAGCCATTGTACATCACTCCAATGGGACATAGACTTTATTGCATCCATATATAAAACTAGGGTGCCTCTCCTCACCGGAATGATTTCTAGCATATCCAATGGGATCTTTCCATCTATAAGAACCATAACTTTTCTGCTGTTTGCCTATTGGTCAACTAGGTGTGCACTATGGCCATACCTTGGCTGACTGTAAAAAAATTACTTCTGGAAAAACTTCAGGCCATCAGAAACAGAGATGAAAAATTAGCTCCAACATACATCTACAATGCAACATGGAGCCTTGTAGCAATGGACAATTTGTGATTGAACAGTTGAATTTTTACACCCAGACTGTTGGTATTGGGTTATATAACCTTTATTATAGGGTCTGTTAACAACATAACTCTGTTATTACAATAATGTAATTCTTTGAGCTCACAATAAAATTTCTTGATAAAAGATAACAATTAGAGTTTTAATATTAAGATTTGTATTTCCAAAATGCTGGCTATTGCTGTAATGATAGAGGGACTTAACAGGGCACACAATAGGCAGATATGGATATTCAATGTGTGTTTAATAATTAGGAATATTTATAAATCTGGATAAATAAAATGATTTTGACTGATTTATACATGCTCTGTTATATACATTTCTTTATATATATATGCTTATGTGTAGTATACTTGTATTTCATTTTATAAGAATGATAGATGATAGTTAGATATTCTTTTCCCCACGCCTATTATTACAACATCTAAATAATATATTAGGATTATTTCGTAATGGAATTAATATATGACTTTTTTTGATGGGTAAATAAAATAGTTGACATAGTTGTTCATTTAATTCCATAGAAATTTCTTCAATATTGATATCGTTTGTGGTTGTAATGAAATTAAGAAATTCAATTTAACATTAAGTTCATTTGTTTATCTACAAAAATAAGATCAAGGTATTAAGCTTAATCGGAAATCAAAGATTTTTAATTAATTATTATTATTTAAAAAAGTACTTTTCATTATTTTGAAAAGGATACTTGTTCTCCTTCATTATTAAGTTTAATCAAAAATCAAAGATTTTTAATTAATTATTTTGTTGTAAATTATTATTATTTAAATAATAAATCCAATACTTCTGTTATTATAAAATATAAATCACAATATAACAATAGAACTATTGTATGAAATAGAGAAACATTAAAATAATATAAAAACACTATTGCCAGGCGCTTTCAACTCAACAAATACTATTTTACAATTAATTTGTGAAATAACAAAGTGATATCATAATTGTTATATATATATACATATTAGCATTAAGAGTATTGATCATTTTAATTACCATATATCAGTGATGGTAAGTTATTCATTAGATTATATTTCAACAATTACTTATGTCTAATGCATTTAGAATTACATCAGATTGTAATTTTGTCTGATTAATATAAAGTATTGTAATTAGTATTATTATTTTTATAGATTTTTTTCTAGGAAAGCTTAGCTCCAATTATTAAGATAGAGTCTTGAAAATATTAAAGAATGTTTAAACTTAAATAAATAAATCATTGAAAATAAATGTGTTCAATTAAAGGTAGTTTAAAGAAACATAGAGACATCTATATATTGAATAATGGAAAAGAGTTTATAAATAATCTTATATGGAAAGGAATTTTTAAAACAAATTAATTGTAAAACCTCACAGATACGGAAATAAATTCCTAAGATTAATTAATATTATAGATCTTATAAACTTACCATATATGGAAATAAATTCCTAAGAGAGTAATTAATTGTATAATTAAAAAGCTAAGGAATTTTGTTGTATGATAACAAACTAAATAATACGAACTGATTAAAGCCAAAGAATTTACTCCCGAAAGGATAAGAAAAACAAAGGAAGAGATGATATAAAAAGCTAGAGAAAAAAACTGCTGGCTTTTTCTGTGGTAGCTGCTACTGTTAATGTGTCCATGAGTTAAAGAGCAGTAGATCATCTCATCAGAGGATTTCTTTTCCCAGGATCTTGGCTCCTGCAGGTCACTAGGGCAACTAGTGCTTTTAACAGACCATCCCAGTCTTATTATTATTTTGAAATGCCTCAAGAGGCTCATGGAGAGTTGTATTATAAAGCCTATAGAGGTAGTGAAGGTAAAGTTAATTAATAGCTTTTCCATAATTGTAAAAAAAACAGTATTTGCTATTCAATAATTAATCATTGAATTAAGCTTGCTCAAATGCAGACTTAATATTAGTGTTAAAAATCAGTATAATAATTATTTTTCCAAATTATTAATAAATTACTATTGCTAAATATATGTGCTATTATTCTGTCGAGTTTTATTGTATATTTGTTGCCAGTTGCTCAGTCATAGTTGGGGACATAGCAAATTATTGGCACAGTCATCATATTAAACCTGTGAATAGTGGATAAGTTAAAAAAGTCAAATTATTGGCAGTTGCTGTTGTTCAAATCTAGGGAAGTAGGAAAGAGTTTAAGCCATTAGTAAAACTTCTGGCATTTTGATTTTCAAACTCAAGTAGAGAAGTACAGAATTATAGTAATTAATCACAAGTGCTTTTGGGCAGAATAGTATACCTGAATTCAAGGTTAGTAACGCATCTGAATGGCCATTGTATATTAAGGCAGTTAGAAAACTTCTTTACCTTGAATGGCAAAGATAATAAAAGGAAAGTAGCTGCACTCATGTGTTTTGCAAGTATCAAGATAATAGAAGTTACAAACAGATTGTTTGAAATACTTATTACTGAAAAAGTAAAGTATGAAGATCTAACAGAGAAATTAAGCAATCATTTCAGCCCTCATCTATCACAGCACATAGCTTGTTTAATCTTGCAAAGAAGAAAGCAGTTAGAGGGTGAGAAAATTAAAGAGTATAATACAGCTCTTAGGGAATTGATCAAAGGTTGTGGGCATGGTGAGTTTGTGGAAGAAATATTCATGGAATAGTTACTATGGGGAATGTCTGATGATAGGCTCAGACAACAATTTTTCACCAAACCTGAGATTACGTACAAAATGGCCCTTAAAAAAGACATCACATATGAGTTAACACTTGAACAGGCTCAGTCAGATGTTTAACAATAAGAGGAATGAAAACCCTACATGTGTGTTTTAAACATAGCAGGAAAAGCCCATGCCAGTGAAAGCTGAAAAAAGTAAGAATCTTACTGTAATATGTTTTTTTTTTTTTTTGCGGTAAAAAAGGCCACATATCAAAAGAATGGTGTAAAGAATAATTTTTTAAATATGGACAAAAGGGGCATTTAGCATATATTTGCAAACAGGGAGGTAACTGAAAGGCAAAAGTAAATCGCCTATACAAGGAAATAGGGGAGGTTACCATACAATTAAAAACATGGGCACCCAAATTCTAAATCAGTTTATGATGAAGTTGCGACTTTGTGACAAAGAACTGTCAATGGAAATTGATAGTGGATCAGGTATTTCGCTGATGTCACTTACTGATTGGCTGTCACTGTCATCGGCCAACAATGAAAGTAAAATAGGGAAATCAAACATTAGTGCACATGATGTAAACAGAAACACACTTTAACTGATAAGCTGTGTGACAGTGCCAATTTAACCACAGTGGTAAAAAATAAATAAACCTGTGTACATAGTCAATGGGAAGATCAGTCACACAGGTGAGAAAGAGTGGTTCCACAAACTGGGTATACAAATTAATATTATTAAAAAAATCTCTATGGAATAAGAGATGGCATACAAATATACTGATTTGTTTAATAAACAATTGGAATTAATTAATATGAGCCCAGTCGAGATAGAGTTGCCAGAAAATGTGTGACCGGTCATATGTAAACTATGGAAAATCACATTTGCTCAAAAAGAGAAAGTGGCAGAAAAGCTAAAACCATTGGTTGCTAAGAATGTGTTAATGCCAATTGAAACATCAGATTGGACCACACCTATAGTGGTAATAACCAAGCCAAATGGCAAAATTAGACTATGTGGCAATTACAGAGTAACTGTAAATAAATATCGGAACAGGGGAGCATGCCCAGTTCCTAATGTGAGGGAAGTACTAGCCAGTCTTCTAAATACCTCACATTTCGCAAAATTTGGATTTAAATTCCACATTTCACCAGATACAGATGACAGACAAATCAGCAGAAATTTTATTGTTGACAACACTGATGGAATTATTTAAATGTAGTCATTTACTGTTTTTGCATATCAACAATCCCTAACATTTTCCAAGCTAAAATTGGCACATTGCTCCAGGGTCTGGAAGGGGTTATTCCATATTATGATGATATACTCATCACAGCTAATTCCAAAGAGATGCTGCACAAAAGGCTATTCATTGTATGTGAAAAATTAAACAAAATGGGAGTAATTAAATGCCCCAAAAGGCATGGCATGCAAAAGAATTGGTTTACTTTGGACACTTAATTTCTGATAGGGGGGGGGGGAAACAGCACCTGAGAAAGTTAGAGCAGTAAAAAATATGACGAAGCCTAAAAATGTTAAACAACTGCAGGCATATTTAGGATTAATAATTTTTTTCAAGCCTTTTTTTAGAGAATAAAGCACACATCGCAAAAACATTGTATGACTTATTGAGAAAATATCAAAAATGGCAATGGTTGGAAATTCACAATGAAGCATTTAACAAAACTAAAGACCTATTATCATCTGACAAATTGTTAATACACTTCAATAGTAATTTGGAACTGCATTTAATCATGAATGCATCAGAGTGGGGGGTATGGGTGGTTCTCTCTCACCCATGTTATAAAGGGGAATGGCCCACTGCATATGCATCATGTACACTCTCAAAATCACAAAGGAATTATAGTCAGATCAATAAAGAAGCTTTAGCTATTATCTTCACTCTGAAAAAAATTTCATCAATATATTTTCAGCAGATTGAGTCAAATAATAACTGACCACAAACCATTGTTAGGGATTTTGAGACATGACAAACCAGTACCCAAACATTTAAACCCATATATGATGCACTGGAAAAACATTTTGTCATCTTATGATTAGAAATTAGAATTTAAGAAGGGCAAAGAAATTCCACATGCAGACACTGTCCCAAATCCCAGAAAAAAAAGAACCAAGCAGGATAGAGATGGAAATAAACTACATTGATGTGCTGAAATCAGAAATCCTGAACAGTAAAAAAGTAGCAAAGTGGACAAAAGATGACAAAGGCTACCAACAGCTTATGGAGTGGATAAAGAATGGATGGCTGAAGTCAAAGCTGCACTACATAGCCACAGGTTTTTTAACAAACCATGATAAATTGGCTACTTGTAAAGGATGTGCACTAATGGGGGGGGATCAAGTTGTAATACCAATGGAAGATAAGTTTTAAAGCTTTTATACTATAACGATCCGGAATAAGTTAGACTTAACATAATCTACACTACAGGGCGCCACTAGGCATTTAAACCTAGAAAATTTATATAGTAGGCAGATACGTAAATTTAAAAAAAATTTATTTTATTTTATTAATTTTGATTCCGGTCGTTAGCCCATTGTCACTAGCTCAGTGGAACAGCAGAGATTTATATTTTATAATAAATTCTTGTATAAGATACATTTCAATATTAAAAAAGGAATAAAATAAGCCGCTGCCAGAAATTAACACACAAACATTTATTTATGCACATATATATAAAATTTAGCATTATTTTAGAATAACTTTCACTTTGGATTTTAACTTGATTTTAGAATTTAAATTTACATTTTAATTTTTATAATATTATAAGTTTACATTTTAATTTTTATAAGTTCGCACAGATGGATTTATAAAAGTTTGTTTTATAATGTTGAGTATAGATCGGTTACACAGATTACATGGTTAAAAACATTTCAAAATAAACATAACCGATCAAAATACAAAGTCATTGATAATGTCAATTGCAGAGGGAATATAAGAAACCCAATGGCATTCATCATAAGATGCCGCATTGATATCGATGACATATATTCTAATCGAATATGGAAACCACAAACATAAGTAACCGCTAACGAATCCATGCAAGCATCTATACCCAACTTAATTTTAATGCATTTTTATTTAGAGTGTCGAGCATGAATAGACTACATAGATTTGCATTTGAAAAGAAAATATTCTATCCTCATTTAACCTTAGGCCAAAAGTTCGCAGTCAAACCAACGTCAATCCATCTGATATATTGATGCATTCAATGTAACACGAATATGGCAGCACAAAAGGTTAAGAGAAGAAATTGCCTCTCGTCAGATAGGAATACTACATCTATCTGATGGGAAGAGCAATAAAAAAACAACTCCATAGGAAAGAACTGCGGTCATTTTGCCGACTTATGATGGCATTCCGCAGGCAAAAAGGAAGTGTGCAGCGTATAAAGCGATTCTGCCCATAGCGAATCTCGTACTTCATCTAATAATTACACCAATATATCCAATCCATTGACCCAATTTAACTACGAAACAAATAACCTAAGATTACCCTCCCCTAATATAACTTTACAAATCTATATAGCCATTCATGCCCAATTTAAGTTTAACATTTATATAATTTAATTTAACGAAAAACAGAAATCATAATAAAAACTTAAAAGAACAAAAAAAAAAAAATGGAAATGATTTTACAAAAGAAATACATTAAATTAAAATTACTTATCAATAAATAAAGTTGGTCAGATAGGATTCTATTTCTATTTTTTTTTAAATACTGGGAAAGTTTATATTTTAAAGTTCTTAATGTTTTCAAATTAATATTCATTTAAGTTCATAATGTGCTTACGGTTTTAGAAATGTTCATTAGTTATCCACTGCTTGCCATGCAGTTACCCGTTGGTCCTTTATGGTTGATGGTATTCTTCCGGGCCTTGATGTCCTGTGGTCCGCAATATTAGAAAACGATGTTTCATTTTTCTTTTTTTGAACAACTGAAGGAATTGAAAGTGCATCTTTCAATCCCTTCTCCTCCAACCCTTTCCGACTTAACACATATATGTCCTCTCTTAATAATAATTTTCTTTACTCACTAACCATTTTATTTCCAAACTTTTCTTTTATATGTAACTTTAGGATCCAATGGACATTACATCATCAATGATGATGATCCTTCCGTTGAGGTCCGATTTCCCGATGGATTTTTTTCATTGGCCATTAGTTTCTATTGTTTTCCTATCTGACCATTGCTTATACATTTAAATGCCCAAGGGCTAGTTCATTTGGACTAATTAAAATAATCATTTCTATTTTTTTTCAATAACATTAATTAATGTGTTTTGTACAAACTTAGATATATTTTTATCTTTAAATCTTTACTGACAATTTAGTTTTAAAATACTTTTTTTTTTTTTTAATTTCTCATCTGTGCAATTCTATATATATATGAGTTTAGTATAGAATTTTAATTTTCAATTTTTTGCGAACTTTTATTTTTTCATGTTTAATAATAAAATAAATAATGTAACAATGTATGTGCCCGTTACAATACAAAGGTCATCCCAGACTTCTGCGAAGCAAAGCATTAGCCCGTAACTACATCTGGTGGCCAAAAATAACATCAGACATCAAGCAATTCATAAAAAAATGCATGCCTTGTCAGTATGAAACTAATATGAACTAATATGAAGGCAAAATAATGATTTGTGGCCAATAGCAACAGAAGCCTAGCAGAGAATACATATTGACCATGCAGACCCAATAAACAGCAAAATACTGCTCATATTCATGGACGCATACTTCAAATGGATGGAGTATCATATTGTAAAAGATTTGAGTACAAAAAAAATTATTGAAAATTTAAATGCTATATTTTCTTGCCACGGTCTACCGGAAACCATCGTGTCCGGCAATGGTGGTGGATTCACTGCGCAAGAAATGGAAAACTATTTTATCGACAATGGCATCCAACACATACATGCACCTCTGTATTACATAGAGTCAAATGGCCTTGCTGAAAAGGCTGTACAGATAATTAAAAAGGTCCTCAAGAAGTCATATAATGTAAGTATGCAACAAGCAATATATAATACTAAGCTGCAACAACACTCCACCCCATCAACAGCTACAGGGGAATCTCCAGCAAAAATGCTGATGGGAAGGAAACTGAGAATTAAATCATCACATTTATGTCCAAGTACATATGATAAAACAGAAAGAAAAATGGAAAAAATACAAACAATGGACTGGAAACAAGACAATATATACATAATATACATAATAGGCGACAGAGTTTGGGTTCGAGATATAATCAGGAAGAAATGGATTAAAAGAGTAATTGTAAAAATGCTACCAAAAACAATAGCAATCATCCAAGTCCAGGATGGGACATCATACAGAAGACATGTATATCATATCCATCGGCAATTCGAAAAAAATTGGCAAAGTGTAGTGCTCATGCAAAAGATGAAAATCAAAAAAGACAAGACATAGTGGAACCCAACATCATGGATCAAAGATGAAGAATATGGAACCTGGAACAATGGAACAGAAAATAGAATCAACACCAAATCCGAGTGGATTAACAACTAGATCGTTCAGACCCAGATGTCAGATACAAAGACCAGCCAGATTCAAGGACTATATGTAAGCATAAACTATTTTCTGGAGTAAGGGGAGGAGTGAAAAATATTAAAGAATGTTTAAACTTATATAAATAAAACCTGTAAAAGAATATAATGGTAGAAAGATTGTTAAAAAAAAAAAAATCTAAATAACTACTGGATTAAAAACTCATTCTATAGAGGCAAATAAATTTAGTTTTGATAATAAACAACAATTATAAGAGGTTTCAATGCATGGCTGAAAGTAGTTACTTTAATGTGTTATTAATTATTTAATTAAAATTTAATTATAACATTAATTCAAATATTTTTAAGTATTTCTCTAATACTTGGTGTTTGATTGACTTTGTGACAAACTTTCGGCAAAGTAATCATTTTAAATCAATAAAAAAAATCTGTTTATAATAATCATCACAAATATATCTATCATTATATCAATGCAGTATGTGAAACATAAAATTATTGATAGATGTAATTTATATAATTCATTTTCACATTATGGAAGGTTTCAATTATTAGAAGCAGCAATTTCCAAATGACCTAAAATAATAAAATTATTCACAATATGTATTCATATGCAAATTATCTATCAAATAAAGCACAATTTTTTCAACAGTACTTCATAATCTCTACTGACTTGCCTCAAATCCCTATTAAATCAAACTTTAAGATAATATGGTTAAACTATTTGTCTTATTAGCTGTGATAAATATAGGGAATTTGATTGTATATGTTGAGAAGAAATATCTAATGAGCTATAGTTAACTACTTACTATACTTCAAAAATTCATATTATCAATTTTTTATGGTAACACCTACATCAAATTTTTATCTATTTCAAAATTGTTCTTATATTATAAATAATTTTTAAAGGTCAACAAATCATATTTCTATTAATAATGTAAAAAAAAAATCAATGAAATAAATCTCTGAAATACCTAGTAATAAACATGCAATCATCTTTTAATAGTCAAAATGCTAACATAATTAATAATCAATATAATAAATTATAGATATGATCTAAAATATATTCAAATTTAAGATATAGCAATATAAGTGCATCCATAGGTTTTGCCATTAGAGTATAGATATGCACAATGAACCCTCAGATGGTATCACATTAAGTGAATGACATTTCCTCACTGACAATAAAATAGAAAATGTAGTCTGAAATCATTTTAAATGTTTATACACAAATAATGTCTTCATTTTGAAAATGATTGCAAGGTGCAAATTCAACCAAACAATTTCTCTGATTTACCTTCAAAACTTATCAAGAAAGTTAACAATCTCAAATTAGCAATAACATTTTTCTCAAATATTACATCAAGTATATAAATTCAAAAAAATATTTAACTGCTTATCATTTATTAAATTTCTACAATGATTTTTACTAAAAATATATATTCATACTATCAAGTATCTAATGTTAATAATTGTTAACAGTTCCTGAGATCAGTTGTCTATTGATGACTTTGTGTTTATTGTTCTATATCAAATAAAGACATAAATGTTAACATCTTTTCTAAAACCCTATTGTGCAAATTCAAACTCTTTTTGTCAAAAAACTTATATTTGATTATGTTGCACTGTCAGAAAGACATATGCATGCCATCACATTAAAATAGCAGCATGTTTAATGTAATAATCTAATAGTTGCTATAAAAATAAATGGATTTTAAAGGTATTTTGATTATATTTGTCTTCTTATTTTTTAGCAAAGTAATTAATTTATTTTTTCGTTAAAAGTCCTGCTCCTAAATGTTATCAGGACCAATTACATTAAAAATAGAATACAACAAAAAAAAATCCTTATTTTCCTCAATCTTTCAGATAACAAAAGTAATATTTTAGGGGTGACCCCTTTTCCTTGTGTGTTCACTATTTAATTTATAATGATTTGATTCTCAGGAAAATTTAAATTTTACCCCTGATATCAATGTCCTAGCTCTCAGAAAAGTGATATCATTATCTATTTACAAGGATGATGTCTTGATAATTACTATAAGTGTCATCAACATACAGATCTTAGATGTATATTCAAAAATTCTCCATCCTATCTGGTTCATTTAGAGCAATGAATAAATTTTCAACACAGCATATCTCCACTGATGTATTTACTCTTTTCTTAATTCACAACAATTGCAAATAAATTTCTGAATATATTAATAAGTATAGTTTATTACAATTCAATAATAAAGAAAGTCATAAAATACTAAAGACACAATTTAAAATCCTAAAACTTTTAACTAATGTGTCATGGAATACCTTTTAATAGAAAGTGTTGATCCACTTTTTGACTTTAATTTTCCTAATGCATAATGCACTAATTTAATAAAGATAATAAAAATTTTATATTTGTTGAAAGGATTTTTTTAAATTTGGATCTAAAGATTAATCAAAAATATATAAAATGTTCAATCTAAAGTATCATAATCTTTCTCTCAAATACAGATTTATGTTGTTAGAAAACATGGCAGAGGAGACTTTACTTAATACAGCCATTAAATTTGCCTAAATAAATTTCAATGCCAATCCTTCAACTCAGGTTGTAAGATATATGATTTAGTAAATAAACTACTCAGTTCAATACCATTTGGTAAAACTGCATTCCTTCTAATAAGATTTTAAGCCATATTATAAAATCAAAATTTACAGTAAAATATAAAAAGATAAGAATGGACTTATTTCTTTTAAGTCCATGGCTATCAAGATTCATAGACATTTTTCAAAATAAAAATATATCACTCTCATTAATACACCAACATTATGTACACTGGTGGAAGAATACATAGGAATGTACAACCTAGACATGAACTTGTAACTAACTACTCAATTATTCTTAATCTTTCTTTAATATTTATAAGTTTATCTACTCCAATGTAATAAAAATCCAATAAAGAAACTTTAGAAACTTTTCATATAATGCAGAAAGAGACATAATTTGTAAACTGTGGAGCCAATACAGCACAAAACTATCAAGTAAAATATAATTGCTTCAAAAAATTCTAAAGTAATTTGTTAATTTAAAGATATAGGAAAATAGAATTTATATTAAAAATAAACTTTAAAAACATATAGAAAATGAATTGAATTAATAAAACAAAGATGCAAGAATTCAATACAAAAAAAGAATAAAGTTAATAATAAATAATTAAAAATGATTAAATATTAATAATGATTATAAATTTAAAATAAATTTTAGATCTCAATAAATAATAAAATTAGAAAAAAAAATCCCAAAATAATAAAAATTGTTTTATGTACAAATCACATTTATATATATATAAAATCATAATTTAAAACTAAATACATCAACTAAGTAAATAACTTATTGCACATTATAAAAAGTTTAACTTGGTTAAATTTTTAGGTAGTTTTCAGTTACATGTACTGTGGCCACTAGATGATGCTGCAGAACCACCAAGAAGTCTGCAAGTAATAAATTTCTATACTTTTTTAAAATTTATGTATTATTTCACTTGATTTTTTACTTGCCTTAGGTTAATTTTTTTACGTGATTATTTATTTATTTTTGATATCTTGCCTTAGGCATTTTAATTTTTCCTCAATTTCAGCCATTTTTGTATAGAAATTTATTACTTGCAGGCTTCTTGGTGTTTCTGCAATGTCACCTAGTGGCCACAGTATGCCTAACCAAAAACTATTAATTTTTATAACAATTATAATTATATATTCTAATATAAAATCAATTATTATTTCTAGTTGTATTAAGAATTCTAATTAAAAATTAAATCTTGTTTATAATAATTTATTAAATGTATAAAATTTTGATCAATATAATAAGAATATTTAAAAAATAATATATTACAAAATATTCCTTAAAGATATAATTTAAATATTATATTTTCTAAATAATTTTCATAAAATATGTAGCTAGCATAAATAAAATAAGTTAAAAAAAATTTAAAAAATAATTATTTACTACTTCATATTATTGAAGTACAATTTAATATAAAATTAAAAATAAAACGTTTTTAGTTTTTCATTTAACTTTAAAAGATAAAAAAATAAAAAGATAGATCTATTGAGCATATAATAATAGACCAGTAACATATAATTAACAAGACAAGATGTTAGTTAACATTTGCATAAAAAATCATGCAGTTTCAAATATTAATAAAAATGTATTGTATAGCCTAAGAGATCTAACAATGGTGAAATTTTATAAGTTATATTTATATATTTAATATAGACTAATCATTATTTTTAGCTTTACTAGAAATTTTGCAAACTGCCTTAGGAACAAGTGCTGAAATATCAAATTTATCTTAAAATGATCTTTCTTAAAAATATGATATCATTCAAATCCTTATTTTCATAAGATAATTCTCATCATCAGTCAATAATTATAAATTTGTACATCTAAAAAATATTTTCATTATATTTTGTAACCTCTCCTAATATTTTAAAATTTATTTCTAAACTACAGAACACTATTTAATAGTTGGAAGAAATAAGTTGTAATAAATCCATTAATTATATTACCTCAAAAAATAACTTACTAGTATATATTGCAAATATACTATTGCTACTAATTAGACTTCAGAATCTTTCCTATAAAAAAAATGTAATCAATAATAAAATATTGTTAGAAAATAGACAAGGTTCTATTCTCAACATTAACAATCATTTACTTTGATTTATAATTTATGTCAAAAGTTTATACAGAGAACAAAATATGACAAAAATGGCTTCCTTGAGGAATTCCTTATGATAATAGACTCATATTCTTTTTATAAGTGTAAATAAATATAATTTAGGCATTAAATCATTGCAAAAAAAAAAAACTAAATAATCAAATTCAAAATTAAAAAATTATTTATCTTATTAAAAACTCTTCTAGGATCACACACACATAAAAAAATTCTATTCATTTACAGCGTCAGCATACATTATAGTAAAATTTTTCTCCACTGAACTTTATGATAAATCTATGTTAAAAAATCGGATTCAGACTTTGTAGGAAAAAAATTACATACACATCTTTCAAAAATCATTGACTTTTGTTCATAATTTCTTGGAATATTTTGCAATTCTTCTTTCAAATGGAATGTTTTCTGGAAAATTAGATTTAACAAACCCAATATAAATATAACTCTTAGAAGTCTTATTAATAAAACTAGAAACATTAGTATAAAAATCTTTATATCATTTATATATCCCAAGAGCATTGAATAATACAGATGAATATGATGTCAAATAGCTAATGAAATTTTAGTTAACCAAATATTTTTATTAAACTATCATTAAAAGTTGCTACAGATTTACTACATTTAATTAAAATACAAATATCATTCCAGTTATTATTCAAAATATCATGGTAGAGACTTTATGCTTTTTTTGATCTCATTTTGTAAATTTTAACAAAATTCATATCCATAGAAAATTCAAATCCTCAGTGACTGATGATAATTCTTTTCTATACTCTGTATAATTAAAAGCCATCAAAATTTGTATGCAACAATTTTATCACCATACTTGAGCATGATAATAAAACTGTTGCATTCAATTTTAAAATAGTTAAATTAAGGACATCAATAACTTTTAAAATTGACTTTGATTCATGTTGTATTCTGAATAATCACTCCTACAATATAGTGAAAATAAAGATAAAATAAAGAAGTTCTATTCTAAAAGCATATAATTCTTGTAAGATACAATTTCATCTTGCAAAATTTCCAATGCAGAATATAATTTTCTCAATACAATATTCGGCAAAAAAACATATGCATTACTAATTAGTAACTAATATTTGGGTATTATACATATCTTAAACTAGAAAGAATCAACAATTTCTAGCATGCTCAACAACAAATTTTTCTCAAAATAATTTCATGTCACAAAAATTCTACACCCTATGTAATCAACCTCTATGCATAACTTTTCTAAACCCTGATATCAACCGTACTGATATTCTAAACAAATGCAATTAATGTTATATAATACTTATTTAAAATCTCTTTGGTGTTCAAATATATATATATAATACTCTTTACTTTTATTCATTTATAAGAATTCCACCAAGATTCAATAAATTAAGTTTTAACTTACTATAATGCCTATAATAAATCATTAATATTATTTGCTTAGAATATACACAATGAATAATTTTTATTTTTACATTTTAATTTATAACATATAACTATATAATTCATTTTATTTCTTACATAACTTAAATTTTATTTACCCAAGTGCCTATATCAGAGAGGACGAACCTATGGTGCATGCACTAAAGGTGACACATTGCAAGATTAAATTTATCACATTGGATAATTGTTGTTAAAAATTAAAATTAAACCCCATTCTTGAAAACTAATTATCATCATTGTCTCTCCAAATTTAATGTATTTTATGTGATCCCTAATCTTTCTCTTCCATAATACACCAAAAAACTTCCTTATTTTATCCACCCATTTAACAAAATGGTCCACTTCTAGATCTTTTACAATATTTTGGGATCTAATTTAAGACTTCAACTACCTACCTATTATCATTACTTTTAGCAATATATTCAGCCCAGATCCACTTCAGTTACTTAATTATTTCAATGATACCTGTTTATTATCTCATCTACATATTTCATTTTCTATCTCTTTCTGTTATTCCCAACATATATCTCTCCACAGCTCATTGAGTGATCTGGAAGTTTCTGAATTGCTTTTTTTATTAAGGTTCAAGTCTCAGATCTGTAAGTAAGAACTGGTAAAACATATCTACAGTCTTTTTTGTTTTCAATTTTTAATTCTATGATTAATTTCAGCAAATGCTTCAATCTGTATTAATAATTTACCAAATATTGGTTGCTATTAACTTGTTTCTATTCAATGATTATCAATCTTTATTTTTTTCTTTTGAGAAAAGCCATTGAATATTCTTTTACTTTTATTACCATTTATCTTTAATCCTACCATTATATTTTCTTCTGATAGCTCTTGCAACATTTCCTGAAGCTATGAAGCATTATTTGAAAAATAACCTCATCATTTGCAAAATCTGAATAATTCAAATAATCTCTATTTACTTTTATTCTCTCTCTTGTAAAAACAACAGTAAAAAGTTTTGGATATCAAATCAACCTATCCTACACCTTTTGAATGTTAATCTTTTTAGTATCACAATCTAATGTAACCATTGTTGTTGAATTTTGATAAATATTTTTCAAAATACCATAAGTTCTGGGTTTATAACTTGATAGTCCAAAGCTTTAATCATCTTAAAAGTGCTTATAAAATCAAATGCCTTTTCATAATCTACAAATTCAAAATATAAAGTACCTCGTATTTATTGGTCCTGTCTATTACTTCTCTAAATACTTGGATATGATCCACTGTGTTACAATACTTTTATAATTAGCTTCTCTTTTGGCTGATTAAAGTCCAAAGTTCACTGTAGATGAGTTGTAATTATCTTGGTAAAAATTTTGTACAAAATTAACAAACAATTGATAGTTCTAATTCCTAATATTTTTTTAGCACCTTTTTAAAAAATCAATATGACTACTAGATTCTTCCAATCAACTGTTATATCTTTATAATATAAACATTTGGTATATAACTATATCAAAATTTTTTTTATTTCTTCACCTGCTTCTTTTAAGATATCAATTATAATTTTATCATTTCATAGAGCTCTTCATGTCTTAAAACAGGCAAAACTCACTATACATATGCCACACACAGCAAGCTAGAGTAATCAATGGATGCCAGAAGGCTTGTGCATAAAAACCCCATCTAGTGCATACTCATCCAATATCCCCAGACTAGTTTCTGGCTTGTGGCCTTTGTCAGTGAGGAGCCTTGGATCTGAGAGCACTGCATCTAGATCTTAGGGTCTAATGCAACCCTCCAGCAATCACCTTTTATCTCCATTTAACTACAAAACTATGAGTCTTAAACTGAAAACACTTTAAGGTTTCCAATTCAAGCCCATCAGCTTATATAGTTATATGGGTCTGAACCCAGTTCAGTTCCCATACATTTTGGTGTCTTTGGTTCTTTAATAACCATAGTCACCGATATCCTATTAGGCAGGATTGGTTTTAAGCCAATAAACATCACATAACCACCATCTCTTATGCTTGTGTATAACTGTTGTTAAAACAGGCAAAACTCACTATACGTATGCCACACACAGCAAGCTAGAGTAATCAATGGATTCCAGAAGGCTTGTGCATAAAATCCCCAACTAGTAAAATGTATGGGAACTGAACTGGGTTCAGACCCATATAACTATATAAGCTGATGGGCTTGAATTGGAAACCTTAAAGTGTTTTCAGTTTAAGACTCATAGTTTTGTAGCTAAATGGAGATAAAAAGTGGTTGCTGGAAGGTTGCATTAGATCCTAAGATCTAGATGCAGTGCTCTCAAATCCAAGACTCCTCACTGACGAAAGCCACAAGCCAGAAACTAGTCTGGGGATATTGGATGAGAAGGCACTAGATGAGGATTTTATGCACAAGCCTTCTGGCATCCATTGATTACTCTAGCTTGCTGTGTGTGGCATACGTATAGTGAGTTTTGCCTGTTTTAACAACAGTTATACACAAGCATAAGAGATGGTGTTTATGTGATGTTTATTGGCTCTTCATATCTTCATGGATTTAATTGCATGTCTCTGGTAAATTCAGAAGATGATAGAAGCATACATTCTTTTCTTATCTTTTACCACTATATCATGATGTTATCTCTCTTTTCAGTAATAATTCTATTTTTTCTTCTTATTACAGAAATAACTTTCCTTCCAATGCCAAGATTTTGTTTTATACTTTTGAGACTTCTATTCTCTTCTCTAATTTTCCTTGTTAATTCACAATTATATTTTCTTATATTGTTATAAATTCTTTTTTGTACAATTTAAAAAAATTATAGATATTCAATTCTTGTTAATAGACCATTTGTAAATATTTACATATTTCTTCTTTTTATTAATAAATTGTTTCTTTTTTTGAATCAGCTATCTTTGTTGCAGTTAAGTTATTTTTTTTATTAATTTCATTCAAGTTTGAACCATCTTAATATTTTGAAACCAGTTAATGTTCTAATTTAAATATATTGGGGTGTTTCTCAAAGTAGGAATATCAATTGTTTCTAATATTTTTTAAAGTTTGTTGCTTGTGTGAACATATATTTTATATCTTTCTAATCAATGATTACTTTCTGTGTTGAATTTATTAAGAATATTACAATCTTGAAATAGACATTTTGTGTTAATCAAAATGCAATCCAATTCTACCATATCTTCATTTTGGATGCTTCTGTATTCATTTCTATTAAACATTTTTCTCAAATAAAGAATTCAAAATATGCCATTTTTCTGTGAATTACACAAGTCTGTGCTCTCTCTCATTTCTAGCATCATTACCAAAATTGCCCACAGCATTTTCATATATCAATCATTTACCAATTATAGCATTAAATTCTCTCATGATAATTTTAAATAGTGTTTGATCTAATTAAAAGCATTTTGTATATCCATATAATAATCTGCTACCTCTTTATCTCAATGATTTGTTGGAACATAAACCTGAATAATCTGCATTTGGTATTTTATATTAAGTGGAATAATTATTCTTGTCACTCTTTTTGATATACTATTAATTCCCACAATATTATTCTTCTACTTAATATTTTTAATGAATTTCATTTCATTTATGCTTCCAATATTTATGCCTTTGTAAATAAATATATATCAACTTTTTTAATCAATCATCTCTTCATCTTTTATTCTAATTTCATAAAGTCCAGCAATGTTTTATTTAATATTAACCAGTTCTTTTTCCAATTCATGCTATCCTTCTCTACTTGACAGTATTTAAAGTCATTAGAATCTAAGTAAATATCACTACAAAGGAGTTTATTATTAACTGAAAGGAGATCCTTTGATTCCTTTTTGAAAAGTAAAAGTGTAATTAAAAACCAATTTTTATTAGTATTCAGAAAAATTTGTAAAAAAAATGTAATTCAGTAACTCAAGCTTAGAAAAAAAAAAGATTTTTGTTCCAGCATCATGTATAAGATTAACACATGCCTAATCTAGATTGAAGTCATAATAGTTTTTTACTTTTATTTTGTAATTAACACACTAATATTAATAAATTGTGTTTTGTTTAGTCTTTACAAGCTTTACATTTTTCTTCTTTATAATTATTTTTTCTTGTTACCTATTACATTGCAAAAGAAAATGAGAAAAAAAAAAAGGAAAGTGATAGTATATAGGAATCCAATGACCAATTGAAAAATAAGTTTTATTTATATTAGGATTATCAACAAAATCACTGTGTAATTTTTATAAAAAATATATTCTCACATAAAACACAACATCAGACTGATTACTTGAGTCTGAGTTACAGTAACAGTACATGATTTTTAAAAAAGCAAACAAAAGAAGACAAAATTTGTTTGTTAAAAAAAACTATGAGAATTTAACAATGTCAATAATAAAATTGCTTTAACTTTAGCAAAAAAAAAATAGAAGACTTTCTCTGATGGAAAAAATATTATTAAAACTTGTCTCCAAATATTTATAACATGTCTTGGATTAAAACAACAAATAAAAAATAGATGAAATTGTCTTGTCAAGGCAAATCATTATGAGACACATTGAAGAACTTTCATGATTTATCTAAGCCACTGAAAGAGATCCATGCTTAGGAGAAATATTGCTGACATACATGACATGGCACAATTAAGCATTTTTATAAAAGAAATTGATAACAATTTTAGTATTTTTGAGGAGCTTACTGGTCTTGGAAACAAGTGTGTCAGACATAATTGATATAGTAAAATTATACCTAAAAAATCTATAACTATACTGATGGAACTTCATCTACAATTGATAAGATCTCTGGCTTTACAACTTTAATTAAAAACTTTTTACAATGCCATCTAGTAAAATAACATTGCATTATACATCAAAGGTGATTGCTTGGAATAATTTTAAACTTAAAGCAAATTGTATAACAATTGTAAAATACATGAACAAAATTATATCAAAAGAATTAAGCAGATGAGAATTAAGAAAATAATGTAAAATGTATACAGCAATCTGCAAGGTTTTTTAGAGGAAACGTTTTAAGAAGATTTTGAAAACTGTAAAATTTTATTCGTGATTTTTACCATATAATACTAAATCATCCATACACTTTACTACTGTTACACAATGCTTTATTTACCACCCTCTTTTTACAATTTACACTTTTGATTCCCCATTGTGTAACAGTAGTAAAGTGCATGGATGATTTAGTATTATATGGTATACATTTGGAAATACAATAAGAAAGAGTAGTTATTATACTTCGTGATTTTAGAGGAAGAAGTTACTGAAAGAAATGTCTTTTACATGATAATAACTAGCTTTTAATTTGGCATCCTTAGTTGATGCAGCAAGCCATTTCAATGACCTAAATCTGAAAGTGAAAGACAAACAAATGGCTTCCTAGATTAGTAAACAATATTAACGTATTCAACATGAAATTGAAGCTTTTATCTCTCAATTAGAACATCGAAGTTTAATCCAGTTCCTACATTTAAAAGAAAAAAGTGAATATGCAGAGAATAATATTAATTTTACAAAATATGAAAATGTAGCAGAAATTTTCTGATTTTGTCAATTTCAGCAAGCAAAACTTTTTCTTTTCATATAATAAAATGCCTTTGGTTCACACACTTATAACTTGCAATAAATTTGCTGATTTTGTTATCCATTATTGCAAGACTCATTTAAATATTACTTTTGTGATTTTCATCTAAAAAGTTTGCATTCTCACATTTCACTAAATAAACAAAAAATCAGGTGGAGACCTAATAACTTACAAATGGAATTTATTGAATTGAAAAAAAAAAAAAATTATTATTGATAATGAAAATTGTATTCATTTATTACACAGATAATGTTAAGTTTGTAATATAGTTTTAAAATTGAGAATCTAATATAAATTTTATGTTAAGAGATAAACAAATATTACAATTGGTTCAAGTACTCTAATTGCCTAATTATTCATAATGCCTTTTAAATCATTAATCATCCATTCTTTTTATTAGTTTCTCAGAATTATATTTATTAATATGTAATGATTAATATTAATTTTCTAATAACTGACTAAAATAAAGGCATTGTAAGTATACTGGTTTGTTTTTTTTTTGTTTTCTATGACAATTTTCAACATTCTTAAAATTCATATTATCACCACATTCAAACTTAAGCTTACAAGCCTTTATCTTCATTTAAAGTCATCTTTCTTATTTACAATTAGATCAAATATAATTTTTGACATTTTAATGATCTTTTTTGTTATTTTATCCCTTTCAATGACATCTTATTTTATGTTTCCATTTATAATAATTATTATTCTTTAGGATATCTTCTCTAGTAAAATAATCAACATTCCCATCTATATTTATACATCATATTATTGTAAACATACAATTGCACAATATATATAATAAAAAACAATTCTCAAAAATATGCAAACATAGTTTGTATGATTGTATTAAATATTTTATTGTTAAATAAGATTATTATTGTGCAACTTAAGATACATAATTACTGCTTTATGGATGTTAATAATGTATATTTGTCATATAATTTTTCCACATCTTGCATCTCATCTTTTTAGTCCAAGGACCAACACCAGTGAAATACTGTTACATTTTCTGTCTACATTTCTTGAACTGTTGATTTATTAAATGGACTGTTAACAAATTATGTTCCTAATACAGTATTTTCATACATGGAAAGTTGTATGTTTAAAAAAAATGTAATGGCATACAGTAGTTTTTGCCTTTTCTTTGAACTAAATAAAGATTTGAAATCATTATTGTCAAAAGTAATAATTCAATGAAGATAATTCACTCATTTTTATGCTTTAATTTATTGCAAGTACTTCTACATATGCTTTGGTATGTCATTTTCTTCCAACAAACTAATTTATTATATTCCAATTATTGCTTACTTCTATTATGATACAATGTTTATTTTATTAGATATTAGATAATAGAATAAAAAAATAAGATAATGAGAAATATACTAAAACTTCACATGATCACTATCTCATACTAGCACAATAATTGTTATTAAACAATTCAAAATACAGCAAAAATCTCTATATAGTAGTGCCATCTTGTGCTAACAAGAGCAATCAATGGATGCCAGAAGGCTTGTGCATAAAATCCCTATCTAGTGCCTACTCATCCAATATCCCCAGACTAGTTTCTGGCTTGTGGCCTTCATCAATGAGGAGCCTTGGATCTGAGAGCACTGCACCCAGACTAGTTTCTGGCTTGTGGCCTTCATCAATGAGGAGTTTGGATCTGAGAGCACTGCACCTAGGATCTAGGTGCAGTGCTCTCAGATCCAAGGCTCCTCATTGATGAAGGCCACAAGCCAGAAACTAGTCTGGGGATATTGGATGAGTAGGCACTAGATAGGGATTTTATGCACAAGCCTTCTGGCATCCATTGATTGCTCTTGTTAGCACAAGATGGCACTACTATATAGAGATTTTTGCTGTATTTTGAATTGTTTAATACTAAAACTTATGAAATGCTATAAGAAAGTAAATGCTTTCAAGAACTAGCTATGTATTACATATGCACATAATATACATATAATAAATAATAGTGGTATGAAAGTGCCTTAATTCTAGAATGATTATATTTTGATTTGAGGTATACCTTGTATGAAACAAATGTCAATCAAAGATTTTTTTTACCAGTAAATACTGAATTTTTTTTATTTTTAAATACTGTATATATAAAATCTTGAGTCATGATTTCAAAAATCTTTTTCTTTACATTTTATTATGTGTAAAATTAAAATCAAAATTGTTAGCAAATATATAAAAAATATCTAATCATTATGTAGTACTTTATGCTGACTCTGGTTTTCTTAAATAAGATTAAAATCTATACATATACACACATCCACATATATTTTCCAAATAATAGATGAGGAGTGTTTGAATTATAAAATCTGAATTGTACTGAATCATTAGCCATTCTTATCTACAATTTTTAATGGATTCATTACACTCTCATTTTCCCATATCTATCATTTACTTTTTCTTAGCCTAGATAAATAGTAAATCAAAATTTCTCTGTATGTACAATGTTACAGAAAAATGCATTCAACATATATCTTTATATTTTAACATATTATATTTAAAAAACAAATAAATACTTATTTAGCTACAACAAATATGTTTATATATATAAAATAATCAAATAAAGCTAATTTCTTGGAAGATCATGTGATGTTTGAGTATCAGAAGTGACAGGAAGATTCTGGAATCTTAGCTCTCAAATTAATTATTATATGATTATTATAAACCAAATATTCATTACTTTCTATTAGAATAGTGTAAGAAAAAGACATTTAATTAGAATTTTAAAAAAGGACATTTGTGAACAGATTATGATAAATATCACTGCATTTTAAACTTTATAAAATAATAGCTTTAAAAGTGCATTGTAAAACAAATATTGTTTCGGTGTCTCTTTCCAAGTGACAAGAAATTCTGAATATGTAGAAATTATCTGCAAGTCTAGCAAATGTTGATTTGTGAAGATTTCTATGTCTTTTCTTTTTCATTTACTAATAGCTAGATAACAATTAATTCTTCAATATTGAACGTCTAAGATGTTTAAAATACAATTAATTGAAAAAGTTTCAGAACTTAGAATTTCTTATCCTTTTTTAATATACTGCAGTTCAATGCTGAAAAATATGTCCACTGTGTCCTGAAGATCTCTAAAGACCAGTCAGGGAGCTAAATAAAGAAACAATATCCTTCAAAATGTATATATAATAAGATTTATTTAATAAATAATAATGTGATAAAAACAACATAAATAGGTAATAGTCCATTAATATTCATATGCTGTTTATTTTCCTTGAGTGAAAATAGGCTCTTCCACACCAGGAATAATCCAGTTGTCATAATTGTGCTTTTAAATCAGATGTCTTTTGAACCATAAATAAGCATATCTAATTTCACATGTAAAATAAATCTATTAAAGTTTGCAATATCAGTGCTTACTTCAGCATAATATGTTATATATTAACCATTTTTGTTTCCAACTTGTTCTTGCATTTTGGTTGAGAGCTCCAATTAATTACTCTTCACTAGTAATAACCTTTTCACTACACAAACAGGTAACTGCTTCTTGCTTGCCACTGTTCCATTTTAAACATTAATCACTGCTAGTCAATCTACTAGTCTACCATTAATTATTCTTTACTGCTGATCTGTTATCACTTCAAATCAACACTTACTTTAATCCAGTCTAACCATTTTAGCGGCTTCCTTCCACTTCTTCATTTACCCGGCGATAAATATATATGCAATCTAATTTGTATATGACTACCTTTATTTGCATACAAATTCTATTCTAATTTAATCTATAATTTTGGGACAAACTCTCCAGAAAATTTCTAGAGTAATTTTCCAATAAAGGAAATATTATTAAAGTGAAGGAATCCATGTGTATTTAGAAAAAGAAATAATATTTTATGTACATTTACAGTTTTATATGCAGGGACATTTCAATGTTACTATTATATATTGCACATAATATAAGAGAGTAAAAATAAATGCAGATTATTTAAATTATCTTGACTCTGAAGATGATAGTTGTTTTTGCAAATATTGTTTTGACATTACAAAGAATATTACAAAATTTATCAGATTATTGATGACCATGTATCAGAAATCAACTTCAATGGATGTAAACATTAAACTGGGAAATAAAATTAAAGCAACAGACTTTTGCAATGTTTTGACAATTTCATTTTGTGTCATTTGATATGTCAGGAGTGATATAATTAAACCAATTAATGTTTACAGATTGATAATCTCAAGACTGATGATTATGTTCATTTAATAACTTAAAATGAAATCTTTTAGAACCATTTATGCTAAAAAAAAAAAATAGTGTTTACTAAAAATAAAAATGAATGAACTTCATAAAAGATTATAAAAAAATAATAATAACAACAGTAAAATAAAACAATATAGAAATTAAAAAAACAGCAATACTTTAGTGGCACAAAAGTGGAACATGTGTATTTGAACTTCCACTTCAAATATATTAATTTTTAATGTGAATGTTACAACATAGATGAAGTGATGTTACAAATGGTTAGTGAATAGTTGGAAGCAGATAATACAAAGAATCACTAACACTTTTTCTAATCATTAGAAAGGTTCATATCTAGCAATTAATAAAAGACTTAATAATCATTTATATTATATTATTTATGATCCACTTTTAAGACAAGGTTCATAATACGCAAATATTATTTCTTGACAACAGAAGAAACTGCACAAATTAATAGTGCTCGAAGTTATGATGAAGACTTGCATAAAGGTGAGTAATGAGATGGGGATTAAATTTAGTGAAGAAAAATCAAAAGTAATGATGATATAAGCTGGGGAAAGAGAAGAGAAAGAATTTTTATTGGGGGATATAAAGTTGAATCATGGTGAATAATTATTTGGGAATCATCTTAAGTAATCAGAGAAACTGCTTGGATGAATGGAGAAAAACTGATAAATGAAGCAAAAACAAAAAAGGGACTGATAAAGAAATTAAAAGTGTTTTCATATAATAAATATGATGTAACAACAATTGTATATAAGGGAGTGGTAGTAGCAGAGTTAACTTACAATAGCGATATATTATATATTAGTAAAGGGGTGTTAGATTACTTAGAATACAAAATGAAGTAAAGAGTCCTGCATTAGATGTAGATGCGTGGATGGGAAAGAAGGCAATTCAATGAGAAGTGATTTGGTCAAGTTTTTATATGAGAGATGCAAAAAGCAAAATGAAATAATGTTGAGAATAGCCAAAATAGTATTAATTGGGTTATGATTAAAGGACAGGCAACAGATGGGTGAGAAAAGTAATACAGTATGCAGAAGATTTGGATAAAGTCTTTATGTCAGTATACTTGTACAAAAGGTTAAATAAGTGTGTTAGGAGGATTGTTGAATGTTATAGTGGAAAAGAATGGGATAGAAGAATAGATACATTAATAAAAAATAGAAAACTGGAGAGATGGAGAACTAACATGGAGAGTAAAAAGAATTTAAGTATATAGCTATGGTTTAAGGCTTGAACAAGATCATTAGTAACAAGGGAATATACACATAAATGAATTTTATTCTTCACATTATGTAAGGAAGGCCAGGCATCTGCTAATAGAATGTAAATACATACAATCAGAAAGGGTAGAAATAATGAAGCTGTGAAAGAATAAATATAAGCAAAGTGATTATACAGAAAGTGGGTTCTTGGTTTTTATACTGGGTTTGGAAAAAGATGAGGGATTTAGATATAAAACCCATAGAGTGGACAAAGATGCTATTGTGGAAATGGGATAGAGCAGGATAGAGAATATGAGATAAACTTAGGGTGGGGAATGAAAAGGAAAGTAAGGTGGTGAACAGATTTCTCTTGGCATAGTGGCTGAGAGATTCCTGACTTAGATAAAGGAGTAGCCATATCACATCTAATTTGCATGCAACTAATACAATTAAATATTGATATTAAAAAACTGAAAATAATCACGAGTCAATTTCCTGATCTCAAATCATCTGATTCAAATATTGTTAGGTCTTTGTAGCAATTCTGAAATACTATCCTTCACTGACATCTGTCAAAGAAATGAGGTGTTTTTGCATAAGAAATTATTTAATAATCCTTTATATACTGCT
Organism: Epiperipatus broadwayi; assembly: GCA_028023455.1. Lineage (NCBI taxonomy): Eukaryota > Metazoa > Onychophora > Udeonychophora > Euonychophora > Peripatidae > Epiperipatus > Epiperipatus broadwayi. The sequence goes on along the minus strand of JAQFVV010012502.1, from coordinate 2,223,308 downwards.
ATATTGGTATATATTTCCATCACATATAAACATATTGATAATTCCTAATACAAATAACGGCCCTACTCCACTTTGATAAACCTTTTCTAACATTTTGTTCAATTCCTGCATATACTTTTTAATTATTAAACTTTAAAATATGTATGCGCTAAGCATATATATACAGGTGCAAAAGATTGATCATTCCATTTGCAATATTTTTTTAAAAATATTTCGTTCGTAAGAATACGCTAATACATGTACATAGTTTGTAATTATTAAACTTTATTTTATATATTAAAAAAAAAATAGGTGTCAATAAATTATAAAATAATATTTCGTTATGTTTTAACTTATCAAATTTCTAGTTATGCTCTCAAAAATTTTTCTAACAGTTTTATTTAAATTTAAGGAAATATATTGTTTTATGAATGATTAAATACGGGGGAAAAAAGTATCACGTGATCTCTTTACTTAATGAAGTAAAATATCAATCATAGAGGTAGACTTATCACATGATCAAAATGTTATAGGAATACATAATAGCAGATAAAAGAAGTTCTAAGCAAAGTCAAAGGTTAGTCTTTTCTACTCTTCTCCCATACAAATAAAACTGGGTGTGCCAAGCAACCCATCAAGCTAGACTTTATAAGGACAAGAGTGCAGAGATAGATTCACAAAATAACTGAACAGAAAATGAAAAATTACTTCAAAATTAATAGTAAACACACATAGCTTAACATTATAAAAAAAATAACTGTAAAATTGTGAATAATTTATAGGTTCAACAGGTAAACATTCTTATTAAAATTTATTACTTTTACATACATATGCAGTATACATGTATTTGTTTTTTCAATATTTTAAATTGATTTAAAAATTCTTGAAATATTTCAGTTATATTTTCTATCACAATAATTAAAGACGAAAGAATTTTTCAAAATATAATTATTTTGCATTATACAAACTTTTTGTCTTTTTTTTTTTTAAATTAAAATAAAAGTGTATTACCAAATATATAATTTTACAATGCTAAATTAACGACTTAACCTAAAATATGGATAGATACTAATTTTTTTAATAATATTTTTGATAAATAAGATCTCTAGTTTCCAGACTGAAGTAATTTTTAGGTCAAAGTCAACATTCTTAAGACATCTATTGACCTGTCATTAAAATAATTATTGTTCTTATTTTTTTAAAAGAAAACTTAAGAACATGAAGCATTACATTCTTAAAAAAAAAAAAGGAAGGAAGAAAATGAAAAACAGTTTTCAAAAAAGCAGTAAATGATAATCCATATAACAACTAATTAACGACTATATATATATATGTGTCCATATGTGTGTATCTAAAAATAATAACTGCATTATTTTATTGCCGTAGTCATAATAGAATGTGGTCCTATGTTGACATGATTATTTAATTTTTAATACAACTTTTATTTAAGATAGAACTTTAACTTTATTAGCTTTACATAAGCATTAGTGTAGTTACAAAAACATTTTTATACAGACATTTACAAAAATGATAGTATATCTAAAAATAGCCAGTATCATCAGAGACAATACAATAAAATGTAAAAAAAAATAAGACATAACAGTAAAATATTAAAACGAATTTTCCTTTCCAAATTCATCACATTCCTAAAAATGGACAGAGGATTCTTTGGCTTTATTATAAACAAGAAAAACATTGATATCACATAATGACCAAATATCCAAACATCATCACAAACAAATAGAAAACACACAGTGTGATAATATATTGTTCAAAGAACATATCCTTTGAAGTTAAATAGATTATATGCTCAGACTTTTACAATACTTCACAGCATGAAAACAGTCAACATATTCATAATATACATATATTGCCATTGAGAAAAAATAAGAATAATTCTACAGACCAAAAAAGATGAGCAATTATGACTTTTCTAACAGAATCAACAGATTCAATCACAATAACACTAACACAAATCTTCTGGTATCAGTGTCAGATACAAAAAAACAAATAATAAGCAAGAATGAAAATCTAAAAGAATTATCATAGAAGTGCATTTCTGTTGCATGGCTAATAAATTAAGGTCTACTTTAAATCAAAATGTTAATGCATTTATAAATGAAGTCAACCAAAAATTTGTTTGATGCTAATTTCACATTTATTTCATTTGATAACAACTTTTCATTTAATTCAAAATTAATAGCTACTCTCTTCATAGTAATCGATGGATGCTAGAAGATATGTATATCAAAATTCCTATCCAGTCCCTACTCATTCAATATCCCCAGATTAATTTTAACTTGTTGCCTTCATCAGTAAGGAGCTGTAAGTGAACCTAGATTTTAGAATCTAATGCAATTTTCCAGCAGCCACCTAGATAGAGATAATGATGCAAAAACCTAGCATCCAATGATTACTAGGGGTTGCAATGGGTGACACTATTATATGGAGAGAGTAACTATTGATTTAACAGCATGTGGAAGCATAAGAAATGGTGATCAAGTGATGTTTAGTGGTTTAATTCAAAATTATCTTATTAAATTTACTACCTTGTACAATGCATTGAACTGATGGAAATTGATAAATAAACATTATAAATGTCTATTTCAGTTTAATAACAAATAAAATAATAATATCCAAAATATTTGAATACTAATCATTTATTTAACAATACTACGATTTAAGGATATTATTTAGTTATCTGTCAGAAGAGCATCAATAATCTTAATTAATACAACTTTAATAACAAAACAATTTATTTAACAATAATAAATACAAATAAATAATTTTGAATTCCATAAGAAATAAATACAATCTATTATTAATCCTCTAGTTCAGGAGTGGGCAATTGTTTTGGCTCAGGGGCCGCAGTGGTTGGCGGAGGGCCACATCGGGGGTTACTTTGTGAAAGCGACGGTCAGCGGAGGGTTGCACTTTTTTTCATAACCCAATAAACACACCGCTTTATTCCCTGTATTACCAAAGAAATATTTGTTTGTCCATTCTTCATTAAATACATGACATTCATCACTGATTTTACATTTTTCAGAGGGTTCATGGTTCCACTAAAGTTGAAAATGTGTATATTTGCTCATGCAAAAACAAAATTAAAATTAACCAGATCAACTGGAAAAGCACTGCACATTATATCTACACTGCGCATGTGTATTGACGTGGCCATCCTAGTAGAAAATATGAGATGAATCTTCAGTCGCACACGGAAAAGAAATCTCAGTTCAAGTTGGATTTTTCTGATTATCTTGGTGGGACACATAAAAACTCTTTGCAGGCCGCATGTGGCCCTTGGGTGACTATTTTTCCACCCCTGCTCTAGCTACATGTTTCGTTTCTCACACATACACAGTATAATATTATAAGCAACATGTGTTTTAATTGCAGTTTTTTACACAAGTGTTTATTACTATTTATATGTTATGCTATTATTATGACACTATATGGTATTGAAAGTACCTAGCTTCTAATAAATTCATTCATATTTCAATCTCAAACATGTTTCATTGCTAAACATTTTAACATTTGCTTACTCATTATGTTATATATTTCTATATGCTTTCTGGAACATTTATGCTTCAGGCAATTCAATATTTTATTTTGGCCAACAATCTGTTATTAAAAATAATGGATGATACTCTATCCAAGTTTTGTTTATGCTTATTTAATATAAGTACTTTTCAAACAATGATTCACCACATCTTGGCAAATGTTAGTTTTAGACCCCGGGGTTTTTTTTTTATGAGACCTAATCTTTTGCATGTGAATGGGAAATTTACATTGCAAATTATTAATGTTAAAGTATATAGATTATTCCTAGACTATATTAAAATTAAGATAATTAATTCAGAAACAATATGTATTTACATAACTATGAAATTCATTTTATTTACAATCAATATCTGTATAATACATACATAGACATTCCAAACAGCAATTCAGAAAAAAAAAAAAAAAGAATTAAAAAACATAGAATTACTTCTATATACAAAATAGGAAAATCACACAAACAATTTATGAAAATATAAAATTATATTCATAAAAATAAAAACATTAAATCTAATACAAACCACTAATAATTAATATGTTTATCTTACACACATTTAAGAAATGATTTTCTGAATAAAGCTAGTAATTTTAAGTATGTATAGAAGATTAATAACAGAAACTTTTATAACCAAACTAAAATTCATAACTAAGTCAGTTTTAATTAATGTCATATTTCAGTCTGAATAGTAATTGAATAAAGCTCATATAGACTATCACATATAAACTTAATTTTAAATTACTCTAGTTACTACCATATTTCAAATAAATTTTAGACATTACTGTAATCATTCAGAATCTATTAATTAGAATAATTCAAACAGATTAATATTACTCTCATCAGCTTAAATTTTATAACAATTAAAAGTATTCTAATACAATTTGAAGATTTATTCAGTCATTTCTGGTTTTAAAAGGATACAAATTCTCAAGGGATAAATATAAGTAAAATGCAATAAATTAATACAACACAATCAACTAATTTCATGCCCTATCAGATAAAGGTTTAATTTAAGCATGAAAGATAAGATTTCTCCTCTTAGTGCTGAAATCCTGCCCCCCTCCCTAAAGAAAATGAAAATTTAACCAGATTAAAATATGTTAAATATTTAAAAAAAAAATCCAAGATATTACAAGTTCATAACACCTGAAAAACTTCCCTATAAATAACATGAATACTGAAATCAACTATTAAGAGATCTGGTCAAATAAATATTATCAAACTCTCTTTCTAAAACTTCACACAATATTGTGGAGTCAATTCCATAATTATATTTTACAGATTAGTTTACTTAAAACTTGATTTAAGAATCCATGATGAAGTGACCTGAATTCACCATAAAAGATATTTACTTATGGCTACCTTTAAAATGACTATCAGCCCATCTAAGCCTAAAATTGATATTTTTGAAAAGTCTTTCTGATCTTGAGTATATTATAAGAACAAAATAGAAATAACATGTGTTTAACATGTTTGAACTAAAAGCAGCAGTTGTCATGTACTCTAGTCTTTGGAATAGATATACTTTTTTGATTTAGGCAAAGAGTCAATTATTAATTACATATACAAAAAAATGTTGAATTGTTATCATACAAATTATTTAACATCTAATAATAATGGAGAATATTAGTAACTATTTTTAAAAATTCATCCATAGAGTACTTGTATTGATAAACTAAATTAAATGAATTCCTTTAATTTTTGAAACATTCAATATATAACCCCCAAAAATACCTATATTTATTTTTGTTACATATTCATATCTAATTCTTTGCAAATTGCTATATTAATTAATACTCTATAATTTCCAAATAATCTAACTCAAATTATATTCAAATAATTTTCTTTGACTAAAACTTAATTGCAAAATATTATTTTTGGGTACATCAATATCACAACTATTATTTTGACCAAAACGGATAAAGTTCTTAACTTTACTATAACCAGCAGAAAAGAGACCAGTAAGACGTAGTCTACATTTAACCAATCATCATGGCAAGTGCAGATTGTAAGATCAGTGCATGTTTTTATCACAGAGATTATTTTTAATATTTTTGCAAACATATCAGTAGTAACATATAATAAGATGTGATATGACCAACAAAATCTGATAGAATTCAGAAGAATGAAATTAACCATAAGAATAATAGTAATTTTTACTTTATGGTTGATAATTAATTTTAGATTATAAATTTTAAATATTATTTATTGACTTTTCTCAGTGATGAATTATAGCACAAAGAAATTTGTAGTTTTTATGTGATTTATAATGGCAATGACTTATTAAAATGAAAAACTACAAGCCAACAAATATTTATAACAACAATTGATTTAATCGTAATAAATGTTTTCATGCTAATGCATTCCATCAAATTAAAAAAAATGTTTCCAATAATCTAAATATAGTAATGACAAGTAGTTAATTAATTTCTCAATAAAATTTCAAACATATAAATTTTTACAAGACAAAGATAATATCTGATCTATACCTCTGGGATACACTAGAGAAAAAGATAATTTTATAAAAGTCTTGGCAACCATAGTACTAATATATGTTGAATTAAGTCCGTAGCCATTACTATATTAATTAGCAACCATAATAACATTACTTACAAAATATGTTTTACATTCATTGTAGACTTGTGACAGAATAACAATAAATCAATGCAAATTATAAAGATAATGGTCAGTAAAAGATGTATTGCCAAAATATTTTTCTGAAAGTTATGAATATTAACTTTTAAAAGATTAACTTTTAATTAAATCACTAGCAATTCTTGGAGGTATAAACTGTCTATAACAAACTGATCTACATATAATTAGTGACCCATTCTATGTTTAAACAAGATACAACATAAAAAGAAAAGTATAGTATTAGTAATAATATTGAAAGATTTGTATTACATAAGACATTGTTCAATAAATGTAGCAGAAGAAAATAGCCATAGTTCCTATTGGAAACAACATTAGCAAAAAAAAAAAAATACACTGAATTTATCTAACAGCTATCCTCCAGACAATTAAAATTACTAATGACAATCACTTAATTACTTTAATCTCAGTAAATAATACTGGACTATATTGATAAATTTCTATATGCTCACCCCTTGTTGCTACAAGTATTAACAAGCAATACAATATAATTAAGTTTGCAATAGACTATACTTGTAAATTAGAAAAGGCAAATTAAAAAACCAAAATAACTAGAAAATACTATCAGCATTCATGTTATACCATTTATAAATAAAAAAGCAATGAGTAGAACAGACAATAGTCTAAAATTGATTAGAAAAGGAAAGTCTAGAGTATAGCTTATTTGGTCATAAATATAGTTTTAATTAAACTTTATGATAATAATTTAAAATTCAGTTTATTATCTATTTATTTATATCTACACACACAAACACATTAAATTATGTGTATACATATTTGAATGTTTAATTTCCAACATCAATTTAACTAATAGAAAAGTTTAATTACAGTTTTAAAAACTTTTTTTAAATAATTTATTATTATAATTAATATTCGAATAAAGGTTTTTTTGTTTTCAGATTTGCTTCAATTAAATTTGTCTTTTGAAAAACAAGCTACTTAATTAATTAAATTTAAGACTAGGAGGTATGTGAAGATATAAATTACCTGGACTTATTTTTTGTTTCCATATAAGCAAAAAAAAATAATGACATGAAGATATTATATCATGAAATTACATAAAAACCCAAAAGACTTTTATTGATTTTTTTATCCTGCCCCAGTTCTAGGAGTTAATATATGAGATTATTTTCTCTGAATTTTTCTCTACAGCTGAGATAGCTATTTGAAAAGAACTTGTATTCCAGTCACAGTGAAGTTTCAGCAAAAAACTTCAATGTTAAATAAAATATATGATAAATGAAAAAAAGCTATGCTGAATAATTAAAAACTCTCTAGAAGCTTTCTTTCTAGGATTATCTGACTCAGCTCTACAATAGTACCTTAAGATTTGCTTTCTATGTTTATCTATTAATTGATCAAATCAACTAAAAAAAAAATTGTCAAAGTAAAACAAATTATCACACTGCAACTATTTTCATCTTTGTACAAGAAATATCAAATAGATGACTATTCAGAGATGATTTATATGAATATTCAAAAATCATCTAGAAAATCTATCCACACAACCAGAAGTTACATAGGGAGATAAGTTATTTCTTTATAACTTTTTACACAGAATTTACTAAAACTTTTAAAATAATCAAAAATCAATCATTTAAAGATAATTTGTTTTAACTTTCACTATTAATTCACTTTATTAAAAAAAAGGAAAAAAGAAAATGTTTATATAACTTTATCTTTATTTATATTATACAATAATCTTTCTGTTGTGTTTTCTTTTGTTATGATGAAAATATACTTCAAAGCACTAAAAAAGATGCATTAATTAGGGAGGCAAAAAAATAATACTAGTTCAATATTACACAGAGGCTAAACTCTCCATACAGTAGATTCAAGAAGGTTTGAGCATAAAATCCATATCTAGTACGACTCATCCAATATCTCCAGACTAGTTTCTAGCTTATGGCTTTCGTCATTGAGGAGCTTTGGATCTGAGAGCACTGCACCTAGACCTTAGGATCTAATGCAGCCCTCCAGCAGCCACCTTTTATATTATTAGATAACTATAAAGCTTTGAGTCCAAAATGAAAACACAATAATGTGTTCAATTCAAGCTCATTAGCTTATATAGTCATATAGATCTGAACTCAGTTCAGTATCCATACTTTTTAGTGTCTTTGGTTCTTTAATAACCACAGTCACCATAATCCTAATGGGCAGTATTGGTATTAAACCACTAAACATCACATTATCACTATTCTTTATGCTTACCCAAGCTGTTTACATGGCGGCTAAACTCTCCATATAGTAGCACCACTTGGTATAAGCAAGAGTAACCAATGATACAAGAAGATTGGTGCATAGAATCCCTATCAGTGCCTACTCATCCAATATCCCCAGACTAGTTTCTAGCTTATGGCTTTCATCAGTGAGAAGTCTTGGATCTGGGAGCATTGAACCTAGATCTTAGGTTCTAATGCAACCCTGGATCTTCATTGATGAAAGCCACAAGCTAGAAACTAGTTTGGGGATACTGGACAAGGAGGCATAGATAGGAAATTTTATGCACAAACCTTCTTGCATCCATTGATTATTCTGGCTTGCACTGGATGGTGCTACTGTATGGAGGATTTAGTCTCTGTGTAAATAGCTTATGTAAGCATAAAGAATATGATGTTTAGCGGTTTAATATCAATTTTGCCCAATAAGATTAAAGTGATTGTGGATATTAAAGACACTAAAAAGTATGGATGCTGAACTGAGTTCAGATTCATACAACTATACAACCTAATGAGCTTAAAATGAAAACATTATTGTGTTTCCATTTTGAACTCAACACTTTATAGTTAGCTAATAAGGTAAAAGGTAGCTTCTGGATGATTGTATTAGATTCTAAGATCTAAGTGCAGTGCTCCCAGATCCAAGGCTCCTCACTGATTTAAGCCACAAGCTAGAAACTAGTCTGGAGATATTGGATGAGTAGGTACTAGATAGGAATTTTATGCACAAACCTTCTTGCATCCATTGATTACTTTGGCTTGCACTGAGTGACATTACTGTATGGAGAATTTAGCTTCTGTGTAAACAGTTTGTGTAAGCATAAAGAATGGTAATCATGTAATGTTTAGTGGTTTAGTTCAATATTAGTTAGTTAAGTGTGTTTGACAGAAAATCAATCCTAATAAAAAGAAAAAAAAAATGAAAATATTTCTATAAACTTATTATGTAAAAAGAATGCATTGTTTTATGTTATCTTTATGTATCTTCAAATGAAAATTATTTCTTTATTAACACATATGATAATTATTTTATATGTAAAAAGAAATAGAAAGTGTTTAAATAAAATGAGATTGCTCAATAGATGACAAAATTAAAGATTTATCTTTACATGCACATTAAAAAACAGTTAGCATTAAATAGATTTCTTAATCACTAAAATAAAATTATTTGACATTAGTACATAAATATATATATATGAGTGTATTTTTATAATGCAGAAATTTGATTTATAAAGTACATGGTTTTGGAAATGAATTATTCTATGAAATGTTAAAAAGATCTAACCTCATCTCAATTAAAAATAATACTGAATAATAAAAAAAATTGGTTTTGATTATTATCTTCAGGAAAAAAATTACATTTTATTGTCAATAGGATAGCAGAATAACTAAAAAATTTAAATACAATGGTGCATGTGTTATGGAACAATATTGATTATAATATAAATATTTATCATTTGCTGTTATTGAATAAGTTTACTGCTAGCCAGTCTAGTTTTACGACTTAAGCAATTTATTTTATTTATTTTTTGTGGACAATTAATGTAGACCTGCACTATTAGCCCGACTTAGATGTTTGAATCAATGAAGTTTTAAATTTGTATTAGTGATAAACTGATTCATATTCAATAGTATGCAGTTACCATAGTCCTGTTATATATGTCACAAATCTTGTGAGCATATATATATTTTTTAATGATTTTATTAATTAATTCTATGTATAAAATATTTCAACTCTATTGTTATTCAATTGAATTATGTAGTAAAGTATATATAGCTGAATGATTGATTATATACAGAATAAGAAAATTTAAAGTTACAATCAAGAAAATATGCTAGTTATGTGACAATTTGTAAAGGATCAAGAAGAAAACTCATTTTCAAGAAATGTACTCCAAACTCATGAATATACAGATAATGGCCATAATACTGTTAAAGTTTCATAAAAGTCCAGAAGATAATTATTATTAAACCTGTCAGCAAAATCTGAAAGTAAATTATTTTTTTAATACATAAAAAAAGATCATTTAGACAGTCTAATATGAAAAGTTAAACTCATTTAAAATATCTGTTATGTGGAACTGATGCAAAAAAGAAGAGTAATACCTTTGGAAAGTTGATATATTCTGTATACTTATTTAAAATGTAAGATATTGGATAATCAATCGACTGTGGCATTATACGTAGTTTGTATATAAGTAAATCTATTGAATATTTACCAAATTAATATGTTTATTTTTTTCTTGTGATAGTGATTTCACTCAATGTGTAAATCAAAAAATTTGTGGTGACCCATGCTCTGTAATAGTTATGGAATTAATTAGAGAAGATGAATATAAAGAATCAAAAGAGAATAAGACTTTCAAATATAAAGAATCAAAAGAGAATACGACTTTCAAAGTATACATTTCCAAGAAGATTAGAATTTAAACCCAATCTAAATCATGTTTCAGATTGTGGAAGAACCTAGTAGTGTCTATCAAGATATCCAACTGAACTATCACGAGATATCCAACTGAACTATTAAATTATAGCATCTTCTCTCCAACTGTTTGCTTTAAGAGTGTCATTGGCCACCCATTACATAAACTATTTTTTCTTACATATCTTTATCTTGGCTAAAGATGGATCTTTATGCAAGAATTTGTCACAGTGTTCATCATCAATTTGTATTCATCATTTTGATTTTTCAATCAATTATTCATTTTTTTTTCCAAGAAAGCACTAATAAATGGTGATCATTTTATAAGATTAGGATAGTAACTTCACTAAATCTATGTCTTCTGAAAATAAAATGATGACATTCATGCTAAAAATGTACAGAAGATTTTATTCATTATATAATATTATTTTGATTCATCAATAGTATTTTAGCCTATGGATAAGACTATAAAGCAGCCACATCATAAGTTCGTCCATTTTTACTGCTTGATCTCTTCATTACTGAGATCTTCAATTCCATATACCTCTTCCACCTCTTATATCATCCAGCAAGGTCAATTTTTTTCTTTCCATTAACTATTCCCTCTAAAACATCTATCAAACTATTCTTTCTTCTTAATATATGTCCAATCAAGTTTCTCTTTCAATCTCTAATTTCCTCAATCTATTTTATTTTTTCATTTACTCCTCTCAAAATTTTTTCATTTGTCATTTCATTCATCCAACTAATGTTTTTTTATTCCTCTCCATGACCACATCTCAAAGTCTTCAAATCTGTTGCTAATTTTTTATTCAATGTTTCACATTTTACCACCATATAATAGAACACTCCACAGATAGCATCTAATTAATCTTTTTTTAAATTCTCTCTTCAAAAGTCCATAAAATATTTTCTTTCTTTTAATAAATTCATCCCTTATCAATTCTATTCTTTTTTTAATTTCATCTTCCTTTATTTTACTCTCATTCAACTGATTACCAAAATATCAAAATCCATTTACTTGCTGAACTACATTATCATGAATTTCAACTTATAGTCTTCTTCTATTCCTCCCTATCAATAAATACTTGACCTTCTCATCAATAATTTTCATTCCATATTCCATATATCCTTCCCTCCAATTTATTCAACCAATTCTGAAGACTTTTTCATTCTCACCTATAAGAGCTATACCATCTGCAAATCTTATACATTTTTTACTCTACCACCAAATTAGCTCTTCACATTCCCAATATTATCTATCATGTCTTCTAAATAAAGCACAAGTGATGTACAGTATCCCTTGTCTAAATCTTCTTTCCAAGCTCTTTTTTCAACATACTCCTTTATTTTTTAAGATAGTCATAAATTTATTCCATATTATTCTATCAAATGCTTTTTCTAAATCACAATTTTTTCAAATCCACAAAACATATACCAATTCTAATAACTTTTTTGTAATTATTCTATCAGTATTAATAACATCTATTGTACTTTTCCTTCTCTGAAAACTAATATGTTCTTCTCCAATATTCTACCTTCCCATAAATTCTTTTGAGTTAAAATTCTTAATAATGTTTTTGAAATATGAGATAACAAACATATTATCTTGTATTTGTCACAACTAATAGATTTCTTCTTTTTTAACAATTGGAATCATTACAGTCCTCAAGAATCTTCAGGTAAAGTCTACTATTTTGCACAGTTTATTTATTTCCTTCATTGTAATTTCTCCCATTTCTTTCAAAATTTCTATAGGTATTGTATCAAATCAGACAACTTATCACATTTCATTTTTTTAATTGACTTTATTACTTCATCTGACAATATGTCCCTACCTTTGTTAACATCTTCATTTTCAAGTTCATAATTAATTGCATATTTTTAAAAAAAAAATAGATACTGAAGATATTCTTTCCATCTTTTCAATATATATCATAGCTATCAGTTAATCTCTTTCTATTCTTATAAGCTATTTCATTTATTAACTATCTCTTTTTTCTCAAATGACATTTCTGATTCTATCAAATACCAATCCTATTTTTCCATCTGTTAAAGCAGTTCTATATCTCTACATTCTTGTTCCAACCATTTTTCTTTAGCTAAGTCTGTTTTGCTCCTTAGTTCATTATTAATTTTTCTACACGCTCTTTGCCCTTCTTCAGTATTGCCATTCTTCCATTTTCTCCATATTTTCATCTTTTTCAACATACCTTCTATTATCCAAAATCATTTAAGTTTTTTTAACCAAATATTCTTATTTCATTTTTTGCTGTTTAATATTCCTTTTTTAATTCTACATCAATGCTTATTAGAATTATTCATATATTTCTCATCTTTATCAATTCTCTTTATTATATTTTCATATATTAAACCAAATATTTTTTTCTCCATTTTCCCTCAATTTATTTTAAAGTCCCATATTATATTTCTTTTCTATCTTTTTATTTTTTAAAATATGATTAATGCATTTCATTTCATTTTCATCCAGTGACTTCATAAAATATTCAGTGTATTCATTTATGACATATTTAAAGTAAAGAAGATGTTTATCTTTAATGATTACAAAATCAAAAAAAAATATTATTTCATTTTGCACTGTAACATATTTTGATTATACACAACAACTAAGTGTATAAACATTTAATTGTAAAATGTGTATATAAGCTAATCTATATTCATTCAATCAGTTTTACAGATTAAAATAGGAAAATTATGACATAATAGTCATGGTAATTGTATGCTATTTTGAAAAAAAAAAAAAGATTTCATATGCTGTGTAACTAATAATCAACTTTAAATGATTAATGATAACAAAATGTAAATTTAAAATACCATTTATTTTTTCAATTTTAAATCAATACTCTCATAATTTATTTCAAAATAATAGCCAGTTTTATCATAAACATAGACAGCAAAACAAAAATAAGATTTAATCATTTACATACTTTATTAACACTACAGAAATCAACAGCAAATTACATCTTTTTACCAACATTTTACTTAATTTCACTGGTTTTATGTAAAATAAAAAATATGCTTTTTTAAAAAAAATTAACAGCAGTGCAAAAAAAAAATTCAGAATCTTATTGATTAGGAATTACAAAAAAAAAAAAGAATACAAAGTACATAAAAAAAATAAACTGTTGAGTTAATTTTTTTATTTAATTTTAAAGTATACATTACAGTTAGTTTTTTTTTCTTCATGCTTTATTTTAATGGTGATTCATGAAATATCATTCTGAAGCTACATAGAAGCAAAATGGTGATCAGCAATGAAATTTTTTTTTTTTCTTTTAAAATGATAGCTACCAAAATATTTTTAAATAGTATATTTACCAAGAGATTTTTTTTTTTTTTAATAATATGCTGAGTAAAATGATTATTCATTAACTAACACTTCTATTTTTTTATATTTTGAATTTAGATTAATTTTTTCCTCATAGAAACTCATTATAATTGTTTACTTTTTATATGAGATCTTAATTTATAAAGCATTTTGGGAGCCAATTATCACTAACTAGGTAGTAATGATGTATGATTTTTATAATGTAAGTGGATCACTAATGTAAGGCTTGTCAAAAAACAAATAATTCAAAGAGGATTTATAAATGAATGAAACTTAGTGGTAGAAAATTGAGGAAAAGGATCATTTAAGTATAAATCAAGAGCTGCTGAAACATTAGATAGACACTAAACTTATAACATCTCTTTTCCAGCACAGTTTCTTTAAGTTTGACCATTATAATATATATGTTTGAATGTTTTAATAATTCTAAAAGTTATCAGACTTTCCAAGACTTTAATAATAATTTATCATTTTAATTAGTACATTTAAAGATACCCCATGAAAGTAATGTGATTCACTTCATAATTTATTTTAATTCTCTATATAAAAATTTAAGTTCTGTTACATACTCTTCACCATCACTTTTCTTTAATTCCTTTAAAATGTAATGCCAAAATCTTTTAAACTATTTTTTAAATATTCAAAATCGATTTAATTTCAGGCTAAAATTAATTTTCAAAAATCATAAATGGCTTAAATTACAATTGATATTTCATCAAAAATGTTAATTACACATTTAAAATCATCACTCATTGAATCATGTACTTCTTTTCTATGTCAAACCTAACATAATCAAAAGCTTTTTTTTTTTCATTTCAGTAAGCTTTTTTTCATATCATCAAAGTCTCAGTTCCTCTGCTTACTCAATGACTAATAACTCTTATCTAAGTGAAAACAATTATGACAATCTTTTTATAAAATTAACATAAGCTTGTATTTATATTGAGATCATTTCCTGAATGCATAAAGGGATAACTTCCTGATTGCATAAAAAAAATAGCCTGATACTCTGCTCTATTATTATATGTGACATAAATTGGGGATCTACAATGATTTATAAATCATAATGGTTATATTATTAGCAATGGTGATAATACATATGTTTTAGTTAACAATTGCCTGTTAATTGGAAATTCAAAATAAATTCCAATCATCAGTAATATATGTATGTCTAAAATAATATTTTTCTTAAGTAACATAAAAGACAATTTATTAATAGGAAATGTGAATGACACATGCATCAATTTTTCCAACATCATATAACCTTTTGTTTGACAGATGAGGATTTGTTTAGAATCCCTTCTTTATTGCCTGAAATAATTTTGTAAACAATTTCAATTCACCAAAGCTAACGATATTTAAAAAACTAGTTTTAATATGAATATTAAAAAAAAAAATAGCATAAGCAAGCACAGATAATAACAATATTTGTAAAATTCACAAATGGAATGCAATTAATATATAAAAGTGTTAATCATATGAATAAAAATATATTATGAACGAAATAGAAAATAATGCATTGATATTCCACTGTATTGTTAAAAAAGTTATTAGAAAGAGACTTATTATAAAGACAGCTATTAAATGTGAACAAAGTTGAAGTCAATTGTAATAAAAATTACCATGATTAAAAAATAATGAAGATTTCATTGCTGATTTAGAATAGAGGTTTTATGTTTTTTAATTAATAATCTTATAACAAAAATACTTTGAAAATATCTATAAAATATAATTAAATGGCTACAATTCTATAAAATCTTTTTTTTTTTAAAAGTTTAATATTTTTTGACCAAGAAAAAAGACTCCTCAAACTAAAAACGCAAAAAAAAAAAAAAAAAAAAACAATTAATAATTTATTAATAAAATTTTTTAAAAGAATTTTATTAATAGGTTAATAATAATGATTTATCAACCCTTCATTTAAATAAATAAAACAGTACTCTTCTCTTTATTCTACTTACAATCCACTATTATAAGTTTGATTAATCAATGATTACCAAATGATAGTGATTTTTAATTCCTATCTGTAGACAAGTTTTTGGCTTTTGTGTATATTAATAGGATTTTGGACTCAAAGCAGGGCCATTTGAAAGCAATCTTTAGGACCTTTTTTACTATCAAAAAATTCAAAAAATTTTTTAAGATTTCGATGACCAAAAATCTTCTTATATAATTATAATATATCTAACACCAAAATTCAATAACTATACATTTTTGTAAGTCAGCTCTATTCTAACTATAGGTATCTTTTTTCCTTGATTAGAAATATTAATATCAATACATCACTAGATTCTTTTAGTTTCCAATAGTAAGCAAAAACAGTACTTTCTCTACTCTAGCATCATTAACTATAAATCTGAGAAATCAAAAGTAATTATAGTTTTCTTGCTTAATCTATTAAAAAATTCAAACTTAAGATTAATTACTTTATTTATATTAAATTTTTAAAAAAATTTAATTTTGATCTGATGTTGGGATAAAGATTTTATTTTCAAATTATTCATTTTTTTTTTTTTAAAAAAAAACTGCATACATAAAACAATAATATGTAATACTTTCCACTTTTTACTAAAAATAAAAGTATATCTCAAGCATAACCAATTATAAAGATCGAAATATATGAATCTGTATCAACAGATTTGTTAATAAATATATAAGTTGATTTTATTTCTGGAATTTAAGACTAAACGTATCCACAATAGACTTTTTTAAAAATATATGAATTCTAAACTTTATTCTCTTTGGTCATTCCACAGCCTTACATACAAATTTTTTGAATTTATATCCTTTACTCTTTCATCAATTCCTTCTTAGATTTACCCCTCTTTTCTTTCCTCTTGGTATCTACTCCATTGTTTATTAAATGATATAATAGCTTTAAGGCTATTTTTTATTTTCTAGCATATTAATATATTTTTTGTTTTAATCCCTACTATTCAACTATATTAGTCTAATCTTTCATTTTTGAACACCCTATTGTAACAGTTCATCAGTTAATACAATGAAATTTCAAAGAATTCTTGAATAAACAAATCTTCTTGGTATTGAAGGTTTCAACAAAGTAAAAATGCACTAAGAAAAAACAGGATTTCAAATGGAAATTTGATATTATTATTAACTAATAATTGCATGGCTAAAAAATCATGAAAACCAAATTTATTAATAATAAAATGGTCTTAATTTGGTTTTAATCAAACAATTTGGGTCTAAATTTTAAAATCAATTATGATTGATACATTTATAATTATGGAAAATAGATAGGCAGTATCAGATAGTAAATTGAACTACTGCTTGATTAATTTTTATATCAATCAAAATGTATCCATTATGAGAGATTTATTCCACCAATATGAAAGAAATGTTTACTAAAGCTGAACATACGACTGAAAAGTAAAGTATTTGGCTATGTGCTAGAAGATTGGAAAATGATATTGACTGATAAAATTATTAATTATGATAGACAAATAAAAAGAAATATTATATTTTACATTTTCTTCATGTGTATTTTTTCTATGAAAATAACCTGATTTTGATCATTTCAAAAAGAAAATTTTATAAAAGAATATGGACATAAAAATGCTCTTAAGTTTGAAGCAAAATCTAAAAAAGTCTGCTATTTAAAATATTATTATGTTATTAAAATTTTAAAAATCAGTGATTTTTTTTTTCCTATTAATTTTAAATAAGTAAAAAAATTAGTTCTCATTGAAGTAATAAAAAAAGCATTAAAACATAATCATCTATAACATCGGATTATAAATGATCGGAAAAAAACATAAGAAAGAGATATATTTACATGAGTGTTTCACTTCTTAAATCGGAAAACTTAGAAGTATTACAGAAAAAGTGGTGAAGAAAATTGAAGGAAATAATCATTGCAAATAAAATTTTCAAGTTATTTTAGTGTCTAAAAAGAAAATATTATTATGGTACAGATATAATGTAAGATGAGATTAAAAATAGAATCAGGGAATTGAAATTGTTAAAAAATAAAGTAAAATTACTATCCTTAAGAAAGAATTATAAAACTTTCAGATAAAAAAAAAAAAATGAATTAATTAGAAATAGAAAAAAATTATTAAATGCTGTTATTAGGATATGATGATTCCATAAAAGAATTACATTATCTATTGTTTTATTGAACAAATAAAAATAATTAATAAATGGAATTTTATTAGTATTAAATTTTTGTTCATAATAAAGAAATGCCATTTACAAAGCCTGACTTACGGCTATAGAAAACATCTATGTTTGTCTTAGCCATTAGAAGGCCATTGATGATGACGTAACGCAAAAATAATATGGCCTATTTCTGCTTCGCGACAGTTACTGTGAATCCACACACTTATCTTTCGTGTACAGTTTGATATATATGTATGTGTAGTTTGATTAGTCAAATTTTTACAATATACGTTACACAATCTTTGTATTTGTAATGAATTTAAGAAACCTGACTTTATAGTAATTTTCCAAATGGCCACACCCTTATTTAGAGAAGGTGTAATGTGTAAAAGCTTGCCGAGGGTACGTCAAAATGAATTCAGCCAAGTTCGTGTGTGAAATCTCGTTTTCACGTGAAATACCATGTAGTTCATAAAATGGCTGGTGATCGCGTAACTTTTTCTGCAGTTGCCGAAAACAGAAGTCGAGTATTTCTGCTGTCCCATAAAAATATACACGATTTTTAGTAAATTTCATAGAAAGCACATATTATAAACATGTTTAATAAGTAAAGAAGACATTTATATGTGTTTGTTGTTGTTTAAAAAAGTTTGAGTTTCTTTCTTTTGTCTGACTACGGTTACGATTTTGATATTTTTTATTTTAGCATTACAAACAACAGAACCCTAATCTTAAAACTAAATCTAAATCTAACCCTAAATTAACCCTAAACCTAACCCTAAAACTAATCCTAAACTAACCCTAAAACTAACCCTAACCCTACACAGTTGTTTTATTATGTAGAAAGCAATAATTAAGCGAAAGACATTGCTAAATAGACATCGATGATAATTTGTCCAAAAACAGCGATTTAAAAATAAAAAAAAAAGGTTGTTGTTTATTAAATACAAAATTAAAATTAAAAAGGCATGAAAAAAAAAATTATAGCAATCAATAAATTAATAACCAAAAAAAAAACAGCGATTTAAAAATCACACGGCCCTGAAAACCGTACATTGTATTGTTTTTAACTGCCAACAATGCCATCAAGTGCCCAAGCCCGATTACGTTATAATTACTGAATGTTTTTTTTGTTACATCTAATAAAGGTTGAGAAAAAAAAAAATGTTTAAATTGACAATCATTGAATCAACAACCATAATTCCTTTAATTTTCTTCTGTGTTGACTGAATTTTTTTCTTTTTTTGTTTTGGATATTGACAAAAAATTAATGAGTTTTCTGGGACACATTACATTTGTTGCCTTATGAATAAATATTTTTTTAAAGAAAGATTTTTTATGTAAGGAATCAGATGCATTTGATATTAAATTATATTGAGATCAAAGATCTGCTGCTTCATTGCTTCTTGATAATAGTAATTGTCTATCCTAAATATCCAGGATTAAAAAATAAAAAACTCACTATATGTATTGCCACACACAGCAAGCTAGAGAAATCAATGAATGCCAGAAGGATTGTGCATTAAATCCTCATCTAGTGCCTACTCATCCAATATCCCCAGACTAGTTTCTGGTTTATGGTCTTCGTCAGTGAGAAGCCTTGGATCTGAGAGCGCTGCATCCATTGATGTGTGGCAATACGTATAGTGAGTTTTGCCTGTTTTAACAACAGTTATACACAAGCATAAGAGGTGATGGTCATGTGATGTTTATTGGATTAAAATATCCTAAAGACCTTCTTCTAAAAACATTTTTCATCAATAATCATATAGAATCTATTTCTCATCAGAGATCCTCAGTTGTAGCATTACATTTGAATAAAAATTAAAAAAACACGACTATAATTTGGATTTGTATTAGAAAAACTGAAAAGTCTCAATCTATCATATATTATCCATAAGAATTTTTATGTCATGACCAAAAACATTTATAGTAGTTAAGAAATCACCTATGAAGAATAGAATTCATGTATATATATCATTCAGAGAATTTTCAAACTAATTTAAGTTTGAAATTAGAAATTTGGAAACATTTTATTTCAATGATGTAATGTTAGTTATTAGATGTTTCACTGATATTTGCTTGTTATTGAACTCTAAAGACATTAAATTAATCTCACTTATTTTATATTTGCATAAACTCTAAATATATCAATTTTCTTTTACAACTCAATTAATATTTATTTGAAGATTTTCCCTTAGATTAAACAATAATTTATAAAAAATGCAGTAAATTTCCTGGACTAAAAATATAATTTTTCATTACATTTTCTAAATAAGCAATTATTTTTATAGCGCTATGTTTATAATTGTAAGACATTTAAAGATCAGCCATTTCAAGCTATTGTGCATGCGCTTTTTACGAGTGTTAATAATAAATGAATACTTTCACTCCCAACATGAGATATAGTATTTATGAAAGAACAAAATGAATCCACTTGTTCTTTCCAACCCAAATGCATATGGGCAAATCTTAACTACTGGAAATGAAAGCGTGAGGATAAACCACACACTTTAAATTACCGTTTACGATATCTGAATGAATGACGTCAACGAAATTATCTGGAATTTACTAAACTTCACTTTCAAATGAAACTTAAACATAGTAAATTCCAGATAATTTTGTTGACATCATTCATTCAGATATCATAAACAGTAATTTAAAGTGAGTGGTTTATCCTCACACTTTCACTTCCAGTAGTTAAGATTTGCCCATATATAAGCATTTGGGTTGGAAAGAACAAGTGGATTCATTTTGTTCTTTCATAAATACTATATCTCATGTTGGGAGTGAAAGTATTCATTTATTATTAACACTCGTAAAAAGCGCATGCACAATAGCTTGAAATGGCTGATCTTTAAATGTATTACATTTTCTAATAACTGAATGTGAATATATCTAAAACTTAGCAAAATTGGAGTATTATTAACAATTTAAATGTTTTTGAACATTTATGGCTATAAATTATGCAAATTTGTATTATAAGGTTTTAATTAGAAATATTAAATTAGAAAACTTGAAAAGGAGCTTCATCAAGTGGCTGAAGTGTCTCATAAAATGTCCAAACAAGTCAAAAAATTCTGTGAAGGCGAATTACACTTTTTTTAAAAAAAAAAGCAGAAACTTCAAAGCCATTATCTGAAGGGAAGTTTATATAAATGACTACATTCTAGCTGTTGAAGAATTAATCTGTCCATAAAAAGAAATTTGAGAATATAAATTTGTCATGAAGAATAGTTACAAGGTAAATTGGATAAATTGTTATTAAATGTGGAAGTCATTAATAATAATATTATGTAATTTTTTATATAAAAAAAATTATGGACCTCACTTAAAAAGTCCAAATTGAAATTGGACTGCCAACTGAAAAGATTGCCCACCCCTAATGATTAGGGGAAATATTTAAATGTTTAATCAAATATAGCAGGCTAATTTTTAAGCCATTAATTTTGTCTGTCCCATAATATCTAAATAGCCCTTTGCAGAAAAAAGGTTCTCCATTCTTGCTCTATAAAACATTATTTTCAAAAACAATCACATCTTCAAAATCTAGACAATTTAAATTTAGATCAATTTATTTTTATTCTTGTAGCTTTTTATTTTAATCCACAAAATATTTCCTATTAAAGCTGCTATAAATTTTTTTAACTAAACCATATCACTCCAGCTTACATTCTTAACAATGTTAATTTTCTTTCTGTCACTCAGTAATCTAATCATTGATGTTGAATTTTGAAAAATATTTTTCAGAATATCTTTGTCTATGTCTTGATGATCCAAAACTTTAATCACTGTAGAAATGCTTGTAGAATTAAATGCTTTTTCATAAACTACAAACCCAAATCATTCAAAATACTGACTTTTAGCTAAATTTTTAATTAATATAATTAAAAACTTAAATATTTATACTATTTAATTTCTGATTTTAATATATCATTTGTGGGATATTTTAATAAAAATTATAAAATAAGTTGACACTATTTAAAATGTTTTTTTTTTAACTATTTGCAACAAACATTTTCTATGCCAATCATTAATGTTTTACAAACAATACTAAATTTTTACTGAATTGCTTTTAGTTAAAAAATACTTACTTAATTTTTCCAGTTTTGGTTTCTTTACCAACCAAAAATGAAATCACTTTATCTTCAATTTGTGAAGCCCAAGTTGGCTTAACCCATATAACAGTGCTGATGTGCCCTGCATAAACAGCCGGAAGAATCCAATTTTCAATACTTAAACAACTAAAAAGAAAAAAAAATCACATTTTAGCATGTGTTTTACTTTAAGCAATAAAGCTATTCTAATTATCTTATTATTAGTTTCCTTTTCTTTTTAAAAACAAAATTAATTATTAATAAAACATAAATAATATTGATAAATAAAAATCAAATATCATAGAAGATATTCCAAAAAATAGGAAAAAATTTAAAAAGTTATAAAAGAGTGAAGCAGAAGTTAAATGATTAATAAAGGGTAAAATAAAAACTAGTTCATAATTAAATACATTATTGTAAAATCTAAAGCAGATTAAAAATTTAAACAACTTTGAATAGTCTATTATAATAAAAGTATCTAACTTTTTAACTAGAAAGTCAATATGAGTTGGTTAAGTGAGATGTGATTTACTAACTGTAAAAAAAATAAAAACAATGATGATAATACAATATGACTTTCACTACTGGTATGAAAGTTATCAGATTTTTTTAAATACTGAACTCAATGTTTTATTTTTAGGGGAAAAGCTCCTCTAATAGTACTCTAAAAAGAAAAAGTGAAAGAGAGACATTATTCAATTATTCATCAAGCTTTCGAAATGCCAGTTGATGAAGATTTTAGTTATTTTGTGTCTTTGTATTACCCTCTAAATAAAATAGTTAAAAGTCCATATATAACTATTAATTGGATAACGCTTTTTGTAACATTCAAATACCAGAATGAAAGCATTGCGGGAAAATAAGCCTTCATTCACTATACCATGAAGTACTTCCAATGTGATGTGTATATATATGCCATAAAATACTTGTAATAAAAAATACACCCATCAAAATAAAAGTACTTCATGTAATACATATGAATATAAATTTACATACAAAAAGGCTTCTAACTATTAATAGATATTAATCTATAGAACAAATAGTCACTTAAAATTAATATTTAAACTCACACACGCACACACACACACACACAAAACCCTCACATATAGAAAAATTAGTCATATATAAATTCAGACTATTATTTTCCATATTAAAATCTTCAAAAAACATTATAAAAAATATATTAAAGTCACTTTCAACAAAATGAGACAAAATCTTAATAATTAAATTAATTTTTATCTTAATTACTTTCCAATTTCTAGGACTCAACTCAAGTAGTAAATCTATTAATAGATATTTCTCTCCTTCCACAACCAGAAACTATTTTTTTAATACTTATTTATTAATATATTTCATACCTTACAAAAAAAAAAGAAGACTAATTTTGTCAATGAATGCAATTAGAGCACTTACATAATTTTATAAAAACCAGTCATATGTCACATGACCTATATAATAGCTTGCATTACCAATATGTAATATATAAAGAGCTTGCTAATAGCTCTAAACAAGCTTATTTATTTTATTTTTTGATAAATGCTACAAGAGAAAGTACCTGAAGCCTTTATCTATGATTGCTCCCATCCCAGATCGTTTTCAAGCTATGGCTCTCTTCAGTGAGAAGCTAGGATATTAAATTCAAAATATTAACTCAAGCCAAGCATTTATCTAATTCTTAAATATTAAGAAAAAGATCTAAATCTTCAGACACCTACAAACCAAAATTGAGAATATTTTTAACACAATTTATTTAATTTTGTAATAATATTAATCTATAAAATAGTCATTAAAATCTATTGTTTAAAAATTAATCTAAACAAAAATTGTGTTCACAAATATAATTTGTTACATTTTATTGTAAAGGTTTCTGTAATTTTAAATATATTTGTTGTAAAGCTATCATCTAATAAACAATATAACTTTCTACAGAGCACAGTCTAATATTATTATCTGAATAAAAATAAATAAATCTTCTGCTAGAATGATAAAGCCTTGTATGTTTTAATGCTTGCTTTCCTTTGTCAACTGGTTATATAAGTAATATTAACTAAAAAATAAAGTCACTTTCCAAATTTATCTTTTTTATGTTTTCCCAAGACATTTAAAATTATCAATGAACAGCTCCACAACCATAAGAAAAAAATAAACATGATAATCAATAATTGAAATCACTGTTGAGAAAATATAAATGCCATTCAGTTCATAAACTGAAAAGCCAATCAATCCAATTCTTTTACAAGCCCTTCGACAGCCTTTTTCATCTTATCGTACTAGAATTATATTTGTAAACTCTAATATTTGTGTTAATATGAAAATACACATGTATAACTTAAATATATATATAATATAATCACCGTAAGTCAAATGAATGACAAACTTTTTATTGATTTATTCGAGCACTATCAAAGGTCTAAGCCTTCATTTTCAAGAAGTAAACTATGCAAATTAGGGCAGGCTAAGGGTGGAATAGATCTAGATCTGCCACTTTTTAAATATGGCATAAAATGTCTCGTTTTTATTCATGGCATGTACGTCCAAGATGATATAACATGCCACTTTCACTTTTCTTCGCAATTCGTGCTGCCCTCTGCACATAACGCGAGGGGTGTCTGGCCTGCACTGGTGTCCCCTAGAAGCTGCTGGCTGCACAAAAATAGAAGGTGGGATGGGTCAGCTGAGGCCTTATTGTATGCATATACATGTTGTGAAATTCTTGTGTGGATGGATGCCCTAGTCTTCCCATAATATGCCACCAGGCAATTATTATTACTACACATGATCTTGTAAATGGCGTGTTGGGCATATATTGGGGGGGGGGGATGTAGTCCTCAGTATTATTTATGTATCTGTTGAAATTGGGAGGAGAGCGGTAACACAAGCTAAAATCATTATTAAAGATTGTATATAAATCTTTATGTAATTAATTTTTTTAACTAAACAGTTTTTAAAAATATAAATTGTAACAAATGAAGAAAATAGTGAAGCTATAATCTACAAAACTTTTTAAACCATTCTTCAATTAATAAGTAAAAAATATTAAATATTTAATTTCTATAGATTGCTTCCTACTTCATGAAATTTAATTTAAAACATTTCAATTATTAATATACTGAGTGAGGAAAAGAGAATTTGTAATGAATTAGATCTCAATAAAAAAATATAATTTTGAAGTTAGTGAAGTACAACAATTTTAACTATACTTTTACTATTCATGACCATTTACATAAAGGGATTTAAAAAGTGTGAATAAAATCTAATGATACGTGATGAGTATATATATATATATATAATGGTCAGAATGAATCGACAACAGTAAAATCACCACTAGAGTGATTTAAACCACTTCAACTCATATACTACTTCATTTAATTAGGCTTGGTGATCAAGGAAAGAGAAAGACTTTAAAATTACTTTACAAATATATGACTTCCCTATAGCAAACAAGACACCCAATGCAATAAATATATATGATACAAAAACTTTATTAGTAATAAAATTACAAACAAAAGAAATGACTATCGCTTAATTGGTTACTAGACTTATAAGAGATAATGGGAATTACATTAATTAGTGATTATGTGTGTCAAGAATTTCAAAGTATAACACATATATATATATAAGGGACTGCATGACATTTAATTTGTGATTGTATATATATAAGGAATTTCAACACACCCAAGTATATATTTTGGGTGGTAGATTTGATGATCTCTAGGGCAGATATCCCCTAAGCAGGTATATGACAATTAACTCAAGAAAAATATGGTTGAAATAGATGATTGCATAGCTCTCATGATCATGGCCCCTAAATGCTGAAATATCAGACTTTAACATACACAAAGAAGGAAGGCAGCACTGGCTTGCTACAGTAATAAACAATCCAACAAGATGGCAATGACAGGAAAATATTCGCTTCTGTGAAGTTAGATTAAATTTTATAGAATAAAGGGGTCATGGAATGAAGGAATGAGCATCTTCATATAAGCCTAAATAACTCATTAACAGACAGGAATGATCCACTGCACTGGTAATAAGAGAAAACAAGACCCTCGAGGAATGGAAAATGAAAGAATGTTCCCACATTTGCATGGAACTTAGACAAATGGAACCTGGCAAATTAAATCTTCTGAAGCAGGGATATACACCAGCTGAAGAAAGATTTAATTTGATGGATTCCATTTGTCTAAGTTCCATGCAAATGTGAGAACATTCCTTTCATTTTCCAGATCCGGAGGGTCTTGTTCTTGTCTTATTATCAGTGCAGTGGACTTCCTCCCTATTAATGAGAGTTATTTAGGGTTATATGAAGATGCTCACCCCTTCATTCCATGATCCCTTTATTCTATAAAATTTAATCTAACTTTTCAGAAGCGAATATATTCTTGTCATTGCCTTCTTGTTGGATTGTTTATTAATTACTCTAGCAATCCAGTACTGCCTTCCTTTTTGGTGTATGTTAAAGCCTGATATTTCCAAACATTTATTGATCATGACCATGAAAGATATGAGATCATCTATTTCAACCATATTTTTCTTGAGTTAATTGAACTTACTGTTTCTTTTATTGTCATGTACCTGCTTAGGGGATATCTGCCCTAGAGATCATCAAATCTACCAACCAAAATATATATTTGTGTGTTGAAATTCCTTGTATATATAGAATCACAAATTAAATGTCATGCATTCCCTTATATATATATATATTAAAATTCTTGACATATATATTCACTAATTAATGTAATTCCCATTATCTCTTATAAGTCTAGGAACCAATTAAGTGGTGGTCATTTCTTTGTTCATTTGTAATTTTATTACTAATAAAGAGTTTGTATCATGTATATCTATTGCATTGGGTGTCTTGTTTGCCACAGGGAAGTCATATTTGTAATCTAATTTTAAGAGTCTTTCTCTCTCTCCCTGATCACCAAGCCTAATTAAATGAAGTAGTATGTGGGTTGGAATGAATTGAGATGGTTTAAATCATCATAGTGGTAATTTTGCTGTTGTCAGATCATGCTGACCATTACATCTATTTTTTGTTTGGAATATAGTGCCCAATATGGGGCTCCAATTGTAATGGTTGTCAAAACCTCCCAACCCTATCTTCCATGCCAAGGCACCACTAGACTATTTGCATTAGACTATTTGAACCTAGAAAATTTATAATGGCGGCAGATATATACGGGTGAGGTCCAACTTTTATCTAACCAAAACCTCCATTCACTACCTCAGGGAAAAGCTAAGTTTATAATATGCTGTATATTTAAAATTTCTAATTCTTGATTTTTTAAATATTAATAAAATATATATAAGTTACTGCCAAAATTTAATTAAATAAAACATTTTATTATTATGCACACACTCATTAATATAAACATCTGAAGATTAAATTAATTATTAAATATATTTGATTGAAATTAGATGCACAGATGGGTACACTAAATAGATTTAATATAATTTCAATATTTTACTAAGTGTAAATATGTAACATAGAATATGCATATAACTAAGCCAGTCCTTTTTAACTTTAGGCTAAAATTTCACATTTAAAACAATGTTGGCTTACTGATATACTAATGTGACTAATGCAAAATGAGATTGTTAGCATAATACAATCATGCTGACATGAATTTACATTGTAGCATGATATCATTAGAGAAATAATGAATCATGGTGGGAAGGAATAAGCATCTTTCCCATGATCATTAATAAATTTCACCAACAGACAGAAATGATCCACTGACCAATTGGTGATACAAAATGAAATCATTTGAAATAAATATATAAAAGAGATGCTCTATAAATGGGGATAGTGGTCTTTGCCAGCTTATTGTCTCAACCAGAGTGTAAGAAAATCAATGGTGTAGGAAATACCTCTACAACCATTGACAACATGATGCTACCATTTTGGCTATGCATTCAGGTGGGTATAATGCCCTGTATGGTAGCACTGCACAAGTGAACAAGTATCCAATGTATCTACCCAGATTACATTGACATAAAACATCTGTACATTGCTCCACCAGTACTGATTCAACTATAAAATAATTAGTCCAAAATTAACAAACCTAAACTAACATAATCTTATGAATCTATGCAGCCATTTACGCCTATTTTAAATTTACTAATTTAAATGACATTAATGAGAATGGAAATAGTAGCAAACATATATATAAATATAATAAATAGTTGAAATTTTTACTTAGTCAGACAAGAGATGAGACGTCTTTTAAAAGTTAAGTGAAACTTAAAATTAATATTTGAATAGTTTGTATTAAATAATTAAAGTTCATATTTCATTTAAAATAAAAGCTCATACTTTCCAATGCTGTAGGATTATTGAACTCCATCTTTGCAATCCTTAATACATCACACAACTCCATTCAAAGGTCCTTCCATTTCATATTAATATTGTTCTTGGGAAGAAAACCTTGTCATTTGCCACTTTCCAGAAACCAGCACTCTGGAGCCCGCCTCAGCTGGTGCAAATATGGGAAACAATTTATTGCATGACCCCTACATTTTGGAGATCTGCAATACATGTATAAAATATATTTAAAGAACATGCAATCAGCTAGAGCAATTTAAATCTAGCAAAACTTTTCTTTTTTATATATCATTTTGAATTTCTTATCATCGAATTCCAGGATCGATCTTGCCTGGCTTGGCACTGTTCCTATTGGCAATGATGACTTTTCTCTATGGACCTTGTGTTGATTTCCATCATTATTGGTCAGATTGCTTTGGATCGATCTTGCCTGGCTTGGCAGTGTTCTTATTGGCAATGATGACTTTTCTCTATGGACCTTGTGTTGATTTCCATCATTATTGGTCAGATTGCTTTAGAGCGGAAACTCAAAAATTTTATCACTAATATTTTTTAATTTATCTCTTATATGACTTTATGCCCAAGAGCCTGTTTGCTATTACATCATTATAGAAAATCATTTCCATTCTAAGATTAAAAATAACTTTTAACTTTAACTAATTAACAACTTTTTTTTATTCTTTTATATTAAAATCAATCTTGTTTTTAGATTTTTAACTTTAAATAATTATATAATTAGTTTGTTATCTGTGCATTATATATATATATATTAATTTAAATAAAAATTTTATTAATTTATATATATCTCTATTTGGGATGATTTTATTTATAATTTTTTTCACTTTTATTTGAAAGTGATGTAACGCTATATATGTATAGCATTACAATACACAAACACATACACAGAGGTTAACAAAATAATAACAATACAATACCTTTATTAGTATGGCATGGAATCATCGTTTGTATTAATAACTGTTTGTATTCTGTGTGAAATAAAATTATGTAACATTTGAACAATATTTAGAGACACATTAAGCCCCTAAAGAGAAATATTTAAATTTATATGAAAGATCTCTCAATCAATGTTTAAAATTGATCATATATTCAGTAAAAAATAAGTAACATATCCTTATGCTCTTCAAAACAATATTATGATTATGTTTTCTATAGTAATTTAACATCATAATTTTGCAAGATGACTATGTTTTCTAAAAGCAATGATTGTGTCACTTGAAAATACAAAATAAAGATTGAATAAAGAGAATACTACAATAAAGCATCCAAAATAATGTTGGTTTTACCACAATATTTCATAATTATAAAGGCATTCTAAAATTGATAAGTCAGTTTTAGTGCTTTTCAAAAAAAAAAAAAAAAAAGTTGAAAAAAAGTAAATACTAATTTATTTGACCACATAATTAATTATATTTGGTTCAAACTATCCAGTATTCAGTTCCGCTTCATTCATATCAGGACCCATTGCCTCTGAAATATCATATCAATTGTTTGGGAAGCTCAAAATCAATTATTGATTTATTGTAAAATGGTCATACATGTGGTAAACTCTGAAGTATTTTACTACACTATGGTGTTAAGACTTTTCAGCTTTTTTTCAGCAAATACAAACTTCTAATTGCAGCTAGTTCTAACAGATAACTATCTTTGATGAATGCACTCATCACATTTGGAACTATCAATCTTAGAACATTGAACAATATACTAATCAGGCAAAAAATATGACTCATTTTGGCCTCAAATAAATTTGACATTTTTTCCTTTCATAGACTTATAAAACAGATGGCAAATTCCTATCAAATGCTTCTTACTATCTCCATAAGAATTTATTTGTAAGATAACAATATTACATTGATATATATTTCTATTTCAGTTCTACGGATACCAAAATAATTTAAAATAGATTATGAACAAAATCAACTAAACATCTGCTATATTAGAAACAAGCAAATATGTAGATTGTTTTGTCCAAACTCTCTACAGATAGCACAAAGAGAATAAATTATAAAGTATTTCTTGCTTAATATTAGAATGTAATCAAACTTATGTCAGTTTAACTATATAACAAAGATGTGAACAGTTAGAAAAGTATATAAATGGTATAGATCCCTTTTTGAACAAATTGATAACAGTATTTGAGAATAAAGCCATCTTCCAAACAAAATTTTCTTCATCATGAATATATATATACTTTCTCTCCCCAATATTAGAAGACTTTTACTCTTCATAATAATGTTTAGCAGAAGGAATTTATATATATGTATGTAAAAACCTAGAAAAAATTACAAGAGAGATGAATAAATGAGTTTTAAAAATATGATTTAATGAAAAGGTATAGATTGGAAAAACTGGATTAAATTGAGAAATATCTTCATCCTGTGATATATCGATAATAAATGAAAGCATTGATAATATAGTATCATTAAACTATTTTTCTTGTTATATATATTTTAGTGATCTAATGAAAAAACAATTCATGTCTAAAAAAATTCTTAGTAACAAGCATTAGAATTAAGCAATAAATATTGATCATAAGTAGTAGCTTTTCATATCTTACCATCAAGCCTTAAGAAAAATAAAATTATAATAGCAACTCCTAGTCAAGATTGTTTACAAAATTATGACCAGCAATATTCTAAGATAAATGAAATAATATAACATAGTAAAAAAAATATTACAAATAAATTACAACTATATATATATTTTAATGACAGGAAAAATTCTTGGATTATATGACGAATAGTCTAACAAAAGTACAAAAACAAAAGAATACTGTGTTTTAAAATCCCTTTAAAGGATAAAAAGATTGTACTTTTATTCATTTCTTGTTCCAAGTACAAAAATGGAATAGATATGTTTATGTTCAGTGAAGTCTAATAATTTTACTAACATACTTACAAAGATTCAAGATCTTCAAAGCAATTTTGTAGTTTAAGCTTCAATTCATATGAAAAGTTTAAATCCTTAAAAAAATTCTTTTTAAAAAATAAGCATGGTCAGGTTTCTAAATAATCTTTTAACATTTCAAAATGATCCTGTTGTTTATCAAAAGAAAACCAAGACAAGTAAAAAAAAGAAAAAATATTATATGAAGATTTGTCTTTTTAAAATAAATTTATTTTTTTAAGTAGGTGAGGTGAATTAACTAGCAATTGGACTAAAATATATAAACTTAGAAAATTTTTATCCATATTATGAAAATGCTATTTTTAAAAACAACACTCAATTTTATGTTATCAAAAAATAGTCAACATCATACAAATATATATATATGGTTGAAATAAGTCTGAAAATTTCAAATAGATTATATTTTCACTTCCTAAATATTTGAAGTGATATATATATCTTTATGAAAAATGCAGGGAACTTAATATGATACGACTAAGAATTGTACTGCTTGATCTAATTGAGTATTTAAAAAATGCTCAATAATACTCAAATTCTGGGAAGAACAATGCTATATATATACAATATAAATAATGAAATGATTAATCACTGGGATTAACTATAAATGACAAATTGATCTTTAATTTAAGAACTTTTAGCTTTTAAGTCTATCACTATAAAATACAATAGCATAATTTGACATTTACATATTATCTTCATATTCAACTTAGTTTTACTGTTCACAAAATACCAAAATATGCATCTAAAAAATTGTTGTTGTTATTTTTTTAAGTTTTTTTTTTTAAAATTAATTGCTAAATCTTTTACTTGAAACAATATATATACACACATACATAGAGATAGAGTTTTCCTGGATTACCAATTTTGCTGTATTTAAATACATCACACAGAAATAAAGCAAATATGAACTGTAAAAAAACTTTTAAAAAGATATTATTGACAGAACTGCATAAATGGCAATTTATTAGAAAATATTATTTAAAAAAACATTGCTAAAATAAAAAAACACAGACCTTTTTTTAAGTAAATTTATTTGATTTTTCCAAGTTAAAAAAAAAAAACTTCAAAAATTTTTGAAAATAATGGTCATAACAATTAACTTTTTAAAAAAAATATCTGTTCATTTTAAACATCCATTAAACATATTTATTTATACATTGATGTTAGTATATATCAATCTTGGTGAGAATTATGAAAGTTCATTTTCTCTATAATGAATCACATTTGTTAAAATATTTATCTCATTCTTTATCAATCAATCAATCAATAGTATTCTGTCCAATAGACAGGTTCTGAGAGTAGTCACAACATCAATTCATCCATTCTTCCATTCCATTCTCTTCCTTGCCCATTTCTTCAATTCCACATAAGTCTTCCCATCTCTTATAACATTCAATAATGTCAATCTCTTCCATCCTTTTTTTTTATTTCCACTCACCATTCCCTCCAAAACATCTTTCATTAAACTATAATATCTTCTCAATATATGATTAATCCAGTTTCTCTTTCTCTCTCTGATATTCTCAATTAATTTTCTTTCCTCATTTACTCTTTCTTTATAAATAAATTATTATTTATTAATTAATAAAGTTCATCATCATCAATGATTATCAATCCACTGCAGGATGAAAGTCTCTTCAAGTTCTATCCATCTTCTCTGATCTTTAGTTTTTCTTCTCCATATCATCCCTGCACCTTATTTAATCCATCCATCTCACATGTGGTCTCTTTCTGGGTCTTTTAAAATCTCTTGGAATCCAGTTTAAGATTTCAATTGTCCATCTATTATCATCTCTTCTAGCAATATGTCCAGCCCAACTCCATTTTCAGTCTTTTAATTTTTTCAATGAGGTCAGTAACACCTGTTTGCTCTCTTACCCATATATTGTATTTTCAATCTCTTCATGTTACTCCCAACATGCATCTCTCCATATTTCTTTGGGTGGCCTGAAGTCTCGTAAAGTGTCCAAGTCTTAGACCCATAAGTAAGAACTGGTAAAACACATTTATTAAAAACCTTCCTTTTCAAACACATAGGCATATTTCCTTTTAGTATCAAGTTATTTCTACCAAAAGCACTCAAACCAAGTTTAATTCTATGATTAATTTCACCCATTATGTTTCCTTCTGTATTAATAATCTGACCAAGATATTTGTAACTGTTAACTTCTTCTAACTCATCATAATCAATCTTTATTTTCATATTTTGAGAAAATCCATTACACATTACTTTAGTCTTTTTAACATTTATCTTTAGTCCTACTTTCATCTGATATCTCCTGCAACATTTCCTGCAGCTCTAAAGCATTATTTGCAAAAACAATTACATCATGTGCAAAATCTAAATGATGTAAATAATCTCCATTTGCTTTTACTCTTTTAGCTTCCCATTTTAATCCACAAAATATTTCATGAAGCACTGCTGTAAAAAGTTTTGAAGATATGGAGTCACCCTGCCTTACACCCTTCTCAACGTTGACTTTCCCAGTATCGTTATGTAATCTAATTGTTGCTGTTGCATTTTTATAAATATTCTTTAAAATATGACAATATCCTGGATTTATATCTTGATGATCCAATGCTTTAATCACTGAAGAAATGTTTATAGAATCAAATGCCTTTTCATAATCTACAAATCCAAAGCATAATGGCAACTCATATTAATTTGTCCTTTCTATAACTTCTCTCAATACTTGGATATGATCTACTGTACTAAAACCACTTTTAAATCCAGATTGTTCTCTTGGTTAATGGAAATCCAATGTTCTCTGTAGACAAATTGCAATTATCTTGGTAAAAGATTTGTATAAAACTGATAAAAGGCTGATAAGTCTGTAATTTCTAATATCTTCTTTATCACCTTTTTAAAATATTAATATTAATACTGCATTCTTCCAATCATCTGGTACATCTTTATCATTTAGACATTTGGTATACAACTTTGCTAAAAAAAATTATATTTCTTCACCTGCTTCTTTTAATATATCAATTATAATTCCATTATTACCTGGAGCCTTTCCTTTCTTCATAGATTTAATTGCATGTCTCACTTCATTTAAAATTCTGGGCAATTCAGAAGATGTAATAGATATAGGAGTTACTTGTTCTTTATTACTATATAATTCTTGATAAAAGTCTTCTATGCATTACATGATGTCATCTCTCTTTTTAGTAATAATTCCATCTTTTTTTCTTATTGCAGATATAAATTTCCTACCAATATCAAAATTTTGTTTTATACTCTTGACACTTTTATTCTCTTCTACAGCTTTCCTTGCTAGTTCATATTTATACTTTCTTATATCATTTTCAATTCTTTTCCACACCATTTTACAAAATTCGAGATATTCAATCCCTTTTAATGCATCATTTTTGTATATCTTCATATTCCTTCTTTTCTTCATAAATTCTCTAGTCTCACTAGAAATTTTATTGGTCAATTTCTACCAGCTATCTTTGTTGCAGTTTTTAAAAGTGTATCAGTTATTTTCATATTAATTTCATCCAAATCTGAATCATGTTCAAAATCTACTAATACTTGAAATCGATTTGTAAGTTCTAATTTAAATTCATTCGAATGTTTCTGAAGATTATTTTCTTGATAATTTTTGTCTCACTAGTTTTGCATTAACACATATCTTACATCTTACTAATCGATGATCACTTCCTATGTTAAATTTATTAAGAACATTACAATCTTGAAATATGTATTTTCTGTTAGTCAAAATATAATCCAATTCTGCTGTACCTTCATTTGTATGCTTCCATGTCCATTTCCTTTTAACATTTTTCTCAAAAAAAGAATTCATAATATAAAGATTTTAATTTTTTTGCAAACTCCACAAGTCTATATTCTCTCTCATTTCTACTGCCATAACCAAAATTACCTACAGTACTTTCATCTTTCATTTGTTTACCAATTCTAGCATTAAAGTCTCCCATAACAATTTTAAAATGTTGTTTACTCTGATAAAAAGCCTTTTGTACATTCATATAAAAATCTTCTACTATTTCATTACTATGAACTTGTTGGGGCATAAACCTGAATTATCTGCATTTGATATCTGCTATTAAGTTGTATAACTAATCTTGCCACTCTGTCCGATACACCATCAATCTCCACAATGTTGTTCTTCAACTTTTTATTTATAATAAATCATACTCTACTTGTATTTCTTATTTGTGCCTTTATATTAGAGTACATGCTCACTTTTTAAATCAATTGTCTCTTCACCTTTTCTTCTAACTTCACAAAGTCCAATAATGTCCCATTTAATATAAGACAGTTCTTCTTATTCTTGAAATCTTCCTTCACTTGAAAGTGACTGCAGAAAGGAGTTTGCTATTAACTGAAAGGAGACACTTTGATTGCCCTTGAAGATCTTAAAGGAACTGAGCAGGGCAAATTTCTAATGTCCACTCCATACGTTTTTGTCATTACAGCTGTTATTACTATGTGATTATTTGTA
Organism: Epiperipatus broadwayi; assembly: GCA_028023455.1. Taxonomy (NCBI): domain Eukaryota; kingdom Metazoa; phylum Onychophora; class Udeonychophora; order Euonychophora; family Peripatidae; genus Epiperipatus; species Epiperipatus broadwayi. The sequence continues at coordinate 2,187,184 of JAQFVV010012502.1, read as the reverse complement.
TAGTATACAAACATGGATGGGCTGCTCACCAACATTCATATTAGCCAGTGTGGGGACTTTATTGGCTTTTTACTTCTGAGTTTAGATCCAAAAACACTATGGTCTTTCTTCTCAGTTGCCTGATAAGGCAGAATGAATGTTTGTGTAAATGATTAATATTTTTCCAATAGATATATAGAATTATGACAGACAAAAATAAATCATGGACCTTATTCCCAGGAGACTGTAAAGTCATCAATCAAGGCAGTAGTTGGTGGCCGATGACAACTTTTTTTTTTTTATTGGTACTTACACCTGCAGATAAAGTTCATACAGTTATATTTTTAGAATATAAAATAGAATAAGTGAATGGATGTCTTACATTAAATATAAGTAAAAAATAGAAAAGAGATAAAATTTGGATGCTTTGTTAATATTTAAAAAAAAAGATTTGTAACGTCTATCATGATCATACCTTGGATATCTCCCTATTGGACATTTCTGCATATGATATTATATATATTAATTTTGTTTTATTTTCTAAAAACTGAACTGGAAAATAAAGAAATGCTTTTTTGTTTTGTTTTTAATTATCTGTGAAAAATCCTAATTGTTAAATTAAAATTACTAACATTTTAAAGTGTCTAATCATATATTTATCTATCATATTCAGAACTTGAATAAAGCTTGAAAAAGTTTTTTGAATTCTAATGAGGTTTAGAATTTTTTTTATTCATAGTCAAGGCATAATCATACAGTTAAACATCTAACATTGGTCAGTAATTAGATAACCATTTATTCTTAGGAATAGGTTAAGACTAGAATGAAAAACATCCAACCTTCACTAACTGACAATTGCCAAGCCTAACAAATAATTACTTTTCGTTTATTGTTCCATTATAGAGCCTTGGGCTATATAAAAATGTTTACCTCTTTTAACTAATACTTTAATCAAATTTATTACCATTGTTATATCAGTGAATAAGAATTAGACTTTAGAGATATTCAATTTCATCAAGCTATGATAATTTTAAGCCCAGTTTTTGCCCCAAAATAACAAATAATGCTAGGAAGCCCTGCTGTCTGGTTTATTGCTTTCTTGCTTCATGTTATTTTAATTTTTATTAATAAGTATTCTGCATTAAAATTAAAGCTTTGGATGTCTCTTGAATTAATTTTAAAAATTTAAATCTTGATATCTCATGTGTGAATATATTATGGATTGAAGATCCTAATCAGAATAGTTTAAAAGAGGAAAGACTCACATTCTTCATTCTAATCAATTATATTCAAATTTTCTCCTCCTAATAATTAAAATTTTTGATAATTGGAATAGAGCATGAAGTCATGATAATCAATGTAAATGAGCATAGAATATTAAGATGTTGTGGGATTAAAATGGCTCCTCATAGATTAAAAAAATGATATCACATAACTTTCTCAAATGCTTCCAAGGACTGCTCTTTATAACCTACTTATTGCAAACTTGAATAATCAATGGACTCCAAATATCATACTATAATATTCTTAGTCTAGACTAGTTTCTGATTTTATCTTCATCAGACTAGGATTCAAAACTGAAATAATGCACTTATGTATCTAGCAATCATGTTTTATACTAATAGTTTGAAAATAAAAACCCTAATGTTTTGAATCCAAAATAATTTGTTTGCATAGTTATATAGATCTGACATCACATCATTTTTGATGTATTTTAGAGAACCTCAGTTTCATGCCAACTATGGGTTTTTCTTACCATTTGAGTAGAGAGATTAATACCAACACCAACATCATATAACTTATTCAAATGCTTCCAAAACAGTTTTTTATCTTAATCTAAAGATATTTATTATAAGATTAAGTGCTTAACAGACATCAGCATATTATACTGCTATATTATCTCTATTCCCATATTAGTATTGAACTTTAGACTTTATCTGTGATAACTAGGATTCAAAGCTATATCTAAAGTACTTATGCAATTAGCAGCTAACTTTTACTTCTTTATATTGTTCAAACTAATAGCCTTAAGATTTTTTTTTAAATTTGAGGCAATTAAATTGAATAGTATATAAAAGTATTAAATGCACAAATGTGTTAATTCCAAATTTGAATCTTAATCCTCACTTATGAAGACAAAAGCCAAAAACTGAGGATTGAAATATTATACCACTACATTATCTGGGTTCATTGACTATTTAAAGTTGTAGTAAATAAGTTTAAAGTAGAATGAAGAGATTAAAAATGAAGGATTTTGCCAAGTTAATTCATAAAAATATAAATAAGTTAATTCAAAGATTTATGTTTAAATGCCTATCGCACTGGATTAATTTGAAAATTAAGTTAAACTAATGTTATTATTTCTAGCAATATGTAGTATTATTGGCATAAATAAAATTACATTTTTTTTCTGTGCATATAAAAATAAAAAAAGTCATGATATTTACATATATATATATACACTTTGTAATGGTACAGAATAAAAGAAAGAGTACATAGGGTAATGGTAGAACATCATCATCCCCACACAGTAGACCCAACCAATTAAAATTGACAATGAGAAATCATCAACAAATATGAAATGAGTATGAGAATCAGTATTGTTGTTGTTATTATAGTAGCAGTAGTAGTAGTTATTATTATTATTATTATTATTATTATTATTATTATTATTATTATTATTATTATTATTATTATTATTATTATTATTATTATTATTATTATTATTATTATTATTATTATTATTATTATTATTATTATTATTATTATTATTATTATTATTATTATTATTATTATTATTATTATTATTATTATTATTATTATTATTATTATTATTATTATTATTATTATTATTATTATTATTATTATTATTATTATTATTATTATTATTATTATTATTATTATTATTATTATTATTATTATTATTATTATTATTATTATTATTATTATTATTATTATTATTATTATTATTATTATTATTATTATTATTATTATTATTATTATTATAAGAAGCTATAATAATTTCACCAGCAATTATACTAATAATAACTAACTCATCAACACCCCTTGTGACTGAATTTAAAAGAGATTCAATGTTTAATGTCAAACTTAAAGCATGATGTACAATAAATATTTGGATGCACATACTTAAGTATTAAAATGTATATCATAATATAAAAAAAGAATGCTGGAATCCTGAACCATGATGATCATCATCAATACTTTGACCATATGGTACCATGAGTATACAGGTCAATTATAAACTAAATATTCTTTAAAAAATATAAAATGTAGTGAATGGACTTTAAAAGTGATACCTTTGCATCATCCAGTGAATTATCTGGATATCCAAACGCAAACCTCCATATATAAATAAATTAACCATCATTTCTCTAAATCTAGCTCAAGATCACAAGACCCTAGGAACTTTGACTGTGAACAAGAGAAAGATAAATGTATAAGATTAATCTATTTTAAATAATTTTACTGGGTTAATTTACAAATCATTAAAATTAACTAATAACTAATTAAGATTTTTTTTTTAAATAAAAATTATGACAATTCCATATTATATACATTTTTATCCACAACATATAATTTCACATAGCAAGTAATATTAACTTGTTGTTGGCTCTTACTAATTCAATTAATCAACATTAAGGCTGAACCAGAATTATTTCTCCCTTCAATGAGTAAAATTAACAAACAACATTTCATAGATTAAAAAAATGTTAAATTAGCTAAAAACCTTTTATGAAAAGGTCCTATACAATTATTATTATTATTATTTTTTTGGAGGGGGAAATAAGATAAAAAAAATAATGTTGCAATAAAAAATACTAATAATTATTCATTACCATTAATTATTTCTTTTAAAAAATATATCTATAAATGTAGATATAATGAGCAGAATACCTTAGATTAGTATGGTTTTGTTTTCTTTTGAGTCCTTTGATAGTTATATTTTTCAGGGTTTTTTCATTCTGGTTTTTTTCTTGTAAACTTTTTCATTAAAGTATATTTCCGGGGTAATGTACACAGATGCAGTTATCCATTTTTACACTAGAATATTTTCAAGTTTCACACACGCTGAAGCTATCTATTTTTTCAATATAATAACGTGCAGGTTGGGCTAACACACATAATAAATTTAACTATTTTTTCCCATCTAATAATTTTCCAGATCAGGCAAACACACAGAAAGAATCTGTTAATCTTCAGGTCAAACTAAAACACAATGAATTTATCCAATTTTTTCAATCTATTTGCCATGTCAGGAAAACAGACAGAAAAAGATAGTCATGTTCTCAGATGGAGACAAGGCTTGTTGCAGCTAAAAGTATTCTCTATCTTCTACATGTACTTTAGTGAACAATTTACATGATAAGGTTTAATGATGCTCACTTCTAATTAAAATGTACAGCTTTTCTCTAATGCATTTTAATTTTTTTAACTAACAGGGAGAAGAATCTTACTTCAGACTACAGAACTATTTATGCTTCTTCATTTCACAGTTGACCTGTCACTTCTGTTTTCTTCAACAGATGAATCAAAAAATATTTTATTGTTTTCTTCAACAGCTTGATCAATAATGATTGTTCCTCATAAGAGATTGAGGTTTACTGCTCTATTCTGCTCTCAATATTATTTTTTGAACAATCCTTATCATCCAATCACATATTGTCTGGAAATGCCACATTAAACCCTGACCAATTGAGTCTATTTTAAGTACTTTTATAATAACTTGCCCTGGTTATGTGTGTTTCTGTCTGAATGTCTATATTTTTAAATTTTTAACAATAAAAAAATCCATCCCTGCTTAGAATTTGAATTAAATCCTTAACAATTGAGCCAATGGAAATATTACACTTGTAAAATAAAATTTGGTTACTATTGATTTAACTCATACTTCATTAATTTTAAATATATATATATGTGTCGGAAGCATTACATTTGTAGAATAAAATTTTATTAATATTAATTTAATTCATACTTAATTAATTTAATTAATTATAAAGCCAATACATAAATATTTTTATATAGTAGATGATCACATGATATTTAAATTTAGAATTTGTTTGTTAGAGAGTGCGTTTGTTTTTTTTTATTTTCATGTCTTATTATTAAATTATAATTTTTGTCAGATTTTTTTGTAGCTTTAATTATTTTTTAAAATAATATATAAATATAACTAAAAAGTAAAGAAAAACAATATGTAAAAAAAAACTTTTAAAATAATGCTTTAATTTAATTAGCTGACTAAAAAGTAAAAAAATAAATAAATAATCCACTTCTCAGTTGATGTGCCATTCTTGGAAAATATTAGAGATCTTAAGTATCTAGATTTGTTATAAAACAATTGGAAATTGCAAGATGCTTTTATGAAATGACAATATTCCTGCAATTTTCAATTATTTTATAACAAGTTTAGAAATTAACTGAGAAATAGATAATTATTTCAATCCTCTCTTTTTTTAATTAAAAAAAGTCCCAATCAGAAAAAAAACAACTACAAGGGATATTTTTTCTTAAGATTGGAATTTTGTTTTAATTTAAAAAAAAAAAACAGAGAAGTAACTAAACAATCTTGCTATAATCACCTTTAAAGTTCACTCACTACATTTTATATTTTTTTAAATAACATTTACTTTATAGTTGGTCTGTAGACTCATAGTAAAATACAGCCACAATATTGATGATGATCAGCATATTTCATAATTCTGGTATTCTTTTTTATATTATGATAGATATTTAAGCACTTAAGCATGTGCATCCAAATATTTATTGTATATCATGCTCTAAATTTGGCATTGATTATTGAATCTTTTTTAAATCCAGTCACGAAGAGTTACTGTTGATTATTGATGACATTATTATTAGTATAATTGTTGGTGGTATTATTATTACAACTACTTATACTTTCTCATGCTCCTTTTATATTCATTGGTGTCTTCCCACTGACAATGTTAGTTAACTGTGACTATTGTTAGAGAATGATAATGTTATCCCATTACAACATGTTATCCAATCCATTCATTCCATGTTATTACAATATATATTAAGGGAGATATACTTAAAATATTAAGAATTATGAAAAAGAACAATAGTGTGTGGTCTTTACGGAGGAAAAGTATTTGTCTCCTTTCTCTTTCTTTTATGTAGATAAAGAACATATCTTTTAGTTATGAATAATTTCAACTTAATATTTCCCAACTATTGTCATTTTCTGTAACTGTGTTTTCAATATCTATAGTTTAACTTACTCACATTTTGGAAAAAAATATTAGAGCACAGTTAACCTAATATTCTTTATTATAGGACTTTTTCAGTTTTGTAAATTTTTCAGATTTTGGCAATAGATACAAACAATGAGCATTGCCAATTGCTCAACAAGCTTTGTGATAAATGCTTAGCCAAAGAAAGCATAAAAATATCTGTTAGGAAACTCTTCCAAACCTCTGACAAGTTTACGAGAATTGAGTCATGTGATCTATGACTCTTATTTTGACTATTTATAGTCTCTGCCTTAAGTCTTATGTGATGTTATATTGCTAAGACTACTAATATATGGTATGGATGAAGATCTCTCAGCCTCATATAACTATTTGAATTGGATAGCTGGGTTTGAAAACATATAGTTGTCTGAAAATTTCAGATTTTTCACTCAATAGATAACTTTTAGAAAAATGCTGGCTTTGGGTTGGTATTTTTAGATCTAGTGTCTGAAGCTACTCTGGCGCATCTCTGAGGAATGCCAAAGCACAAAACCATGGTCAGAGGTTTGGGGGAGTTTCCTGACAGAGATATTTTAAATGCTTTCTCTGGCTAAGCATTTATCACAAAGCTTGTTGAAAAATTGGCAATGTTCATTATTTATATCTTACAAGCTCAAGAGAATTGGGTCATGTGATCTATGACTCTTATTTTGACTATTTTTTGCAATAGATCTTTTATTCCTGATTATAAACTTCCTGGTTTTTTTAAAGCAATACCTTTGCTGAAAATTTAAATAAACATTAGTTTACTATTTATAGTTTGTAAGTAATTATTTATTTCTCTAGTACCATGTTTTATTTGTAATAGTCATAAGGAAATCATCCAGACACATGCACTGTATAAATTTATAAAACTGAGAAGTACTTTCACTCTAAACACAAGATAATCTTTGAAATGATAAGAATAAATCCACCCTATCTTTTTTGCCTAAATTTATATATATGTAGGACAATCTAAATCATTTAGAAATGATAGCATGAAAGACTTAATCACTTTTAATTCCACTCACGATATATTAATAAATGACATTTGCGAAATTTTTATAATTTACTGCACATCAGTATTAAATGTAAAGCTGAGGAGTACTCTCACTCTAAACACAAAATAGAGTCTTTGAAAAGATAAGAATAAACCACTTTATCTTTTTTGCCTAAATTTATATATATATATAGGCCAATCTAAAAAATTTAGAAATGAGAGTGTGAACATCTTAATCAATCACTTTTAATTTAATTCACTATATATTAATTAGTGACATTTGGTATGTAACAAGAAATTCCATTTGATATGTAGGTCAATTTATAAACATAAAAAATAATAATTCTTAATTTTTAAACACAAAAACATTATTTTACATTAAAATCATTATTCTTTATTATACTAAGTATATTTAACAATATTTTTTCAGTTCAATTTCATTATTATTCTTTAACATTAACATAAGCATGATTGATTCATAAAATACAAGCACTGATATAATGGTGCATATGTGTGAGATATGATCAAATATTTAGTCATTTACAAATAAAAATAATTAAAACTTATATATAAAATATTACTCAATATGTTTTCACAATAATAAAACATTTTTTAAATTATCTATAAATAAAAGAATTAATTTTATGGTTAAATTTATTAAAAATAACATTTTTACTTATAAAATATGATTATTATTTAATATTTTAAATACAAGTATAGCATATATATACTTAGGATTTGAACCCAGATTTTCAAGCTCCCTTCAGTCATTCACTCTATCTTATATAACTTATACATATGACCACATACATGTGAAAAAAATAAATGATCTCCAATATAAGTATTTCATGCTGAACCAGCAGTCATTAGTTAGTTTGAAGATTTGCTATATTAATTTAAACCGAGCATTAATTATATATATATGTGGGAGATGGTCAACTGATGACTGCTAGTTTAGCACAATATACATATATTGGAGATTATGTATCTTTTTCACATGCATGTGGTCATGTGTATCGGTTGTATAAGATGGAGTTTATGACTGAAGGGAGCTTGAATTATTATTAAGTAAAATAATACTTGAGGGAAATGACAAAAATAAGTAAACAAACTGCTAATGTTCAAACATCGATCTAGAAATACATATTAAAAATAATAATAACATAACAATAGAGAAATAATGAATCAGTCATCCAAGACTTAATTTAAACTGAATATGAGGTAATAAAAGTTTAGATAAAAATCAAATTGACCAGAACGTGAAATTTAAGTTTCTCTGAAATAACTTCATTGAAAATAGTGTCTCTTAAAAATGTTTACGTTTTCAAACAAATGAATTCTATGCAATGCAAGGAAAATTATTTATTGTCAAGATTCATAATATCAAGTAAAAATAGAGTAAAACAATGAAAAACTAATCAAAAATATTTAGAATATTTATTTATTTAGGTAATCTTCAAGATTATAAATAATTTTAAAATGTATCTCTGAGGTGATGATTTTTCTTTTGAAAAAATTTTTGTAGTCATCTTTAATATATCTGATACTAATATAATTTATATAATGAATATAAAGCTTATATATATTTTTTGGGTCTTTATGCAAAAAATAATTTTATTTTGATAATAATTATTTATTTGTCTAAATAGAAAAAACACTTCATAAGATGTATTATGTTTTCAAGGATATGGTCAACTACATAATATGTCATGCATATTGATGTCGATTAAATATATGCTTATGTTTTAAAAAATTAAACCTCATAATAGAGTGAAAGAATACAATAGATCTGAATTACTCCCGAATATATTTATACAACTCTTTTGTTCATAAAAATGAAAGATAGATTTATTTATGATATATATGGAACTTTAATAACATATATAAATATTCCATAAGTTAAACATTACATGAAACTTAACTTCATTAAATGTTATTGAATATATTATACATACTCCAATTACAAGAGCAATTCATAAGATTAAAATACAATGTTGATATTACATAAGTCACTGGATTAAAATTGCAGTCCATGAAAAAAAAAAAATTTTTGTTAATCTATAAAGTAAATACATATGTAAAAGTTCTGTTATCTTTAAAGATGGATTTCCCTTAAGAACTCTAAGCATGTAGTATATTGTACTTTATTCATATTATAGTTCATTACCTATGTGGTGAAAAGATGTACTCCTTCCATACAAGCATGTAGTCAAAATAAAATGTTTGTATTATCTTGATATATAATTATATGTTTTTTTTACTTATTATTACAATAATCAAAAATGATTTATCTGCTCAAAACAATAAGTCACAATCAAGAATACTGTAGAAATTATAAAACAGATGAAGATATATGAAAGAAGCATTCTATTTCATAGTGTTTTATAATTGTTGAACAACCATGCATGTGTCTTTTACATTAAATATTAGCAAGAATTGTGGGAAATGAGTCTAGTATATATGCAGATTACTATAATTTTTTTTAATAATCTTTAATTTTATTTTAGAAATAATCATTTTATTAACCTATCTCACTTATTTACATTAAAAGTTATTTACAAATAACAACTAAAAGTGCTTTAAAAGGTAAGACAGAAATCATAACTTATCATTTTTTTTATTTATTTATTTTGATGATGATGATGATTATTATTATTATTATTATATGTGAATTGTTATTTATGACTCGTAGATACATTTTTCCTACATAAACAATAATCTTATTTAATAATGTTATGACTTATTCTTTTTGTTTCATATAACCATTGGCTTACATAATTTCTAAGATACATGCATGGCATAGTGATAATAAAAGGCAAGTGATGTAGAATGGTTCATATTTTTATGGTAGTCAATATAAGAATAAATAATTGTGGGTCCATTTTACTTGATTTAAAATATTTTTATTGATAGATATTTGTATTCAATCTATATGTAATTTAACAGCATTCAATGTACTTGGCTCTTGCTGTATAGCAATTTTTTCTAATTAAGAACAAATAATCTATTTTGAGTTATTCTTTTCAATTAAAATCTAGTATCTGGCAATAAAAACATAGAATTTAACAAACTCAATTTATAGGTTAAACTATTTAGTTGTTGATCTAAACATTTACAAAATATGGTGTGAACAAGCGATTGTTGACACATTACTACTTATCACAAATTTGATACAATATATATATTCTCTATAAGAGATATTTATTTTATTAATATAAAAAAAAGTGTGGCAATAAAAAAAGTTTTTATATGAAGCAATTGTAACAATACTTTCTTTCTCATAGTAACTGAAGTAGGAATCCAGAGAACCTCAAAGACAACTCCAATAATCACAAGATAAAATGTAATTCCAATAGTTTTAAACTTTTCTCAAAAAAATGTAATTTAATATAAATATGTACAACACATATACTAAGACAAGCTTGTTTAATACTTTAAAATATATCAACATAGCATGCTAAACATGTTTTTGGCTAACTGGAAGTCATATTCATAGCTTTGAGTATAACTAACAGTTGAGTATGATTACCAGTTAGTTGAAAGCATGCTTAGTTTACTATGTTGATGTATTTTAAAATATTAAACAAGCTTTTCTTAGTATATGCATTGTGTGTATTATTTATACTGAAAATAAAATAGAATAGGAGCTCAAAAAAATTCAAAGGAAATTCAAATAATCTTAAGATATAATGAAAAAAAAAAAATTCAATGATTCTCAAAAGAAAATTAAAAAATATTAAGTTAGAGTAGAAAAAAAAAGTTCACCAATATTATGATAAAATACAGGAGGAATTAAAGTCAAAAATAAATAAATAAATAACACAAAAAAAGATGGCAATGCAAATATTAAGAATAAAATTGGAATTAAAAGACAGATTAGAGATCAAAAGAAAAAATACAAGATATCAAGTTTATATAAAAGCAAGAATCAAAGCACAGTATTTTCTATGAAAGAAAATATCAACAATATATGACTGGAAAGAACATAAGCTTGAACAAGATATATGATTAAATGTAAAAGTGCTAAAAAAAAAAAATACACAAAAAAGTATCAGTATTACTTTAACTTCCAAAAACTAAACAAAAAGAATACAATCAAAATTCTGAATTACAAGAAAAATCAATGGGTAAAAAATTTTCATCTTTAATAGTTTAAATTAATGAAACAATAATTACAATAGATATTTATTAAAAGTAATTATTAAATGTTCCATTAAAGATGAATAATTTAAAATATTTAATAAAATAATTGAAAAATAATTCAGATATTGATACAGCATAAATATATGTAAAAATATGAAAGATAAACATGAATGTATAAAACTATATATATAAAAAAAGAATAAGTACCAAGTAAAACAACTGGGAGAGAGAAAAAATAACTAAGTTGAAAAAAAAAAAATTGACAAAAAATTGGCAAACTATTTAAAAAAGAAAAAAAAAATTAGCTATGAACTCAAATGAAATAAATATATCTATTAGAAAAAATAGAATAAAAAAATTAATACCTTCTACACTAACTGATGAAACTATAAAAGCATCAATACCTACATTAGGTATAAAAACCTCTAATAAAAATAATATAAACAATATTGTATAAAATGTTTAATTTCAATTAAATACACAGAATATACTGTACAATTTTTGGACATTTTATTTTTCAAATGTATTAAACATGGAAGTAGAAAATAGATAAGCTATAGAAAAAATAATCTAACTCATACTGCTAAAGATTAAAAGCCTGTACTTTGTAAACAACCAGTTTATTAAAAGAATCAAGTATAGTCACGAGAGAAGATAAAAACAATTTTTTGACATAGTGAAAAAATTTATCCAAAGTAAACCATCAATTGGAGTTGGAAACAGTACATTACCAAATAAATAATCTAAATCAATCACAAATGTTACATTTTACTTTTAAAATGCTAAATAACAAGTTATTCTATAGCAAAAATAATAATAATAATAATAATAATAATAATAATAATAATAATAATAATAATAATAATAATAATAATAATAATAATAATAATAATAATAATAATTGTTTATTAAAGAAGTTTAGTGAAAAATAAAATATAATAAATATAAAAAAAAACAATATTATCTTTATAAAAGTTGCTATCTTGTGTTGTGGTTTGAGAGATATCTCTATTGGTAAAATAAAGATATTGCTTGACTATTATAAATTTCAAGGCGCATTTGATACAGGTTATAGCCTGTCATAAAAGTATTTATATATACTTCCTGTGCACTTAATAAATAATTATAACTCTATAATATTAAATAAAATAAAAATGAATACATTTATGATGTAAAAAAATTAAAAAAAATAAAACTTTAATGCAAAAACATAAGGTCATACATTGTAGCACAAATATCTATATGTATATAATTTAAATTGAAAGAAAAATAATGCAATATAGATGTATTATGAATTTTGACTTCATTGTTATCATTTACTTCCATGATCCGACATTTAAAAAATAAATAAATATTTAAAGCAGATATGGCCAAATCTATAATGCATACACTAAACTTGTTGCATTGATGCATTAATTAGTTCATAGAACCCTTGATTATAAAAATAAAAAGATTAGTGTAATCAAAAAATATTATTTATTAATAATCAGAAAAAATATTATAACTAAAATTCAAATTTAAATGATCAAATTTTAAAATAAAATTGTTCAGCACACAATCTGTAAGTATTCATTTCATACGTGTCTAATTTTTAAGGCTAATCTATAATTAAGTTGATCAGCCTTAAATCAGTTTTGTTCTTTATAAAAATTATTTTTATCAATGAAATTGATAAAAAATAATACAAATGTAAATTATTCTATTTAACTCCAAACATGAAAAGTCTAGCGAAAACAAAATAGATTCAAATGTCTTATTAAAATGAAAAATATTTTAACTTAAATTATCAAAAAAAAAAAAATTAAATCTTAATTATTTATAGTTTAGTATTTTATACAGAAATTGTATAGTAGCACAAAAAATGGATGAAAAATGGTATAGACTATAAAACATTGGCCACTCTTAGTCTAATGGTAAATAATTTCTATTCATAATACCAATAAAACTTAATAAATATGAAATATTTATGTAATAATAGTTCTATCTATACTATTTCTTATAATTAATACAAATTTATGCTATAGACAGCAGTGTGGGGGGGGGGGGGAGGGACAACCATAAAAAAAAATTCTCATTTAGAAAAGTCTTATACTAAAAGTTTTAGAAATATCAATTATTTATATTATTTGTTTAAACAAACCTTCAAATGTTCTAAATTTTTACCTAAGAAAAATCATTATGATTACAGAAATTGGCAATAAAATAATAAATTACTTGATCCGCCTTATATATAATTTTCAAATCCATTAGAATTTACCTACAAAAATGGTTTTTATGTTGTCTATAGTTTTAAAATAGTCATCATTTTCATTGGGACCACATATTACTTGTCCGAGGGCTGTATTTGTATGTGCAGACCTCAAGTTTGACATACCATTTAAATGATACAAACTCTTAATTGCATGGAATTTGAATTTGGGAATATAAAAAGAGAACTATCAACACTTAAAGATGTTGTCAGTGTTTGGTATGCTTTAATGTCTTTTTCTGTTTGCACATGTGAAAGTCACTCCTGGATTTATTCTTAATTGTATAAAAATATGTTATTATGAAAAGGAATTTGCTGTTCATTGTTTGAAACAATACTCAGATACTCAAAACTACACAAACATTAAAAAAAACAATTGAAAAAATTAGCAGATCATGAAATTGTCTTGCTTGTAATGGTTTAATAATGGCAGATAACATATTCTTGAAAGAGTCAAAATGAAAGCTTTCACTTGCTATTACTGTGATTATGAATTGGTTCCATACTCCATGTTTAAGAATTTGGCAGTTACTCTTCTGTAGAATGTTTTTATTATAAAAATATACAGAGATTACTTAATGTTTTAAAACAAGAAAAGCATTTAAATACTTTAAAAATGTAGAAGCTCCCCATTCTAACAAGTTTACTTAGTAATAAATTTGACTTTCCATAAACGATTATAGTTTATTAAAATAACTGACATTTTTGTAGACATCCTAGTTAATTCAATTCCAAACATAAAATCTGTATACTTTATTAAAGCTGATACTAGGTCAATATAATCAAATACCTTTAAAAATCGTAATAATCTAAGATTGCTTAGTTTACAATTTAACAAATTATCAGTTGTGCCTGATTTTTCAAGTTTGATTAAGTTATCGAACCTTAATTTACCAACAATTTTATTACAACTATCTCTTCAAGCAGTTTTAATGGATTAATTAAGTTGACAAATTTAAATAAAAATAAAATAGAAGTTATCTTTTCTGATCAGTTTTCTAAATTATTTAATTTGAAATATTTGTATATTGATAATCAGAAATATACTGGAAAATGAATTTTTTGGACTGAAATCTCTAAAATGTTAAGTTTAGGTCAAAATATCCTCGAAACAATAAAACATGATGTGTTTGAATGTTTAAGTAATTTATTATTTTTCAAATTAAATTCTGAAATACTAAAATTATCACAAGAGGTATTTTTTAACATCTTTACACTTCATAAAATTCATCTTATATCAAGTGGAATAGAAACTTTAAATTGAGGTAGCTTTGATGATATAAATGAAATTGGAATTTTCATAAAAAATAATATTCATAAATTAACTGCAAAAATGTTTATAACTTTACAAAAATTGAAAATTTTTGATTTTGCAAACAATTCAATAAACATTATTGAGAAAAATGTATTCAGATATTTTCTTGAATTAAAGTATTTTGTTTTATCTAATAATAAAATCAAGAGAATATCTCTGGAAATATATTCTACTTACCAGCACTGTCAGAATTATATCTCAATGAAAATCTTATCACTGAAATTGTACAAGGAAATTTTGTGGGTGCCAATTTATAATTTCTGATCTTATGTTGTAATAAGTTAAAAACAGTTACAGATTTTAGTTTAGGGTTTGAATGTTTATAATATTTATATTTAACAGAGGACGAAATTGAATCTTTCGAATTAAATGCTTTCAGCAACTATCATAATTTAAAAACATTAAAGTTGTATAATAATAAAATAAAGACTTTTAATAAAAAAAAGTGTTTAAATATTTGATTTATATTAAATAACTTTTATTATATAGAGAAAATATGATCTCTGTAAAAATTTGTTAATAGAAAAACAATTTTAAATTATTTAGACTGATTAAACAATTAATTTATTAAACCAATTACAAATATTTTTTTTAAAAAAAAAAAAGAAAACGTAAATTACAAATTAACTTGCAATAATAACCAATTATGGAATTTGGACTAGATTAAATACTTCTATATTTAATTCTATAAGTATATTCCATTTTTAGTGAGATTCGACCTTAAGAAAAGACCCATGCTTAAGGAGTGAATCGATTAAATGTCTTTCATTTTTTATATTTAAGTTTTTGATGTTAAAAAAGTTATTTCAATATTGTTTTATATCTTCATATATAATAGTAACTGCAGAAATAAGGAATAGAGTTCAATATAATATTCAATACTAAAAATATTTAAGAATAAGAGATAAATATATTATTTATTGGAAATACTGTCATCAACTTCTCAATACATTTGAAAGCCTCATACAAAAAAAACACTATTATATATAAATTATATTCATTTTTTAAAATGAGTGAAAAATGCATTGAAAAACTATTTGCAAACTTGTGAAAATTATGACAGATTTAAAATATATTTACATGCATAAAAAAAATCCATTTACACATTATATACAAATTGATTTTGTTAAGAGAATTTTGAATAGTTTCATGACCATTATGATGAATTATATTTCTTAAATGACATCCATGTATCTATTTTTAATTTATAAATTTATTATTTCTTTCTTTACAAAAAAATATATAATTTCGTCTCTTTTTTTTTCTTTATTAGTTCAATCGCTTAGGTTATTATAGATCCCAGGCATCAGGATCCTCTTATACCATTATCCATCTCTCTATATCATCTGTGAAAGTGGAATTATGTATTTGTAAAATCACATTTCCTTCTTTTATTATACGCAAAGCAATTCTGATTCTTTATTCTCTTTTCCATTTTTTTCTATCTTAAGTGTTTGGAAATTAATAAAGCAATGATGGGAAAAGATTTAGTAAACTGGCAACATTTGGTTGTAATTTTTGCTTAAAGCAATTGCAATTTAACTAATGAGTAATGTTAAAACTGTATATGGAATCCACTATTGTCAAATTAGAACTTCAGTCAAATAATACATAACATCCTTTTTTTTATGAACTTGTGCATTTTTTTTTTTTTTTTGGTGAGAAAGGCAGATCCCATTTTCATGATAAAGATTACCTCAAAGACATTCTACAAATGAGCAATGATGATTATTTTCTTTGGGAAGATATAGCAGAGGATAAAACACACTGGAAAGCTATAATCATTTAAAAGAAAAAAAATGCTGTAGAAAATGTTAAGTGGATATAGTTTGTTTTATGGATTGATTTATATAGTAATCACAAAATTCCTATCTAGTTTATAATTATTATTATGGTTTTGTCTTTTCCTCTTTTTTTTTTTTTACAATTGGGATAGCTATACTTGTTTGCAAGTGGCTGCTACTGCTATTAATAAATAAAATAAGATTAATACAATTGCAAATATAATGATGACACTTATACATGGATAAATGATAGAACTTTAGACAGCTGATGATAGAGATTATTCTTAAAATGTATACATACTGTAGTTTCTTTACATATATTTCTTAGTGCAATTATTTATTTAATTATATATTAAATATTTGATTTATTATTCACAGTTTAATTAATAAAATGACTTTATATGTGTAACCATATTAAAATAGGCTGATTTAAAGAATGCTATAACAATGAGAATTGGTGCATTAATATTTAGTTGATGGATTTAACATTAATACAAGAAACAAAATTGCTATATTTACACTGATAATTCCAGACTGTTTAAACAAATGATGTGTTTTTGAAATTTATACATACTTTGCAGAATGATTGATCAGATTTTTCATGTTATGGTGATTGAATAATGACAATAAATGTTTCAGGCACTGTGACTGGAGATTACATATATCCAAGTTTGTCTACATATACGAAAAAGATAGATGTGGATATAAAATAAAATAGGTGAAATAATATCTAAAATTAATATCCAATGAATATGAAAAAAAATTCTGCAAAAAAAAAAAAAAATTCAGTATTATTAAATATGGGTGCAAAGTAAAAAAAAAAAAGGCTAAAAAAGATTTGTTGCAATTTGTTATTCAGTTGTACATTCCATTAAAATCCTTTTAGTGACCTTTGTTTTGACACACAAATAACTTCATTGTCCGTTTTTTTTTTTGTATATACAATTCTCAGTTTAAAAGTGTGTATATATATAAAATATTTTTCACTAAGTTTTATTTAAAATATTTTTAAAAATAAAGAATATATATAGTAGCTTGAAATTCGGACATTACTTCCTGTGCAAAACATTTTTCTATTGCGCATTGGTATATAAGGTTAATTTACAACAAAATAATATACTTATAAAATATAGAAAAGCTAGTTCTGTAAACGTCATATACTTATAAAAAAATAATAATAATAATTTAAAGTAAAAAAAAAACAACTTACATCATTATAAAAAATATTCTGCTTTATATTTCAAGTATCAGTTGATTTCCCTCTTATTACAGAATAATAGTTAAAATTAAACTACATTATGCCATACTTTAGTTTCAACTATGAAATGACAGATAATTGTGAATAAGAGCATGATATGGAAGACCACTCAAAACATGCATATTGAAGGCATTGAAAGGATTAATTACACTTTTATTGTTTTGTTTTTTAAAAATGAATTTGAAAATGGGAGGTTTTACATTTTTTAAAGTTATATATGATAATAAAAAAATAAAAGATATTCTAAGTAATCACTTTTTCCAGTTCTATTATAGATGTTCTTAAACAACCTCCTCACTAACACACAATCTTGAAACATAAAAGACATTATAAAAGATAAATGGTCTCTAAGATGCATTGCATACTAAATCAACACTCATCAGTTGTCCCAAGTCATCATCTCTCACATATATCTTTATCATATGTTCAGTACTTATCAATAGTAAATTATATTTTGATTTACAAATGTCAAAACTTACTCCACCCATAACTTTGACATGATCCACTCTTACATAAATACAATAATGATTATCATGAATCATTTATTGAGATTTTATCTCTAGTGCAAATATTCAGTTTAAGTTTAATATATCTGTTTTTTTAATTAAACACACACACGGAGTAATTCGATTTCATTTCTCTTTTTCCATTTGTGATATCTATTACAGATATTCTTAAAAACCTCCACACCACCACACATTCTTGAAACATATGAAGACACAAAAAAAAAAAAAAAAACCAAAACAAAAAAACAAATGACCTCCAAAATTCATTTTATGCTGAACCACTATTCATCAGTTGCTCTAGATCATCAACTCTCACAATATCTTTATCATATGTTCAATATTTATTAATAGTGAATTATTAATTGATTTGCAAGTGTCAAACTTATCCCACCACGACATTAATGATATGATCTATTCTAGATAAGTATAGTAATGATTATCATTAATCATTTATTAAACTAGAGATTATCTCTAGCACAAATACTCAGTTTAAAATTAATATATTTTATAATTAACAACCCACATGGAGTAATTTATTTTTATTTTTCCATGTGTAATATCTATTATATCACCACACAGTCTTTAAACACATGAATAAAGATCACTATAAAAAACAAATAGCCTCCCCAAGATGTATTTTGTACTAAACCAGCACTCATTAATTGGATCAGGTTACCAGATCTCCCACCAGCTCTTTTTCTGTGTGTAATATCTAGATGTTCTTAACAACCTCTATACTGCCTCACATTCTTGAAACACATAATAAAGACACTGTAAAAAAACAAATGACCTCCAAGATGCATTTTACGCTGAGCCAGCATTCTTCACTTGGAACAGGTCATCACTTCTTGCATATATCTTTATTACACATTCAGAAAGTATCAAATATACCCCACTCTGATCATTATGACACAATCCAATCTAGATAAACACATTAATGAATCATCACTAATTTATTAAACTAGCAATTACCTATAGCACAGATATAACTTTAAACATAGACATGGAATAATTTAACTTTATTTTTATTTTTCTATTTTTACAAGTGTTTTTAACAACATCCACACTATCACACTTTCTTGAAACACATGAATAAAGATACCATAAAAGACCAATGGCATTCACAATGCATTTTGTGCTGATCCAGGACTCACTTGATGGTTTAATTCACCAGCTCTCACAATATCTTTATCATATGTTCAGTATTTATTAATAGTAAATTATTACATTTTGATTTACAAGTGTCAAACTTATTTCACCCACAACTTTGACACAATACATTCTAGATACTTAGTAATGACTACCACTAATCATTTATTAAACTAGAGATTATCTCTAGCACAGATATAAATTTTAAACTTCAGTTAAAGATTAATAAACCTGATTTTTAATTAAACACATACATGAGATATTTTATCTTCATTTCTCTTTTTCCATGTGTTAATATCTATTATAAATGTTCTTAACAGAGGTTTAATGTTTATATCTGTGTTAGAGATAATCTCTAATTTAATAAATGATTAGTGATAATCATTATGCTTTATCTAGAGTGGATCAGGTCAACGTTGTGGGTGGAGTAAGTTGGACACTTGTAAATCAAAATACAATAATTTATTATGATAAATACTGAACATAAATAAAGCTTTATGTGAGAAATAGTGATTTAGGTTAATTGATGAGTGTTTGACCAGCACAAATTGAATTTTTGTTTGGGGGGGAGTCATTGGTTTTTTTCAGTGTCTTTATTCATGTATTTCAAGAATGTGTGCTGATGGAGAGATTGTTAAGTTCATATATAAAGATATTATACATAGAAAAAAAGAAATGAAGATGAATTATTCCATTTATGTGTTCAATTAAAAAACATATATATTAATCTTTAACTGAGGTTTAAAGTTTATATCTGTGCTAGACATAATTTTCTAGTTTAATAAATGATTACTGATAATCATAATTGTATCTAGAGTAGATCATGTCAAACTTGTAGATGGATAAAGTTTGACATTTGTAAATCAAAATATAATAATTTACAATTGATAAATATTGAACTTATGATAAAGATATATGTGAGAATAGGTGACCTGCGCCAACTGATAAATGCTGGTTCATCAAGAAATGTATTTGGGGGATCATTTGTCTTTTACAGTGTCTTTATTCATGCAGTTCAAGAATGTGTAATGGTGTGAAGGTTGTTTAAAATATCTATAATAGCTACTATGCATGGAAAAAGAGAATGAAATTGAATTACTCCATATTGTTTGTGTTCAATTAAAAAATAAATATTGTATATTAATCTTTAACTGAGTTTTAAAGTTTATATCTGTGCTAGAGATAATCTCTAGTTTAATAAATAATTAGTGATAATCATTACTGTATTTATCTACAGAGGATCATGTCAAAATTGTGAATGGGATAAGCTTGATTCTAGTAAATCAAAATATAATTTATTATTAATAAATAATATGATAAAAAATATGAGATCATGACCTGAGCCAACTGATGATTGTTGGTTCAACAAGAAATGCAACTTAGAGGTTGTTTGTCTTTTACAGTGTTATTTATGTAGATTAAAAATGTATAGTAGTGTGATTAGTAAAAACATCTGTAATAGATATTACACATACAAATACATAAATGAAATTAAATTATTCTATGCATGTGTATTTAATTAAAAAACAGATATATTAATTTTTAACTGAAATTTAAAGATTATATCTGTGCTAAAGATAACTTCTAGTTTAATAAATGATTGGTGATAATTATTGAATTGACCTAGAATGGATGGTGTTAAAGGTGGGGAAAATTTGACACTTGTAGATCACAATGTAATAATTATCTAATTTTACCAATTACATAATAATTGCTAACATTTCAATCAAATTTATTGACGTTATTATTTTGCTTTTACAAGATTACTTTCAAAAACAAGTTGCTTAATTCAAGTTAATTTCTAATTTAACTATGTTTAGCACTTTAATTACAATCAAAAGGTCAAATATGAGTAGGATTTAATAATAATATATTTAGAAACTCTTGAAAAGTTTTGAAAATCCTTGTCATATTTTTAATACAAATTAAAATAATCTGGATTAATTGTGAGTAATTTGAAG
This sequence comes from Epiperipatus broadwayi, assembly GCA_028023455.1. Lineage (NCBI taxonomy): Eukaryota > Metazoa > Onychophora > Udeonychophora > Euonychophora > Peripatidae > Epiperipatus > Epiperipatus broadwayi. The sequence continues at coordinate 2,165,587 of JAQFVV010012502.1, read as the reverse complement.
TTTGATAGCTAATGGATTAATAAAATCTGTAAATAAAATGTCAAATTAAAATTCCAATTAAACACATAGATAAGAAAGGATATAGATGAACCATATAATAAAGAAAAGTTAGTTTTAGATAGCATGCATTTGTCTTCTAACAAAAAAAATGGATGTATTGTATTTTGTTAAAATTTTGCTTTAAAGTAATTTGCATTTTTAATTTTTTTATATTCAGAATTTTTAATTTTATATGTATGCTTAAATATCTATAAAAATGTGTCTATCATAGGAAATGATTTTTTGTAAAATATCTCTTGAAGATAAAACTATACAGTGAATTCTGCTACAAAACAAAATTGTACTTGAAAATATTAAACCTGCTGCCCATGTTTGCAATAGAAAATGCCATACCTTTCTCTAGTGGAGAGTGTATTTGTGACAGTAGAATGTAGTAGTTGTGACTTTTTAACATGGTATTCTGAAATAGCAAACACTCTCCCTCCCCCCTCTGGAGAAAGGTACAGCATTCTATCATTGCAAACACAGGCAACAGGTATAATATCATAAACATGGGCAGCAAGTTTAATACATTAAGTACCAAAATTTTTTACTGAAAACAAATTGCATAATAAACACTTGTTTTCAATTAAGATTTGCACAATGAAAACAAATGTAATAATACATCAATTTATTTAGTTTAATGTGTTTTCTTGTATTTTTGTAATAAAAATATACTGTTTTTTTTTAATTATTCTGCTGGTTATATATAATAATTTTAATCATAATCTTGAAAGTCAAATTTAGAAAACCACTTAATATTGTTAATAAAAAAAAAAATTCCAAATGAAAAATTTGTAAAAACTAAACATAAACATTATAATGAACATTATCTCTTAAAATACACATATAAAATGTTTCAAAAATTCTGAAAAGCAAAGATAGAAAGATAGCTAATGCCATCAAAAAGAGAAATAACTTCCAAACAAAAACTAATAGTAAATAGTTTGTTAAAAACTTTTAAAACAGTGGTTCCCAATCTTTCATTACCAGGAAAATGAATTAGATTTTTGCAACATACCAGAAATTTTAGGTCAAAAAATAACAAATTTTACACATATTTTATATTTTTTATAAAAAAATAAATTTCATCACATATAATATTTATATTTAAAAATTACCAAAAAGTTTTGATGCTTGTGCTTGTTGTTCTTCACATAATTTCTTTATTCTAAGACGAATTGTAGATATGATTAGTAGTCGCTCACATTTTTTGCTTTTAATTTCATTTATTAATGAATATGCCAGTTTGCATAAATAGGAAGTAGAAAAAAGCAATAAAATTGTTAAAGTCCTTTGTTGATATCTTTGGAAATTCAGATGAAATTTTTAAATTTTAGATTTTACTGACACACCCAAGGAACACTTGCATCACACAAATGGTTTGCGACACACATATTGGGAAACACTATTTTAAAATATCAACTTTAGTTTCCAATATGAATTCAAAACAAGAGTTAAAATGTAGTATTTAGGAAAAAAATAATTTTAAAGTGAAAAAGTGGCTATGACTTTTAATAGGGTGATTTTGTTTAGTTTTCAATATAATGCCAGAAAACTAGTTAAAATGTAACATCAAACAATAATAATAACTTCCTAATAATAAAGCATTTGATTTTTAATCACAAAAGTTTGTTTAGCTGCGACTATGATATCAGAAAAACAATTATAATATAGTATCAGGGAAAAAATAATTTCCAAGCAAGAAAGTGGAAATAAAATATTTGTGACTTTAGTTGTCAATATATGACAGAAACTAGAGTTTGAATCTAGCATCAATAAAAAAATAAATTCTAAGGAAGAATGTTGAAGTTATGAAATCAATAAGACAGGACATTTATGTTTTTATTTTATACTTTTAAAAATTGAATTTTAGTTTTCATTAAAATTGAACTGTATAATATGTCTAGCAGTTAATTTTATATTTATTTTTACATTTATATTTTTGGTTTTGTATATTTTTATTCTTTAAATATTTGCCTTGGATGCTAACATTGTTCTAGACTTCGAGATTGGAATGAATTATTCCTAAATACATATATTTCAATGTAAGATACAATGAACGAATAACATAATGAATGATCTGGAATTTAATTAATTCACTAAACTAGACCCAAATATATTCAGATTTTGAAATATGACAAAGATTAATTTTTTTAAATTATTTATTTAATTTTGATACATTTTACATACATACTCACATATAATATAATTTAAGCATTAATAGAAAGTCAATGCTCTCTCATCAAAACATAACATCTTACAAGTAATTATACATTGAACTATTTCCATCATCTAGTTCAATTGTCAAATATTTTAGAAAAAATCTATATTTTTTCAAATCCATTCATCTGTTGGTAATAACGTGCAATTATAATCGAATGTATTTGGAAAGGTATAAGTAAAGTTTGAATTTTTCTAGCAACATTTAACAATTAAACTACATGATGAAAACAATCCAACATATAGTTATAAATCATTGCAAATATTCAGATAAACAATAACACCATACAAATATTATATGTCAAACGATACATTTCTTTTAACAAAATACTGTTAAACCTATCACAGACAAGGTAAATGGATATTGTAATACAAAATAAATTCCTATAAACATGTTATAGAGGTCATCCATTGAAAAGCAATGAAAAAGGAAAATTGTTTTTAATAATATATTGCACAGAAAGTGACAAAAGAAGTTTTTTTTTTAAAAAAAATGTCAACAAAACATATTCATGATCAGGGAAGAAAACTAATTGCAATTTAATTTCAGTATTGTATCATCATCATCATTTTCAACATTATTGAAACACTTCAGAATGTTCAATCTTTATTCTTCAATCTCTAGCCTCGCTTCTCCACATCACTCCATCATATGTCTTTATTTCATCCATCCATTTCACATGTGGTCTTTTTCTAGGTCTTTTACAATCTCTTGGAATTCAGTTTAAAATTTCAATTGTCCATTTATTATCATCTCTTTTGACAATGCATCAAGCCCAACTCCACTTCAGTCTCTTAATTCTTTTAATGATGTCAACAACACTTGTTTTCTCACCCATATATTTTGTTTCCAATCTCTTCTTGTTATTTCTAACATGCATATCTCCATATTTGGTTGAGTGGTCTGAAGTCTCTGTATTACTCTTTTGTTAAGTTTTCAAGTCTCAGATCCATAAGTAAGAACTGGTAAAACACATTTATTAAAAACCTTCCTTTTCAACACATAGGCATATTTCGTTTTAATATTAGCTTATTTCTACTAAAAGCACTCCAACCAAATTGAATTCTATGATTAATTTCACCCATTATGTTTCCCTCTGTAGTAATAATTTTATCAAGGTATTTATAGTTGTTAAACTTCTAACTCATTATTATCAATCTTTATTTCCATCTTTTGAGAAAATGCATTGAACATTACTTTAGACCTTTTAACATTTACTTTCAATCCTATTTTCTTACTTTTATTTCATAATTCTTACAACATTTCTTGAAACTCTAAAGCATTATTTGAAAAACAACTACATCATCTGCAAAATCTAGCTGTCTTAAATAATCTCCATTTACTTTTACTCTCTTAGCTTCCCATTTTCATCCACAAATATTTCTTACAAAACTGCTGTAAAAAGTTTTGGACAGCCTTCTCAATGATAATCTTCCTAGTATCATTATGTAATCTAATTGTTGCTATTGCATTTTTATAAATATTCTTCAGAATATGACAATATCCCTGAGTCTATATCTTGATGATCTAATGCTTTTATCACTGAAGAAATGCTTATTACCTTTTCATAATCTAGAAATCCAAAGAATAATGGCAACTCATACTATAACTTCTTTCAATACTTGGATGTGATTCACTATACTAAAATCACTTCTAAATCCAGCTTGTTCTTTTGGTTGGTTAAAATCCAAAGTTGGCTGTAGAAGAGTTGTAATTATTTTGGTAAAAGTTTTGTATAGATCTAATAAAAAACTGATAGGTCTGTAATTTCTAATATCTTCTTTATCACCTTTTTAAAATATTAATCTTAATACTGCATTCTTCCAATCATCTGGTACATCTTTATCAATTAGACATTTGGGATATAACTTTGCCAAAAAAATTTCTATTTCTTCACCTTCTTTTAAGATATATGTGACTTAAAAGAATTAAAACTATTAAAAAACCACAAATGTCCCAAAAAATTGCACATGCATTCAAAAGATATAATGGCAGGAACAGAATTAATTACAACACAATGTAGCTAATTCAGGACTTAGACTTTGTGGGAAAACATTACAAATACTATTATTCTTCAAAAAAGATAAAAGCTTCTGGAGCATGTACAATTTTGTGTTGACTCTATATGCATAATGGTAAACATTTGACTTACTTCTATTAAGTAACATGTAATAGGATGTAATGAGTCTCATAATATAGTAGTAGCATATCTCCTTGCTATGTCTATGAGTTTGATTCACATTCATGCTAAATAAATCGTGGAAACAAATATTTCACATTCCAATTATGTTCACGGTTAGTTTTTTTTTGGCCCATAGTAAAATCAATTAACCATCCAATATTGGTCTAAAATTTTACCTATTCTTAGATAAAGAATTAAACAAAAATAGAAAGAAAAAACAACTAAATCCTCAGCATGCCAAATGGTGACTTGATTGAAAAATACCATCTTTGTCATTTCCCTAAGAGATAGAGAAGCTGTTTGAGAAGCTTTTTTCCTATAGTGTGTTATTAAAGACCGTTATATCTTTTACCTATATATATATTATATGTGTTTGTATTGTGAACATTTATATACAAAATGTAAAAAATCTCATTTTCAATCATACTGGATATACATTTTTATAATTAAAATTTTTTAAATAAAAAAAAAGTATATCTAAGACATTTAAAAAATTAACTTGATAAGAGAAATTCAAATTATTTTTTATACTTCACCATTGTCAATAGATAGAATGCGATAAAAAAAACAATAGAAGATTAATAAATATTCTACCGATGTAACAAGATTATTAAACCCTAAAGTGTCTTTTTATCAAGGATAACTAGGAAAAACTTCTTTGACAGAACCGACATTACAGTTTATGCAAGTCAAATGCAATCATTATATCCGTAATTGCTAGAGGCAGGTACATATGATTAGACCTTCATTTTAATAAACTCAAACTGTCTAATTCTATTCTCAATCATGCTTTATCAGATCTTCCATCTGACATTTTCAATGGAAAGAATATATAGGACTCCAATCACAAACCGCAGTTTTGACGTCTACGAAAAAAAAAGTTTGAAATTTTATAATTTTAAATCAATCTTCATTTTCAATTTTAATTGCATTTCACAACGTGCATTTTCTTCTTTAAAATAACAATAAAAATTTAACAGAAAACAAATATATTTATTATTTAAAATAATATAAAATGTAAATGTAAAAAAAAAAAATATGGGTAGGGATATTCTATAATATATAAAATTACCAATTTATTAATGTATTTCAAAAAGTATGTAAAAGTTCCCTATTTAGGAAGTAAGATGTTAACCAAGCCATTTATATATTAGTAATCATGCTGATGATACCATGTCCCTTATTAACTCAGTTTCATCTACTATAATATATTTAGAGGTACACCCCAAAATACATCATTAGCACTACATTATGAACTAAAATTATAAAATTAAAAAATTGTCATATTTTGCATACGTGTGAAAAATCTTAAAATTTACTGAAAAAAATGTTGATGCTTGGCAGGGCAAAAGACATTCAAGAATATTTATTAAAGAAATAGATATAATATTAGCTATAACAGGAAGCAGATGCATTAGAAATAGTTTCATCACAACTTGAAGCAAAGGTACTCTTTATAATTGGAATCACCTGGTATTAACCTTGATGATCATAACATTTTCTTCAATGGTTTGGACTTATTTTAAAATATTGAAATTCCCATCACTACTATGTATAAATAATTTACAAATTTAAGCATTTTAAAGTACGCAGTAGTTGTCAAATCAATGATTGTTCAAATTTTGGTTAACAAATATTTATTTATGATTCATGAATAACAAAATTTTAATTATTACTATTAATTTGGTTTTATTTTATATTCTTAATCTAAATACTATAATACTTAGTAATAAAAATGCATTACTTATTATTTATTGTATAATGAAATGATTGCGATATTCAAACACAGAGAAACAGAGCATAACAGTTTCTATCAATTTTTCTAAGTAAATGCAAAAAGGTGATCTATAAACTAGATATATTTTTCTGAATTATAGTGCTGAAAGCAAAAAAAATAAGAAACACTAGTTTTTAATCTATCTAAACCTGTCAGAAAGATGATATAGATAAATTTTTAAAAAGGTAAAAATAAGAGAACTTCACAAAAAAATTATTTAAAAATGCAACTGAAAAAACAATCCATAATTGAGACAAATTATATTTCATGCCTGAGATCTTAGGATTATTAAACTTCTATTTATAATATTAATCTACACAAATCCTACATTAATCAAGTCAAGTGTAATCATTATATTTATTACAACTAAAATTGGATTCCTGAATCAAAATTCGTAATTTCGACATTCTTAAAATTTTCCATAGGCTTAAATTTTATATAATGGGTCGATTTTTGTTATATATTACAAAATAATACTTGTTTTCATAATTTACCACTTGCTTTTTAAATATTGAAATGGTTGTTAAATAATGATAGATAGGTAATAAAGAAATTGAAATTTGAAAAGAACTTCTAAAACATAAAACATTTCATCAGTAAGTGCAAATTTATTGAGCAGAAATTTTGAACAAATATTTGCTTATTATTAAATATTTTATATACATAATTGGTTTGACTGTTTATTATTTATTAATTAGTTTTAAATATTCATTCTCACTGTTTGTATTGGCAACCCAAATATACATATGTGAATTTATTCAGAAATAACCGTAGTCATTTTATCATACACTAGTTAGAGTCAGATAAGTGGTTTCAGTAATTGTCACATCCGTTGAGCTATTTCATGGCACATAGTGTACCGGTCAGAATTGTATGTTCGTCTAACAAGAATTAGGACCTAAGCAAAAGTACCGAGAGTTCAATCATATACGAGATACACAGGTCAGGGATACTCATGAACTCCGCCCTATTGCCCACTTCCCAAGTCTATCACATTACAAACAACATTTCTGATGATAGCAGCCTACCCTTCAATTTACTCCGGCCCAGGAAGGTTCAGCAAAGATACAAGAGACCTACGGCTTAACTAATTGATAACGCAAAGTAATGATAGATGTGCACACACAAACCAACAAAAATATCCAAAAATAGCTTATTAAATGTAAATTTATTAAACGTAATATTAATAATAATTGATTAATCATGTGAATCACTAGATATGGAGATTTACAATGAATTAGAAATTATATATATTGAACACTCGATTTAGGTTTCACTTATGGTCACTTGGGCATTCCATGTCAAACCGGATAACATAACAAGGTTTGATGGATATGCACCACTAAATATACATAATGATAAATTAATTATTTGAACAGATGCGGCTTAATATGCTGTGTGATTTAACGGGTTGCTATTACTCACGCTATGATATTCCCAAATTAAGGAAACTAACCAATGACAATAGCTTTTAGAATGAATGCTTATAAGATTTTAAATTACATAGAATATGACCAAACTTAATAACAGTACGAGGGTTGTTATTCAACATATGATGACATTTAAATTAAGATGAATATAACAATTTGATAACTATACGCGAGCTTTTATAACGATTATATTTTAAATAATAAATGATCTAACAAGTTTTGATTACATTTGGATTTCATGGAAGGTACATTAATTATAGATCAATTATTTTGGAACATTATGAGATGATTCATTTATTTCTTATCTGCGAAGAGAAATAGGAAAGGCATGATCATTTTGATATTGTCGTGCGAGTCAACATTTATAGATTTTCTCAATAGTTAATTTATGATGTATTAATAGCGGTTGAACGAAGGATGGGTAGCGCTAATAAGCGATAATATATATATAATAAAGTTAATTAAATTTAAACTATAACGAGAATTTTGGGCTGGCTTAGGGAAATTATATCATTACGGCTTATAGACATCTGAACCATATGAAAGGATAGGAACGATAACGTGTGAACCGCTATGATAAGGCCTGAGCGGACGAGGAGCTTCATCAATTTGGGAGCGAAGAAAATAAGCTTATCCGCACTTGTGACGGATAGCATCGGGAATTGGTTGGCAAGATACTATGGTTCCGACACGTCGAATGTTAACCCATAGCGGCGCTTACCTAACCTAAGACAATCTGTAAGAGCTGGGGCCTCCACGCTCTGTCGAGAATTGTGCTATATATATATAGTCCATTAACGAGAGAAAGTGTGACAAAGCCATTTTTGAATTAGGAACGTTATCACCGGGACACGTTACGAAAGCTGTCAGGTTTGATTTACCCTGATTTATACAACCTTAAAATACTAATTAAGTCTAACGTAATGAAATAATGATCTAAAAGCAGTCCCAAACGGGGGCATACAACTTACTTAAAGAATTTATTCAATATCTTAAGGATAAAATATTAAAAACATTAAAATTCCTTCGTTAAACGCATATTAATCCGCCCGAGAAATAAGTGACTTAAATTATCGTTAGATGGTGGGCAACTTATAAAATGAATCATTTAGACATAAGGATCTGAATTAAATTTATGTAATACTCAATTTTCATCATGTTAATCAATAGCGTGGAGCAATAGTAAATTATTTATTTTAAATAGCAGTGAAAAACATAATATTCATTATTAAAACATAGTTTAGGAATATCTCTCGATCGGGCGAATTTTATAATATAAGCAAGCTTATGTTTACGATTAAATCTTCCGCAATGGCAGAATAGCAAAAATAAATAGGATTGATTCGCCAGATTGAGTTATTAGCATACTAAAATTTGATATGATTTGCATAATATTAAATAAACATTGCCGCATTAAAATAAAATACAAGGAGAGTGAGAACCTAGCATTCGAGTTTATAAAGTGAGAATTACAGTTTAAATATAAAACAAAAGGAAATCAAAAAAGAAAAGAGGTCATTGTTTAGGCAGTTAATCGGCTTAGCATTACCGATAGAGAAATAAGTAATTACATTTTTACATTAGGAAAAATTTCAAAACTAGAAATTTTTAAAAGACATACATTAGCTGATGGGAAATAAGATTATTGGAGGTTTACATTTATATTTTACAATAGAAAAGGTTATTAAGATGAAAGTTCATTTTTGCGCCAAGGAATTACCTTTCTTTCCAATGAATTTCCAGCCGGGTGCGCACGTGTTGGTTCCATGTATGACAAAAGAGTTAATTTAGCTACAAATTGATGAAATTAAGGTTTCAGTCCATTCTTTATTCAATATAAAGTTCATTTTGGCAGTAATTTATGAACGATGGTTTCCGAGTATTTAGGCATCAGTTAGATTTTTGGAGAGATCCGGGGAAGCAAATCTATGTTTTACTAGCTTGTCATGTTACCGTTCAGAGGGGCGTGACTTCCCCTTAGCGATGCGTTAGAAAAATGACATGTCTCCCTTTTTTAGTTAGAAAATGTGGTTGTATTTATACTCGTTGTCACCGCCGATGGGTCGTTCCCGGATGTTTTAATAACTACAATGATACAGCATATTTTGGACTACAAACGAGATTAAGTTCGAGAGTTGGTTTTGATCTACTTTAGGCTGAAAATAGACCTGCGGAATCAACGTTAACTAACACGACGTTTAAATAAATCTATATTATAATAAAACAGATTTTTTTTTAGAATTTGGACGACGGTAAGTCTTTTATTTACTAATTTTTACGTCACACCCTCGAACTTTCTCTCTATTAAAATATATGTATGAATAAAATATACATTATGCAACGCTTTAAATTATTAAAGTTTATCTGTTACACACACATACGCATGACTGTTTACCGTAATGAAAATATATAATTTTTTTTTTATGCATATTAATTTTAAATGAATTTAAAGTTTACAAATATATAAACAATCACGTGCATTGGTATACCTTTACTCCCCAGTGGTCTATAATTGAATGATTAGGTTTGAACCCATGTTTGGAGGTTTCAAACATTATTAGAAAGTGAAGCCAAATGTGTGCAACAGATTTCGCTTCAATAGTCTCATGTGCCATCAATATGTATTATCCATTAAGTTTTGATCTGAGCTCGTGAATTGGGTTCAAATTCAGTTTAGTCTTTGATATAATTCTTTGGTTTGATTGGGTTTGAAGTCAGGTTTTGTGGGTTTAGGTCATGTTGGGTGGAAAATATATTTGACCAGAACAATATCAAAAATGTTATTTTCTTAACACATAACACCATTCATGACATATGGCAGGATGCCAGCAGAGATGATGTTTGAAAGAAAATTAACTCATTTATCAGACATGAGATCATATCCATACAGAAAAAAAATTAAGTCATAAGTGAAATTTACAATCGGAGTTAGAATTCTGTGTAGGATGTATCTGAACCAGAAATGGATAACAGTCATTATAAATAAAGGCAAGTATTGTGAGCTGTTAGAATGCATAATGGCCAAACTTATAAATGCCATCAAGATCAGCTGTGTCCTGATCATAACTCTACTGAAATGAACGGAGAAGATACAAAGCCAACTTAAAAAAAACCAGAAAGCTAAAATAATCAAGGGAACTGACCACCCAGAAATTACAGAGACATCAACCTACAGTCTGAGATTTAAAAAAAAAAAAAAATAGAAATTTATCCAAATACTTAGATAATTATTAACTCTCTCTGAATATTAAAAATAATACCAATAAGTGACGTGAGACATGATTTCCCAGTATAATTTTAAGTAGTTGAGAATAATTAGCATGTCTCATTGGGGGAGTTGGGGCACCATTCAGGGTGTGTATGTGTACATATGCAAACAGATAAATAATAGTTAATCAGAATTATAATACATAATAAGGTAGTTACTGCTTTCACTACATGCATTGGTAAGAAAACATGCTTTGCTTCAGGAAGAATACTTACGCATGCTTGAGCAATTAAAAGTTATTGCAACTATATAGCCAGAAATAAAGAGTTAAATAACAACTTACTACTTATAAAAAAAGATTCTAGTTTTTCATGTTGCCCAAGATAAAGACAATTACATTCTAAAAAAAGTGGAATGAAATATCGCAAAGATTGTATTAAGATTGCAGTAGCAAAAAATATGAAATAGTGCAGCATGAAGTAAATATAAGGTTACTAAAGAAATGAAGCATAGTGCAACTGGTCTGAAGTTCATCCACTGCTAAAATTCAACATCAGAAGCTACATCAGTGAAAACAACAAATACATATGAATTTGATTGAATTTATATATATCTAAGTACATTAATAGTATCTTTATTACTTGACAGGCAGCATCGTGAAGAAACTAAATAAAGATATCTTAGCTGAGAAGCAATGATACCAGTCCAACCCAGAGAGTAAAACAACTGTTAAGATCATCACTTAACAGAACATTAAATTGAGTACTCCTAGGCATAACCACATTAGTCCAAACCACTACCCAAGCAAAACTAAGTATATCATCAATCATCAAAGCAATCAAGCAGGAATGACAGGGCGAGTATTCTTTCTAGATTCATTATTGCTGTGAGTGCAACTGATACTTTGAACCAAGAAATAACATGTATAAATGTATATAACTTTATATAACCATTGTTCGATATATTAATAAACCAATTAAAATATAAAGTATATCTCTCATTAAGTATCATTTATAGCCTCACAGAACACAATAGTTGAGTAATATTAAAAATTCTTAGAACTGAAACAACATTTTTTAATTAAAAAAATATTTTATAATAAATTCTCCAAAAAAACTTGAGCTGAGTCAAGCCACTATGAAAAGGTATAACCATATAAATATATTCTATCTTAATAGTACTGAGTTAACTTTCAGCAAATTATCACCAGAATCATAGTGCAAAATTAATTAACTAAATATGCCAGAAACAGGATGAATATATAGTTTTATAAAATACACAAATGATTCAGTGAAAAATGTAAATAATAAATATCAAATGTTCCTTCTTTTTTTTTTAATGAAGAGGTGCAAGACTCCTTCCTTTTGATTGAATTTGAGTCTCTTGCAATAACCCATGCCTTTTTGAACTTTCTCTTATGGTCTTGTGTCCTGTATCATTATAGAAAAGCAAAAAATTAATGATTTTAGAAAAAGCTGTTATAAACATCTTAAAATAAAGCAAAAGATAGTGATCTTGAAAGATTTGAAATTGTCCACAGAATGGAAAACAATAAAAATAAAGACATAATTACATAAAATTGTATTTTAATAAACTCAAACTGTTTATTCTGAGGTCAAAACTCAACTCATTACTACCCAGAAAGTGGTCAGTAAATGGATACCTGACAATTTTTAAAGAGAATAAAACAAAAAGAGGAAACCTTATCCTTACCATTAGCAATTATTCCAGTGTTTCTCTTAAGAGATTACAGAGAACTTTGTCATATAATAATTATTTAAAAATTGTTATTTATTTACAATGATTTATTTCTCATAAATAAAAGTGAAAATAAAATATAAGAATTAAGAATTTCAGAATATAAAAACAACTACTTTAATGATTATATGAATCAAATTAAAAAAATAAATCTTTCGGTATCAGCAGTAGTTCTCATTATATAATCTGAGCAATTTATAGGTAAACAGTGACTTATGTAAACCCAATTTATAGATGTGTGTGTGTGATTTAACATAACTACTTCTTGGCATATATGAAGTCCAAAAAAATATTTAAAAACTGATGTGTAAAGTCAATACAGACTTTAGATATTATTTGTCTCATCCACTTTAAACATCTCTAGTGATGTATCATAGCTTTTATTTTCATTTTTAGAAAAAATATTTTCATAATCAATGTCGTTATTAGCAGTTAACATATACTTTGATAATATTAATTTATGCAAACAAAAAAAAAATTATAGCATGCTTCACTTATGTAACTAGAGAACTGCTTGTATTTCAATCAATTAGGAATACAATATAAGATTTAAGTTCCTAATACAAAAGTTAAAGAACTCTTCTTAAATATACAATGTTTCTTATTCTGATTTCTCTGAAATATTTTAAAACATTATATAATACTCACAAGCATGAAACAGTATAACAAGGAGTCGAACTCTGATTTTACAATCATGTTTGTGATAACATCCTTGATATTCCTTCACAAGAAATCGATAATTATAGTTATTGTTAATTAAAAGACCACCAGAATGTCTTTTTTGTATGCTTTATACACTGTGAAAGCAAATCTTTAGAGACATTAGGATCACAATTTTAATAATATGCTACACTTCCAGTATACTGATTTTATAGCGGGCATACAATATTTCAATCATCAAAATCTTTTATAGGAATCATGTTACACACAGCAAAAAAAAAATTGAATTCGATTTAAAAAAAACAAATTAATTATTAAATTTTTCAGTCATTTTATTTTACACATACACACATGCAAACAAGGTTTTGATCAGAAATTTTGCATCTTTTTAAAAAAAAATACACAATTTAATTTTTAAAAAATTATATTTTTTTATTTTATAAATTAATTAAATTTTTTATATGTAATTGATTTCATTTTATTTTTTACTCTTTTTTAAATGAAATTCGAATTAATTTTCCCTTAAACACAGAGGAAGATTTTATTTGTTGAAAAAAAAAAATATTTTTTTTATATCTATTTAGTTTTACAAAAACAGTACAAGTATTTAAAAAAAAAAAAAACGGATGATCTCTGACTTAATTAATGGTTTTATCACCAGAAGGTAATGATAGCAGATAATGATGTAAATTATTTTCATTTTCTACAAAATTTAAATGCAAAATTTTATCTGAAATTCATAAAAATGAAATTAAATAAATTTATATAAAACATACATAAAATACACACTTTATTTTCTTTTTTTTATTCATCTATAAGCTTTACAACACCTCATTTTCAACCACCCTGCCCCTCTGTTCATCCATAAATCTTTATGAAAATTTCTATCACTAATTTATCTATATTCCCTCTGTGCAACTCTTTTTTGAATATTTTCTTTTTTCCCTTCCTGATGGAATCCAATTTATAGTTGTTTTGGTCATCTTTCATGTGACATCCTCTGCACATATCCATACCATTCCAATTATCTTGTTCTGATGTTATTTAATATAATGTATTAAACATTTATTATTTCTCTAATTCTTTTATTGCTTTACTTTCTCTTTGCAAATATTCATCAGTAAATGACTTCTGTAATCATCAATTCCCTTTCCATTCTTTTCTTTAACTGCTACACTTCACTTTTATATGTAATAATACTTTTCACAGTTGTATCATATATTAATCATTTAATGACTGTTGACATATTAAGATTCCACAATATCTCATTTGATATCACTATAGCTTTCCTACTTGGTACATTTCTTATAATTTCATCTGCTGTTCCATATGTGCTCTTCATGCTTAGATATTTATATTTCTCATATTTTCCAGTCTAATATCCACCTTTCAATATTATAATCTGTTGTGTTACTCTAAAACAGAATTTTTTTTAAATATTTATTTCCATGCCCTATTTCATATTTCTCTATTAATTTATTAACCACATAACACAAATCATTATGAACCAGAGTCAAAGTCTTTGATCATCAGCATAGCACGAAATACCACAGCCATCCATCAGCACAAAAAATTCAGATTACCATTTCTTACTATACATATATTTCAGTACAATTTTTGCTTTTCAGGTGAGTTAAACATAAACACATGGAATAACTTATATATATATATATATATATAACAAAAACTAATAAATATAGTGGTAATTCACTATTATGTATAGTATTTCAAACCGCAGAAGTACTTTTGGTTAATTCCTTAACCCTCCTCAAATGCCATTAAATTCAAAAACAAAATGGAAGCAAATGTCATCAACTCACATCCCATGAATCCCAAATTTTAATGTTAGTAGCTTGTCTATTAATTATATTCATTTTATTTCTATTTATTAAAATTGCTTCCTTAATTTTTCTTTTATTATGGTTTCTCTCTTCATGAAGAATCTTAACACTTTCAGTATCAAACTTAAATTTATATTTACCCGTCCTTTCATGATCCAAGAAAACTGAAGCAGTCATTACATCATTATTATTTTTACTTTTCACATGCTTGTATAAAATTCATGCTTTTTTAATCTTTTTTCAATACTGCACCTTGATTCACCTATATGTCATAAGATACAGCCACAAAAAATTTGATTCACAATATTACTACTTTTCTGCTTGACAGATATGACATTTTTAGAATTATTCACTAACTTATTAATTATTCACTAACTTATTAACATTATTTGTAAAAATGAAACATTAAATACCTCCTTATATATGTATCCTTAAAAATTTCACTTGAACATTTGAAGTATACGGAATAGATATCCATTTTTTACTATCAATCTTCAACACCCTTAAATTATTATAACTCTTTTTAAATTGACATAAAATATTGTTAATCTGTTCAATCTTATAACCAACTTCAAGCAATTCCTTGGCAAATATCTCAATATTTTTAAATTTATCACATTGGTAATGACAAAAATTTTCATTATGAAACAAAAAAAAATCTAAAACTTGCCATCTTATGCATAATTGGTACTTTGGATTTACAATTTATATATCCTCTTTTTTTGCAATACTTTGATTATTAATTTATAACTTAACATACTATTATCTCTTGTAATATTTAAATCCAAATACTTAGCACTTTTGTCCTGTTCCTTTTCAATAATCCATTTCAAGCCATTCAAATTATTTAACTTCTCTACAAGCAAATTTTAGTATTGATATTTCCACAAACAAAAACATCGTCCAAATACTTTTTGTAAATTTTTAACATCTTTAAAAATACACATATTTAAATTATGTAGACAAAACAAAATTGCAAACTTATGCAACAACAGGCAGATCCATAGGTCAATCTTTAGACATTTTATAATAGCTACCTTCAAAAAAAGTAACAATGTTATCATAAATTTTTTTTAAAGAATCAATGATAAATTTTATATACTTACAAACACCTTTACTTTTTAATTCATGTTCAATTATTTTTATTTTTGCTTTTTGAATTTAATGGCAGTTGAGGAGGGTTAAGGAATTAACTGAAAGTACTTCTGCGGATTGAAAGACTGTATATAATAGTTAATTACCATTATATTTATTAGTTTTTTGCTATTACAATAGTTTTTTTAATTAATGGACATTTTATTTGTATTATATATATATATTAAAGCTTCTATTCTTCCATCCATTACTAAAAGATATGAACAAAGACAACTGAATAAAACAAATGACTTCCAAGATATGCATTTCTTAAACAGAGCAAAACTCTCCATACAGTATTGCTACCTGCGCTAAACAGAGTAATCAATGGATGCCAGAAGGCTTGTGCATAAAATCCCTATCTAATGCCTACTCATCCAATATCCCCAGACTAGTTTCTGGCTTGTGGCCTTCATCAGTGAGGAGATTTGGATCTGAGAGCATTGCTTGTGGCCTTCATCAGTGAGGAGATTTGGATCTGAGAGATGCAATGCTCTCAGATCCAAATCTCCTCACTGATGAAGGCCACAAGCCAGAAACTAGTCTGGGGATATTGGATGAGTAGGCATTAGATAGGGATTTTATGTACAAGCCTTCTGGCATCCATTGATTACTCTGTTTAGCGCAGGTGGCAGTACTGTATGGAGAGTTTTGATCTGTTTATCAACAATTAATGTGCTAGTATAGGAAATGTGATCATGTGATGCTTAATATGCATTTCTTTCTGTATCAGCACTTGTCAGTTGGCCCAAATAATAATCTCAAAATTTTGATAACCAATTCACTTAAGATAAATATATTAATGATTAATTATTTATTTGAGATTATTCCTAGCCCAAATATAAAATTAAATATATACTTCTGATATTCATTTGATTATTATTATTTTGAAATATAATTTTTTTAAAAAAAAAACACTTAATATAAAAATACTTTTAATTTTTATTTAATTAAAAATATTTTTAAAAAATTCCGAATTCTGTTAAAGAGATTCAATAAAATAATGGCTAACAAGTGATTCTTTCTATAAAAAAAATATTTTCCAAAAAACTTCTAAAGTTCTTAAATGCAAAAAAAATATTAACATTAGTGAAGAAATACTTTTCAATAAATATTTAGTGGTTTTAAATAATATTCACACACAAATACGTAATTTTACAAAATAAACTCCTATAGAGTTCAGTTCTCATATTTATTTTATTTAATTAAACAAAACACAAAAGATATCTTGATTTCACATTTGAAAAAATCATTCCCAGAAATAAATAATTCACTTAATAAAGTTATAAAAAGGTTAAAAATATTTTCAAAGCCTGGGCCTTATATTTACTCTAACCTATAATTAGTTAAATATTCCATCTAAACAAAACAACAACAACAAAAAAAAAAAAACATTGTGTAAATTTAATACAATTTTCTGCTGCAATAGACTGAAATATGACTAATCTATTTTAAAAAGAACTTTAGATCAAGGCCTAACTTTTCTTTCTCATATGTCAAAAATTACATTTAAAATAATTCCCAGAAATAATATCTTTGAAAAGCTGATTGACACTATTTTGACAATTTCTTTGGCCCTGCCATAGTCTACTGTTTACAAAAAAAAAAAAATGCTCATACTAAACCTCATAATTTTAATTATATATTGGGCACACTCAAGCTCCCTCCCTTTTAATAGCTTTCAATATTTTCATGTATTTCTCCAACAGATACCAGAACATGCTACCACAAAAACGTATAAAAAAGTATTAAAAGAAGATTACATTTTCTCTAACTGAATACAAAACATATTTCAAATCAAGATATTTTTTGGATATTGAATCAAAATACTTAAAATAACCAAAAACTTATGATATCTGAAATGGAAATTTTGTGAAGTCACAACAAATTTATTTTTTCAGATCTAATAATAAAGCCAGGCAGATTTTATTTTCCCATATATTACTAAAGTTATATGAATAAATTTAGGATTACATATGATTACTGTATTTATTTGCTCTAAAAATAAAATTTAACAGCCTATGACTTAAGTGATGTGAACTAACACAAAACATACAAAAGCAGAATTAAGGACTTCAAAAAATAATTTAAAAATCTCATTTCCTAATGGAAATCTCTACAGATTATTTTATAATATTTATGGACAATCATCTATCTTTAAAAAACAACATTAACTCAGACATTTGGAATAAGAAACCTTTAAATTAATCGTGAACTCTCATAAAATAATAAATTGAATGACATATGTACGCTTATTTTAATATTAAAGTCAGTGGAAAATATAAAAGTATAATATATGCCACTGATTATATCATTATACATGAATATGTTTTATGGTTAAATAAATTAAATTATATAAAATTATTTAATATTTAGAATTAAAAATATATATTATAAAGTGCATGTTTCAATTAAATATGTTTGTTTGAAATTTTTTGAAAATGGCATAATTGCTTCATTAAATATATATAAATGTGTGTGTGATCATACAATTCAGTAATGGAGAAATAAAATAAGTATTGTTAATAAATAATCTTGAAATATCAATGGTTAAATATATATAACTATAAAGTAATATGATCTGGGTGCTAACTCAAGCTATCAGACAGTGGAATGGCATTCAAAGTATGAGGGTAAACCCTCCTATAAATATGAAAGAATATAAAAAAAGATGGTCTAAAAATACTAAGTTAATTTGCTGGCATATCAAATGAAAGAAGAAAGAATAATGTTCATGATTTGCTGTGAGATCTAAAATAGCATTTTCTATTCTTCAAATTCATAGATATATCAATGAAAAATTGAATGTATTTAAAATTGGTTTGAACATTATTACTGTGCCTATTTTATCAATGATTATGCTTCTATGTTAAATTCAAAATAAAAATTTTTAAAATGCTTTTTTGGAAAGGAGGGGGGGGGGATAGACTGAATTTTTTTTTAAGCAGTCTTTAATGTATATGTTAATAGGAACAGTAAAGTATGACCCAAAGTCACAGAAAATAATGCAAGTGACTCTATGAACTCAAAAAATCTTCACGATAATACATGGATGGGTATAAGAAACATTTTGCTTGGCCACAAAAATCACTATAAATAAACATGGATGAATTCACATTCAGATGAATAATATCTTAGAGATTAAATATGATTAGGATTCAAAATAAAAAAAAATCAACTTAAACAATTTATATATGACAATTACTGGACAGCTCATGCTAAATGTCAACATATGTCAAACACTAAAATTGGTAGTTGGATTCTCTTAAGATATTTGTTATAAAATGACTTAAATCTATTCCTGCATTTATTAAAAAAAATAAAATTCTGTCAGATTATCTGATAAAGATTGTAATTCTAGTGTCATGATTAAAATAAAACATGTATGCTATTTTCTTCTTGGTAGAATAATAAAATCAATATATCACTTTAGAAGCAGTATTTAAAATGGCTTGTAAAATAAAAGTGCAAATAGATGTAGTCATTTGTGATAGCAGTCTTTCTTTCTTTTTTTTAATGATAGAAATTAATAGATGGATTTAAAAATATTATAATCATTTTAAACTAATTGGTTATTCAATTTTATCAACTAAATCCAGCAGGATTTAGAACTCACCACCTCATTAAAAAAGACTAAAGAGAAAGAAAAAAATTTTAATGGCATAAAATTTCTTGATTTATACATTCAATGTGACACAGGTTTACTGAACTACAAAATGTTCATTAAGCCTTTTCATATATGTGGTTTTATATACCGAAAGTAGCTCACATCAAAAACACACAAATTCGTGATTTATCCCATCTATGCAGTATTGCTTCAATGATTCATCACTTGTTCAAACTGTTAAATTTTTTACTATAAACTATGATATCCCTCTCCACAAACCAATGATAAGTCATGAATATCCCTTCCCTACCTACCCAAAATCACCTGCCTAATTAATAAGTTTCCTTCGCCCATCAAATTGCTTTCCATACTCCTCTCCATTGCATCATTTGATTAATAATGCCAAAGATAGACTACTTCCCAACCTTCACTCTCAGATTAAATTAAATGTTAAAATACCTTCTGCCAATTTGTTTACATGGTGAATTCTGATGAACCTATTCATCTGCTTAGCTCAGTACAAATATCTTTACAACTGAACCAAAACTCATACTGATGCAAGGTCCATTTTCTTTGACCATTTTTCTAAATTTGGTCATTGTTTTGAGCCTATATTATTTAGCATGGCTTGCACTGAGTGCAATGATGCCAAACAGAAAGTTAATTTCTGGGGATAGACATGTCATCAATTGAAAAGAATCCTACATTCCCCTCTCCAACAAATACCCACTCTTACCATTTAATTTACAATGCAAACAATGAAAATTATTGACTTGTTTTGAACTACTTAATATACCCTCCCATTTCTATTAAATTCATTGCTAAGTCTATAACTGAATCCAGTCAAAATCATGCTCAGCACTTCATAATTCTTTACACTAATAAAGCTTTGCTCTTAATATGTTGTTTGTATTTCTTATTTATATTATAGTTTCAGAGATAATTTTGAATAGATGAAAAAGATATTTTGATCATTTTCTGAATGGCTTACTAAGATGACTGCATTTAAAAATATATATATCTTATAAACTCACTTAGATTTGGAAGAAATATCCTGCTTATTTGTGCTAAAACAGCTCTTTGTAATCTTAACAAATGGAAATATTTTTAGATAAATGTGCTGATAATATTTTGAATTCAAAACTATTGAAATTTTATAAAAATGTATTTGTCTATGATGACTTATAACTGATATTAAAGATGATTCTTTTATGGCAAATTATAAAAGTAGAAATTACAGAAATGGCTCCAGTAATTATTGTTAAATAACATTATTCTCTCTTAAAGCAAAGTACTTTAAATAATTTTATTGAATAGGCCATTTGTAGTCATAAATAAACAGTTATTTGAGAATCAGTATGATGTTAAGTAATTAAGAAAAGTATCACAAGCATCATTTATGTACTACTTATATTAAATGGGTAGTAATGTTTAAAAATTGTGGTTATTCATAAAAGTTTATTCATGTTGAGTAGCTGCTACATGATGATTTGAAAAAAATCTTTTTAACAGTGATAAAAATGTCTGAAGAATTTGAAATAAAAACTGATGATAAACAGGAATGTGTATTAGCTTCAACTTCATGAAGTATGCATCAAGATACTATGTTTTGTTTTTGTTTCTTGGTGATGGTTTTTAATTAATTTGAACCAATCAAAAGCAAAAATAAGAATTTCATCTTGAACTCCTACATTCATAGTATATTAATAATTATGCTATTCTTGCCAATCCAAAAGATGATTTACACAATCTTTACAATACTTTATCTTTTTTCTTTTTTTAATCTTCAAATTAGAAAACATCTATAATATAAAAAATATTTTGCTCTGAAAAGCATTTTCCTAGAGCATTTCAGTGCATTAAAAGATTTAAAAAAACAACAAATGTACTTATTTCAAAATAACAATCAGTTACAATTCATATTCTATTATTGTTACTATTATTTAATGTTATCAGGTCAACACCTCATAAGAAAAGCATATCTCCAGAATGACCTAACATCTTGTTTTTCAAACTGTTCAAAAGCACATTCTTGATTATGATAGAATCCATATAATTCATTATCAATTATTCTCTCATTTTTTCCTCACCAAGTTTTCCAAATATTATATTCTTTTCTAATGAATTAGATAATCTTGTAGCAAGTCTAAACTAGAACTATTTCAATATGGTTACTTGTGTTTCAAGTGAGAAATTTAATTTAATAAAGTACCCAGTTGTTCATTTTCTTTGCTATTCTTGAAATTCATTAAAATTTTTGTCATCATCAGACTTCAAATCCATAGAGAACCACAGAAATCATACATATATAAATTGAAATTAGATCTATGACCAATTAATAAAATCATTGTTATACAATTTACACATTTAAGAACAGACAAAAATTTTGTTTACTGTTAATAAACTTAATTTTTTATACTTTAGCTGAAACAAATAAAACTTAAAAATAATATTTAGGAATGCAAGTAATAAAACAATATTAAAAAATTCTTCAAAGAATGAGATTTGATGTCTTCTACTTCTACTTTAATTCAATATTGTTATTATACTTATTTAAGAATGTTAAATAAAATAATATATAAAAGAAATAAACAGCTTCAAAATTAAACTTTTAAAAATATTTTTAAATTAAGCTTTATGGATAAAATATCAATACGTATCAACAGAATTATAATAAGTTACTATCATGTTAAAATATTCCTGTTACATGAGAAAAAAGCAAATTATAAAAAAGGTTTACTACATAAACAAATATATTCCAAAAAAAAAAAAAAAAACTTGATTTTCATATAACTTTTTTCTATTGTTTTTAAAAATAAAAAAAGTTTTTAAGCAATCTTTTAAGCCAGTTTATTTTTGAAGACAATTATTAAAAAAATAAATTAGGTTTACTTTTGATTTTTTTCTTTTGTATATAATTTGTAAATGAAATATATATATGATTAAATTTTATTATTACTTTTTTTTTAAAAAAAAAAAAAACTTATTCTAATACTAACAAAACTTCGTTATTACACACCTGAAAAATTGTCAGATAGAAATCTAATTTATAACCTTTTCAGAAATACCTAGGAAATATTAAACTAGCATGTAAAAAGTGAGATAAATTATAATGAACTTATTTTGAGGATCATATTTAAAAACAGAAGCTTCACATCAATCAAAATAAGGCTAGTAAAAAAAAATATAAAAATTGCAATCAGATAATGATATATATATCCGTGATTAAATTATGCACCATCAACAACAAAAAAAAAAACTTTCAAAAATTGTATGTTCTATTTAAAACTATTTCAATATAAAACATGCATGTATATATGGACAAAAGTAAACATGCCATGATTTCTCATTTATATATTTTTGTTAATACTCTGCCTTAAGAATATATATATGGTTTATGAAAATCCTCTCATTTAATTTAATAAACAATGATGAATGAAATATTTGCACTTTTTAAATTTTTTTCTTTTTCAATGCAAATACAATGTAAAATCATATTGGGATATATTCTGTGTAAGAGATTATTATATTAAATATCTGAGATGACAGAAAAATGGATTTAAATGGATTAGTTATGATAGAGGATTCAAAGCAGACACAGTAATAAAATGAACATAATTTTTTAAAAAGATATGTAAATGCAGAAGAACAAATACAAAAAAAAAAATTGTTAGACATCTTTATTTTAAAAAACATAAATTCATAAACAAAATATATAATAATTAACATAAGAGATGAAAGCAAATAAACAGCTGTTGTTTATTTCATATATTTACAACTATAATATATATTTCATTATTTTGAATAAACAATAAAAACAATCTGTAAGGTTTTCTTTTACAAAAAATCAAACAAAATTTCAATACAGGCTATATTAACAAACTAGCTTTGATTATTTTTTTTTATTTGAAACATCAAGTATGTGCAGGAATGAACAGGCAAAACTCTCCATACAGTAGTGCCACCCTGTGCCAACCAGAGTAATCAATGGATGCCAGAAGGCTTGTGCATAAAATCCCCATCTAGTGCCTACTCATCCAATATCCCCAGACTAGTTTCTGGCTTGTGGTCTTCATCAATGAGGAGTCTTGGATCTGAGAGCACTGCACCTAGTAACAGTTATGTGCTAGCATAAGAGATGGTGATCATGTAATATGCAGGAATGCTGAGTATTTGAAAATATGTATGACTGATTACTAAACAAATCCACAAAAAAATATTTATATCTTTAAAAAATAATGTAATTTCATTCATTTAAAATCGGTAGTGAAATAGGAACAAAAAATGTATACATATTTTAAAAGAAATGTACTAAAAAGTAAAAAAATAAATTTTCTTCAGCTATCACAGTAATAATAGTCTTGACATTATAGAACAAAAATAAAAGTGTGGAAATCTCATGTTATGAAATATTCTAAAAAAAAAAAAAATAGAAATAATAAGAATATTCCAGAAAGACTATGTTTTTATTTTATCACATAATACTAAGAAAAAAAAATATTTTTTTACTTTTTAGTGTATGTGTATGAATAAATATGTTTAATTTTTTTTTCTAGTTGTTTAGTTTTATATAGTTATTGGTGTGATAATTATGTGTTGACTTGTTTGTTTTCATTTTCATTCCTACCAATATAATGATCACAAACTGTTAAAATTAAGTTCATATTTATTTATTTATGATGCACAATATCAAATATAATGATGAGATGAATTTATTTAAATATTTTGAAAATATTGAATAAAATTACAAATGTTTTCAATGAATCATTGTTTTAAATTACAAGGAGTGCTACTAGACATGGCTTGTTCAAAGTTATACATAAAATCAAAAATTTAAATTTTTTTATGAAAATTATTTTCAAACTCTAAAAAATATATTATCATTGGCAATACATGGATATGCGACAATTTCAATCAGATTGGAAATTTGAAAGTGAATAAACAATGAATTTAAAAATCTTATCTAGATATATTAAAAAACAGAGAAAGTTAAATAAAAGCATAAAAAAAAATCAAAAGCAAAATAAAATAAATTAATTAAACTTTTGATTAAATAATTAGTTTCCTTGCTTATAATTTTTTAGTTGACTATGAAAGTTTACACATGTTTTGCATTTAAAATAGAATCATTAATTATAATACAATTATTACATCAAACATCTTTATATGTACAGACACTTGTACATAAATTATAAATTTGTCCATAATATGTATATATGCTTTATGAAAGTACATAATATTTATGACACAAAAATAGTTATGACTATCTTGCTCAATACTGAAAATGAATTAAGCTCAACTAAAAATGGTAAACATTTATTTTAAACATTATAAACTTCATAAAGCATATATATATATGTTATATAGAGAACTTGCAAAATAAGCTCTTAACAAGCTTTGCAGAATATCCCTAATCCCAGACCGGTTTCTGCTACTGGCATCATCACTGAAGTGCTAGGATATTCAAGTATTAGATTAAAAATACCAGGACAAGCCCAGCACTTTATCTAATATATAACTATTAAGTAGAAAATCTGAAATTTTCAGACAGTCTTCCAATCCAGCTGTCTAACTTAAATAGCCATATGGGATTGAACTAAGTTCAGATACACCATATATTAATAGCTTTAGCAATATAAAATCATCAAAGCCTTAATAGCAAAAAATAAAATTACAAAAAAAAATAAGCCAGATGTCACATGACCTAATTTAATAAGCTTATATTTACAAATGTTATATAAAGAGCTAGCAAAATAAGTTCTTAACAAGCTTTGCAGAATATTCCCAACCCCAGATCAGTTTCTGCTACAGGCATCGTCAGTGACATGCTATTTGTAAATACAAGCTTATTAAATTAGCTCATGACATCTGACTTGATTTTTTTATAATTTTATTTTTTATTAAGGCTTTGACGATTTTATATTGCTAAAGCTATTAATATATGGCATATCTGAACTTAGTTCAGTCCCATATGGCTATTTAAGTTAGACAGTTGGATTGGAAGTCATATGGATGTCTAAAAATTTCAGATTTTCTACTTAATAGTTATATATTAGATAAAGTGCTGGGCTTGTCCTGGTATTTTTAATTTAATGCTTGAATATCCTAGCACCTTGCTGACAATGCCAGTAGCAGAAACCGGTCTGGATTGGGAATATTCTGCAAAGCTTGTTAAGAGCTTATTTTGCGAGCTATATATATAAAATTTGTAAATACAAGGCTTATTAAATTAGGTCATGTGACATCTGACTTGGATTTTTTTGTAAGATATATATATATATATGTCTTGATTTATCATAACTATCACAAATTATAAATAGGTTACTTAAGTCATCTAGATTTTGCAAAGGATGTGGTTATTTTTAGTAAATAATATTTCAGAGCTATAGAAAATATTGCAAGATTTATCAGATGAAAGCAAGAAAATAGGATTTTAAAGTAAATATTAAAAAGACTAAGTAATATTCAATAGCTTTTCTCAAAAGGAGAAAATAAAAAGTAATATTCATGAATTAGAAGAAGTTAACAATTACAAGTACCTTAGTCAGATTATTAATACAGATGGAAACATAATCGATTGAAATTGGCCATAAAATTAAACTTAGACGGAATACTTTTGGTAAAAATAACTATTATTAAAAGGAAATATGACTAAGTATTCGAAAAGACAAGTTTTTAATAGATGTGTCTTATCTGTTTTTATTTAAGGATCTGAGACTTGAATCCTTAACAACAGATCAATATTATGAAGGCTTCAGACCATTCAATGAAGTATGGGAACATATATGTTGAAAGTTAGGAGAAGAAATCAAAAGTCAAATATTTTGGATGACTGACATTATTGAAAAAATTATTGTCTCAAATGTAAATGTGCTAAGATATTATTAGAAGAGGTGATAAAAGATGGACAATTAAAGTCTTAAGCTGGATCCCAAGAGATTGTAAAAAAAAAAACCTAAAAAATGAGAACATGTGAAATGGATGGATAAAATATGGAATTTTCTGATGTGATATGGAAAGGGAACTAAAGATAGATGAAACTGAATTAACTGGAGAAACCTTCATTCTATAATGAACTGATAATAGTTGACAATGATGCTTGGATAAATTATAAGATTATTTTAAATAATGAACATAATTATTGAGGACTATAAATAATCATCTGATGTTCTGAGGAATTTCATTAATAAAAATTTAAAAGCTTACTATTTATCAAAAATCATCAGTAATTCTGTATAAATTTCAATATCATCAGTTAATATAAGAAATTTAAAACAAAATAGTTAATTTGTTTAATATATATATATATCATTAACAAAGCATGAAATTTAAGACAAATTTATTAAATTGTATATCTGTATAAGATAAAAATTTAATAAATTATTATTGGATAAATTTTTGTATTATTAAAAAAACACAAACTAATTAATAACTAACATTTCTTACAACAGTGTTAACAAATCATTTTCACAAAAACTAAAAATTTATGATAAATAATATTTTCACAATTGTGTTATATATATGTACTGCAGTAACAAACTCATTCTTGTCAAAACACATTCACTAATCAAATTTAATACTAAAGAATATTTATAATTATCACAATTTGATAAAATTCATAAATATTAATCATAATTTTCAACATGTTTGACAATGATTCATAATTCCTAGTGATTTTACATACTTTCCTGTTTATCAAATTGTCAAATAATTCCAAATTCTGAAGATTCAAAGTAAATTAAATTATAAAATAAATTTAATCGTGAAACTGATTTTTGAACAACATTGATATTAAATTAAATAATAACTCAAGTCTGGTTTCCCATCTTCCTTTAGAAAGCAAACTTACTTTATCATAAGGTGTAACAAATCTCTTAAGTGCAAAATTGCCTCAAAAAAAAAAAAACTTGACTATTGACATAAATTGATTTTTTCTCTATTTTGTTCTCCAATTGGAATCAATAACATTAGTATCAAACATAGTGTACAATAGAAAATATTACATAACATATTTACATTCTTTCAAATGATTAATAAGTTATTACCATCTATAATATAGATTTATAAAAAAATGGATATTATTTTAATTCCACTTTCTCTTTCAAACACTTAAGATTTGCCCATACAAAAGCGTTTGGATTCGAAAAAATAGATGGCCATTCTATCTTTTCCAAAGACTTTTTCATGTGTTTGAAGTGTTGGTATTCATTCATTTATAGTTAAAAATCTGCAAAGCGCATGTGCAACAGCTTAATGCTATTTAAATATTACAGTTTATAAACATCGCGCTATATAAAATAAATGATTTATCTATACAGAAATATATCTGTGTATGCACTTGTTTATAATAGGAATTGTGCATTCCAGCATAACTACTATAAAGCTTCATGCAAAACAAGCATTGTCTAGAAGTCGCTGGTTCAAAAGAGCAGCAAACTTCAAAAATTAAAATATAAACTATATACATGCTGTATTTTATTTTTTAAACTAACTTCAATTTTGATGGGGGTGGACAGTTATGATATGGTAGAATTAAAATAGAGATTTACTGATAAAAAGCAAAACAAAAAACAAAAAAAACTTGAATGTATCTATTATCTCAATATTTCTTCTTTTTTTATAAAAAATTGAACAGTAGAGCTGCACTATCCATTAAAACAAGTTGGATAATGTAATGATCAAATCAGATCTCATTTTGATATTCTTTAAAGCAGTGTTTCCCAACCTGTGGTACGTGTACCACTGGTGGTACACGAGTTGCTGGTTGGTTGTACATGAAAAATAATCAATAATGGCGGACATAAAAAAAAAAAAAATTAAATTATAAAAATATAGAAACATTTTTTCCTATAATTCAAAAAAATTATTTTAATTAATAATATTATACAGTAAAGTTGTTAATATGTACAATCGATAACGATCTTAAAAGTTAATGATAAAATTGAAAGTATGATTAAGAAATTAGATTTTTGGAAACTGTGTATCGAAAACAATCAACTGAAAGTATTCGAAACTCTACATATTTTTTTGTTTGAAAATAAGGTTAGTGTGTCTCAAGATATAAGAGAAAAAATAATAGCACATTTAGCAGGATTAAAATTGTCTTTCATGGAATATTTTCCAAAACCCGAAAACACAAATGATAATTGGATTTCAAATCCCTTCTATGCAGAAAATTTAGAAAAAGTTACATCATTATCAATAAAGGATAAAAAAAAATTAATAGAATTATCATGTGACAGAACTTTACAAGTAGAATTCAAACGACACAATCTAATTAATTTTTGGTTAAACATGAAAGAATATGAACAACTTTCTGAGAAAGCTCTTAAATTATTACCATTTACTAGTACAGAATTAGTAGGAAGAGCTTTTTCTTCATATATTTTTTTAAAAAATAAGTATCGAAACAGATTGAACGCAGCTGTAGATTTAAGGGTATATCTCGCATCTTTTGAACCAAATTTCAAAAAATTATGTTGTTCGAAACAAGCTCAAAGATCTCATTAAATTTATTTTATAAAAATATTTGATTATGATAAGAAAATATACTAATTGTTTTTTTATAATTTTGTGTTTTTATTAAAACCATTTATTAGTAAACAAAATATGACAAAATAGTAGATAAATAATGAGTCAGATCAAGGCAAATCAATCTAAATTATTTAATTTGAAAGAATGTATCAGAAAAGGATCATACACAGAAATTAGACTCTCATTAATTCTTGATCATCTATTGTGGATTACTAGATGTAAGCTAATATTTAATCATCAAAATTTTAATCCTATTAACTTAATGCTGAACAATATAAAGAAAACAAGAACAGAAGATAGCCTGATAACCCCTGAGGTTATTTTTACCATGACTTGGGGCATGCTGGATTTATCCTCTCCATGGCCCAACCAATAGCAAGATGCTCCAAAAAAGAGAAAACAGACTCAAATTCAGAAAAACCAAATGAAGGAATGAGAAAACACTTTGAACAAATTATATACCAAATAACCTTTAATGCAATAATGTAATCTTTAATAAATTATTTTGGGGAAAATATGAAACTTTGAACAAACACATACATATAAATATGTTACAGTGAGTTTATAATTTCAGTGAGTTTATAATCTGGCATGACGTTTAGGCATGTTTCAATGTAATTTGTCTCATAATGAGATGTGAATACATACATGGTCACCCTATAATATTTATAATGCAAATAAAATAACACACTCATAATAACAAATTTCATGAAATACAATCATTTTTACGAAGTGGTACAATTTAACGTGATGTACTACCAAGTGGTACGCGAGCCAAAAAAGGTTGGGAAACGCTGCTTTAAAGTATAATTTGTGACTGGAAATGATTGAAAGAAAGTTGATTGCTTCAGTGATCTTTTGTATGGTGGAATGAATAGCTGTAACTATCAAAAAATGAAAATTTTCACTATCTGGTACTGTGCATATTCTTAGCTTAATCTTTTAACTGTATAGATAATTACTTCAAAAAATTCTTTATAATATTTATAAACTCTTTATAAATGAGTGTTAAGAAAAGGTAAAACAATTTAAATTTAAAATTTATATTGCTTTAAGCATGCTTTCAGCAGAATACTGCCAGAATCATAGTGCTGTCTTTATAATAAACAAATATTTATTTGAAGGAAGTACTATACAAATATGTATTTATTACTAACCACAATAATTTCTCAGAGTTCTACTATGATTTAAAGTATAACTGTGGATTTACAAGAATAAATAAATCCTATAACCATATATTTGGGCTAGCAAGTTTGTTCTAAGTTTTCATATTACATAAATTTTATATAAAGTTACTTTAGGTCTCTAATATTAAAATATAGTAAATATTATTTTTAAAATTTTACATCCTTAAAAAATATATAAATTATTATATTTGATATGATTAAATAGCAAAGGGCATTTTATTGTATTTAATTCATATCTTAAGCAAATAAATATTAAGATGGAAATGGTGTAAATGTATAAAAATAATGAACAATCTTTTGAATCAAGCAGTATAAATTTAAATAACATATAATAATTATAAAATCATGTGATCATATTTAATCATAAATTAATAGATGATGAGCATTAACTAATTAAAGACAATATTTACATGAACTACAAATCAATAAAATAAGTTCTCCATAATGATTATAAATATTCTTACAATATTTTAAATTAGGAAAATAATTCCTACTTTATTATTCCCTAAGTATGTGGTGTATCTAAAAGTGATGTAAAATAAAACACTTTGTTGGAAAAAGTTGTTAAACACCATTTAAAAGACTTAATTATAAATAAATAAATAAATAAATAAATATTTTATTGCATCTTAAATTAAATAATAAAATCTATTTCCTCTAGGTATCTGACTTATAAACTTAGCTATTTCATAAAAGAGTAAAACATTAACCCAACTTATAATATTTTTCTTAAAAAACCTAACCCTAATAGGTACTGGTAGCATTCATAAGATGCTTATCAAGCTCACATTATGAATAAAATGATAATATAAAATTGTCAAGAGTTTAACACAACTGAACAATGATATTTATACAAGTATAAGTATAATTAAATAAGTATAATTAAATATACAATATAATTTTTATAAGGTCCTGAAAGTACCTATGTGAATAAACAAGAAGGCTAATATTTATAAAATATCTCAATTAAATGCTTTAGACACCCTTTAATTATAGAAACATAGGATTAAATTAAAGACCAATAAAATGTACAAAATATCAAGTATTATGACTTAACTATAAATAATTATTAATTAACTTTAAGTTTTAATACCCAATCTCCAAAACACAAAAAATCAATAACACACCCTTATACTAAATAGTAATAATAAATTTAATATACTACCTGTACATCTACCTTTCCTCTTGTGAGAACTTTCACTGAACAAGGTAATTCTAAATATTATAGCACTTAACAAATTTGAGAAATATATATTCTTATAATTTAAAATTAATTCAAAGCCTTTTTAAAAATTCAAAATATTTATTCTGGTGCATTCTTTCAAAATATTTGAAAATGATTAAATCCTTTGGTGTTTTAGAATGTAAAATCCTAATGGATGAGAGAAACAAAATTTAATCCTTGTGATAGAGTAATTAATAATAGATTTGAGCTTAAATGCAATCCATTACTAATGAATTTAAAATATTCCAAAAATCACAATGCCATTATGTTTTCTAGATGTGATATATAATAAATAATCTTTTGAATCCAATAATAGTGAGTTTTTAATCTTTTAGTTTTAAAAGAATTTTATTAAGGGAGAATATTGGTTTTTTAATACATTAATTTTTTATAGTACATTGACAAAAAAAGAGTCTATAATGTCACTACTGGGTTGGTAGTCGATGATTTATGAAAATATTAATCCAGGGTATGGAATAAATCCTGTGGTTTATAGATTGTTGTCATAAGCTATTTGGAAATGTATTGGGCTTTGGAATTTGGAATAGATTCCAGGTTTCTTCAAATAAAAATTTGGAGGAAAGGATCATGTCTTTATTTTTGATTTTGTTTAAGAGAGAAATGAATAGACTGTTTGGGTCTGGTGGAGGATTTGTGAATACTAATTTGCATCTCACATTCCAGATAGAGTGGGTGAGAAATACTGACATTCTTATAATTGGAAATTGTTTACTTTGTAGAGAATCTTTTAGCGAGAGGATTCTGTAAATATCAGTTTTACTGTTTTGGAAAATTAAAAATTTGATACTACTAAGTCCGGTACATGAGCGAATTATGTGGTCAAATGTCTCATCATGCCTCTTGCAGATTGGGCAGATAGGGTCAATGTTGTTAAGAAATCTCTTGTGGTGGAGAAACCAGTTGGTATGCATGGCTCCCAGATTTACTTTTACTAGGTAGTTTAAAAATTTAGGCTCTAATGCTAAGAACTTGAATATTGAAGTAATTCTATGATTAGTGATGCCAAGCATTGGCAACATTGAGTTGATTTCAGGGTTGATTTTATGGTGGGCTTCCCAGATGGTGATTTTTGTATTATATGGATTTTGTAAATTAGATGTAAATTGATTGAGAAGCTGGAGAACCTGGTCTAGCCAGCATTTTTGAGGAGGAGGTCTGTCCGGGATGGCATTTATAAATAATAGCATTTCTTGAAATATTTACAAAGATAAAATTCATTAGTTAAAATTCATTTTTAACAATAATTGTCCAATGCATTTGGTGTTTATCCAGAAAACATTAAATTGATGTAGTAAATATGATATTAAACAAAAATTTAGAAACTAGATAAGTCAATAATAAGGTTTAAATAAAAGTAGCATTCCCATGTAATTTTAAATGTTCATATTTAAATCCAAGTTTTAAAGTTTCATTCCTTTTAAAATGCATTATAAGATGATAATGATTAGATATTTAGCTCCCATTAAGGCAGTTTCAATGTACATTTCCATTAAGGCTAATGTTTATTTAGTTCTCTACTCCATTATCGTGATAGTGCAAGATGCCAATATGGCTAACTTTAAATTTAAGTTCAATACAGTTCACTTACAATCAATTAATAAAAGACTAAATAATTCTGAACACAAAGGTATATTTATAGGTTTGCATCATGATTAATGAGATCATCTTCATTCAAAATTTTTAACTCTTGGATTTTTACAGGAAATTTTAATATTCTTGCCAGAATACGAGATATACTAAGTGATATTTGGAAGTTTTAAAAAGTTGTAGCACCAATGTTGGTAATAAAATTATTTTAAACTTGCAAAATAATATTTTCAATATCATATTACACTAATAAATAAAAATAAAATATATATTATCATTTTACAAATGAATATTTATATTGTAAATATCAATGATTTTATTTATTTTTAAGATCTAATTATAATTAATATATTATTACCAATAGCAATAAATTTACTTATTAATACTGGGTTGTTTTTTTTTGGTTTATGGTGAAGACACGCTTTTTTATTTATTATTTTTTCCTAAAAGCACAGTATTTATTGTAATAAAAAGTTTTTAAAATGTAAAAGCTAGAAGTTTTATGTAATTTTAAAAAATTTGTAAAATATTTTTCTTAAGCAATCAAATAAAAGTTAGCAATTTAGTAATGGGGAGGGAGAATCGGCAAAATATTCTTTCAAAAAGCTTAAAGTTTGTTTGCATGAAAGTTTAGCTAAGAATCCAAAATGGGTAACTACAAGTAGAAATAATAATAAAGATTATGAAGTTGATATAGATTTAAAAACATCAATACTGGATAGGCTTGGTCTACCAATAACAACTACCACATGTTCATAGGAGGGGGGGGAGCAATTGAAGATAGAAGTTATCATCCAGAGCATATTTAATTATATGAAACTTCTTATATATCAATGGATTGAGATGGTCAAAGTCTGGCATTTCACTATTCATTTTATTAAAAAATAAAGATATGATACACTAAGTTTTTTATTATTATTATTATTTTGAGTCTATGTGGATGAGTGAACTTGCAATAAATAAGCTCTTAATTTATTATTAATAATACTTAAAAAAAATTTTAATCATATTATATTCTTAATTTGTATCTGCATACCATAAACATATAAAAATCATCTGTTATATATATATGCATGTTGAAATGTACTGTATATCTACAGTACGATTAACAATACATATTACATTGTAATCAAAACTTACAAATAAATGAGATATTAAGATATATGATATATATAAGGTGTGCTTGATATAATAGATATCTCAAACAAAATAAATTTCATATTTATTAAAAATCTGTTTAGTCAATGCAATATCTTATTCTAATATCTTTCTTATTACTGCCATTATTATTTAAATAACTTCTCAATTTCTAAAAAGCACTAAGATTTTCTATATCTTTCTTGTCCTTGGTTATTCTTAACAATTCTCCATATCTTTCTAGTCATAATTATTTTTAGCCATTAAATTATGATCATTTATATATATATATAATTGATTCAGCCTATATGTGTTTATTTCAATCTCTTTATAAATTTTATCAATCATAAATTAATATTTTAATCTCATTTTCACTCTTAGTATTCACAAGCATTTATATATCATCAACAAATCTGGTGCAATGCCTTTTCCCCATATCAATACTAATTCATCATTATTAAATGCTCATTTAATATTCATCTAAATAAATATTAAATAAAATATGTCATAAAAATATAAATTAATTCTACTAATACCACTGATGTATATATAAATTTTCTAACAACTTTCCAAAATATCAACAAAATAACTCAAAACATTCTATCAAATGCCTTTTCAATATTAATTATGTATATTAACCTACTTTTCCTATATTTCTTTTAACATCATTCTCTCCACATCTATTAAATAATAGTTTTTTCAATGCTGGAAAACATTTCATTTAAATTTATTGTTATAAATTCCTTACATTGCATTAGATTTTTTTCTCTAAATAAAAATCTGATGAGAAAAAAATCTATAAGCCACTATCCTGAGTCACGAATTACATTAAGAATATCAATAAATCAGCTCAAACCTTCCCTGAACTTCATTTCAATTTATACATTTTTTATTTCATCCTTATTATTATACAAATGTTTTTTAAATAGAATTATTTCACAATTTTTTTAACACAGGTCAAGGTTTCTTATTTCCACTATACAACTCAACTAAATACTCTTTCATCTTTTTAACATCTATTTTATTTTCCAAAAACACTCTCTGCTTCAATTAGATGCATCATTATGAAATAGTTTCTCATGTCTAAAACTTATTTTATTCTACTATATAAATTAGACCAAACCTACCTTTTCTTTGCA
This sequence comes from Epiperipatus broadwayi, assembly GCA_028023455.1. NCBI lineage: Eukaryota > Metazoa > Onychophora > Udeonychophora > Euonychophora > Peripatidae > Epiperipatus > Epiperipatus broadwayi. The sequence continues at coordinate 2,129,897 of JAQFVV010012502.1, read as the reverse complement.
ATTCCCCTATGTCTAATGACATTTGTCTAGCTTTATATGTTATATCTAAAAATTATTATGTTTTTATACAAATTTTGGTTTTTTCAATATTTATATTTTTCCATTTCTCTTTATTATTTCATTAATAAATTTATTATTAATATAAAGCATTTAATAATCTATTGTTTATACTTTTTTTTTTAATATTTGTTATCTTACACTTGAATTTAGTTTATCATTTAGTTTTTTTATTACTTACACTTTGGAGGGTTTAATTCAGGTAATTTCCAGGATATGCACATGCTTTCTTAATACTACCAATTAATACATAATTTAACTCAAAACTATTTCTGTCACATGAAGCTTTCCACATGCTATTTCTTATTTACAATAGAAATAAAAAAAGAGAGATGAAAAGTTGCTAAGTTTCAACTACCTTAATTTATTAGAATGATTCGTCATACATCAATGTATTTTAATTATATAATTTATTTTCACACTCATTGTTCATCATGTTAACTTGTTAGTAATTATAGTATAATCACAAGCTCAAAAACTTTCAGACAACCAACAACTTATTCACAGAATTGTTATTAATTAAATTCGAAACTTGCCTTTTGTTTTAAACCTTTACCACTAAAGTAAATTCTTATAATTCACTCTTACTTTGATGCTGTGCTCAAGCTACCAACAGACTTCACAGATGGCAGATAATGGAATGATTTTTAAATATGAAGGCCACCTGTGGATAACTAATAAACAATGCCCAAAAGCTCCTACTCCTTTATAAGATAGGATGTCATTTCATCAAATGCTAGACAGTTTCCAATATAGGCAATCTTTTCTGTCTCTCTTTTCCTTTTTTAGTCACTAAAGCTATTGAAGAGTCCAATCATTATGAGATTTTCATATTATTGGACATATTCTTGTACTAACTGTGACAATGGATTCTGTGTTTATCAAACATTTTCATCCTTTAACTACACACACAGCATTCCTGACTCCAATTCTTTTTTTATTTGCTCACCCCTTGAGAATTAAGAAACCAATGTTGAAGGCAGGCTTAGTAGGATAGAAGCCCTTGATTGTAACCTTTGCTTAATGCAGTACAGTCATTAATGAATCAGTTTGGAACTAGATTTGGAAAGAAACAAACGTTTTTGGTGGCTAAGATTTTGTGTTTATGCAGCTCTATTTAGGAACCCATATCTCTCATGGAAGTGGAAGAGTCTAGAAAATGTGATCCAAAAATGACTTATCTTACACATCTAGCTAAGTTGTTGTACCTAAAGAAAATTCATTACAGTAATCAATAGTAGTGGTAAATCAGGATGCAGTGGTAGTAATATATCTAATTTTTTTCTAAATGTAGAAAATGTGTGAACTTTTCTTGATAGAGAAGCTTTTCAGGACTAGAATGGAGGAGAGAGCTTTCAGAATTTAAAATTGATATAGCTGTTCTTGGTGAAAGTCATATACCAGAGGAAGTTCTTGAAAAACAGATCAGTCAGTAAGATTTACTTATCTTCTAAGGTATCAATGAAATACTAATGGTATTAAAACTTGTCTTGCACAATGGTACTCATGCTCACTTTATTAGTGCCTATGATTCAATCTTAGATTCAAAAAAATTTCAGAAAAAAAAAAGCTTTTATTACTCATTTGATAGCATGAAAACAGAGCTTCCACAAAACATGGCCTGTGGACTCTATGTAACTCAGATGTTTGTGCAGCCTACCTAAATCTTTTCTATTTTTTGAATGAAAATATAAAATAATTTGAATTGAATGCTTTTTAGATATTTTAATTTTGACACAAACTGATAATCTCGATGTTGATATTATCTGGTACAGCCACATATTTTTCAAATATATAATATGTCAAGGAAATGACCCTACACTGTTTTGTTCCAATGTACAGGTTTTAAACATTTGTGTTCTGTATTATATTGGGTGCAGCTCTCAGATAAATATTTTTTTAATGTGGGTTTTGCATTATTTACGAATGGATAGCCCTGGAATTAAAAGATCAAATTTTTCTTAATGGAAACTTTAATGATTAACTACTTTGTTTAATTTCTTTTCACACATTATTAATAAGGAAAAAGAAAATTGCACATAATAAGAGAAGAATCAAGTTGTGAACTCAGAAAGAGAAAATCTGAAATAGAAAGACATATTCATTTAAATATTTTTAATCTTAGCTGTACCAATATAATGTAATTGTTTGTACAAATAATTGTAAATAACTTATATATTAAATTTATTAAGTAAACTGATTTGTAGTTATAAATTTCCATCATCTGTATTATTACTTGGCCCAGGTTGAACAAACCCACTGGAAAAGTTGACAGGCTATAACTCTAAGCCTTTAAGAGTCAAATCATACTTATTACATTATGACTATGAGGAATATGATAATGATAATGTGATTAACTGGTCTTTATATATTAAATATATCACAAAAGTATTTTGTTAAGAAAATCCAAGAAACAATATAAAAACAGAACATAAAACAATTAAAAATTCCAAATATTCCTATGAAATTGCATATAAAAACAACACATTATTGTATAATCAAAATAAGACATTAGTTTGTTGTCACTGTTGTTACTGTGTGTACATTGTAAGTGCAGTTTCAGTTGTCTTTGGATTATGATATGCATAAAGCTAATTGCATTCTAATTCTTCCGCTATATTTACTTGAATCATAGTCATTTTAGTGATATTAATAAAGCACACATAGAACAGCAACAGACACACTGTTAGGATTCCCAAAGTGGACACCACTGACTTGGAAATAAATTTCATTGAAATATTCTACAAATATATGTAGAAACTAACATAAGTTTCAAATGAATTAACATAATCTTTTATTTTCACTACTTGCTTAATATATCCCTATTCATTGCTATCCTATCCAAATATCTCCAGACTAATTTCTAACTTATGGTTAAGCTTTTTGGATTTTTATTTTAATAAGGCAATTGAATCTTTGGATCTAATGCAGCTTTCTTCTAGAAACTATTTTTTAGTTTTTATTATACAATCAAGCTAACAACAAAAACCAAAAAACTTACCTTTTCAATCCAAGACTATTTGCTTCCATAATTATACAGATCTGAAACTAGTTCAGTTTCTATATATTATGGCGATCTTAGTTTTTTATAACTTTAGGCACCTATATTCTTTGGCCTGAAAAGGTACTATACCATAAGACATCACATGACCAACTACTCATCACATTATCTTTACTTACATATTTATATTCATTGGCATAATATTCTATACTCATTACTTTTATGCTATCTAGTGTAAGGTCCAAATATTTTTTTCAAAAAAATCCAAAAAGCTCCTCACTAATGAAAGCAATAAACAAAAAATATAGCGATTTATTAAACACTATCATGTGGCATTTATTAGGTATTAAAGCATATACTAGAAACCATAAAAGTAATGAGAATAAAAGATTATGCTAATAACTAGAAGATGAAAGCAAAATTAATGTGATGACTATTTTACTTTGTTAGGCTTGATCTCAACCACAGCTTTTATAATCACATCATCCATTATTACACAAATTATTTTGTTCTTATATATATCTTTTTTTTCTATAAGACAGTTCAGAGATTAATTATTTCTATCCTATAATTCAATTATAAATGATACTTCATTCTCTCTTATTAATAACTTATCATTCTTTGTTTCAGTAATTGTTTCATTCCCATAGCTCTGCTTTTTCCACGCAAAGTATTTTATGCTATTACAAAATAAATCTATTTATATATATATAATTCTTCTAGTTTCCTACATTTTTCTACTAGCAATACTTGTCTCATTTTATTACTTGAGCATCTCAATCCAGTTAAGTTTTCTATAAATATTATTATCTACCACAATATTTACAGTTTTTTTTAATCTTCTCTCTACCATTTTATTAATCAGCTCTCTGGTAATGTAAAATTGTTACTTTAATTTTTCTCTCCCATTTTTATTCTTATAGATTATTCTCCATTTTCTCTACACATTTTCCTTAAATATTTTCCCATCTTGATTTAAATTTACATTAGCAGTTCTCTTACTATTATTACCATTTATCTTATTATCCAACAAATTTAAAAACTTTCCTCTTATTCATCCCATTAAATTATTAACAGGCTATTTCTTTCTTGATTTGTAGCTTCTTATTATTACTAACATTTAGCTTTATTAGTGTCCTAAATTGTGCTTTGAATCTAAGTCAGCTTCAAGATGTGCACATAAATGTGAACAATCTTAAAGCTATTCCTAAACTTATTTCAAAATATATAATCTAATCTATAATTATTCCTGTCACATGATGCTTTTCATTAGTAAATCTTCTTGTGATTTTTAAATAAATTTTCAAATCCCTGATCTATGATCTACTACAGCATTCCAATTACCTACCATTATTAAATAGCTGTTTTAATATTATTTCTTCATACATAATATCAATGTCTCATCACCTTTTCTATTCAGTATATTCAATTCTATAATTGCCATCATCATAATCATAATCATCACCAGAAACAAGAAGCTTAGAATCCATAAATATATGAAACTTTGTACATCAACTCTTTCCCTTTTACCTATATCTTTCAGAAAAATTGAAAGAATACAAGCAAGATTTGTATATATTTTTTTATGTCATCTGTCCATATTCTAAGAGTTATTATCTTTTTTTGTGTTTTAGGATTTTTAGTTTCTGATCATCCATTCAATACATAGAGTCAAATATTTATAACTTCCATGCTATGACTTTCTCCACTAAAATTTTCCTCTAATTCTTTTATGTTATATTTGTTTTTGTTGGAAACTTTGGCATTCAGTCAATTCTCAATGTCACAAAGATTCTTCTCAATAAATCTTTTGCCACAACCCACATTTAACAATAAAATATCTAATAAACTAGTGAATTAAAGTACAGAAATTTACCTTTGAATTTCAAACTTTAAAATTACTTTTTTTAAATTAATTTTTTTAAAGACCAAATTAGCAAATGTATATATACATATTCTTAAAATATACACATAATAAATTATAATACATAAAAATTATATTTAAAAAAATAATTAGAACCTTAGTTTTATAGTAATTAGTTGTAACAAAAAATATATATAAATAAATAAAAAGCATCTTTATGATAGCAAGCTTGTATAATCAACAATTTATGATTGAAGTCTGTGAACTGATATTAAAATATTCCTTTAAATCTTGAAGATGCTTCAAAGCAAGTCTTGAAAAATGCTCTAAAATACTAATCATGTAATTTTATAAAATCATTTTCAAGGCTAACTGAATGCTTTGCTTTGCATATAAAGTTGTTGATTATCTATTAAATTAATTCTGTACAGTACATTCTTCAATTTGCAGTTTTTCTCTACTAACATCTTTTTTTATCATCTGTAATTTCTAATAATACTTGATAACAGAAAAGATCATGTTATAATAGAAAAAACTGCATATGTTTTACTGGTTATAAATGATATAGCTTTTGATTTAGTTGTTCATACGAAATTACATAAAGTCCTTTAAAAAAGGATGAATTCAACTAGCCATCTAATTATTGGTCATTAAATCAGCATCTTGCTATTCTTAACTAGAGGATAAAGATCCATGTAATCTGGATTGGTCAGATGAATATTAGTGACTGACTATAAAACAAAAATATAACTGTAACAAGAATGTATCAGTTAAAATCATATTTTCACTACAGATTGTTTTTTCACTAATAATAAAGGAAATTAATTATACACATATAATCATTGAAGTTCAAATATCAATCTAAGATATTTTTTAAAGCAGCAATATGTTTCAGCTTGAAAACAATTGTAAATAAAAATTTTACAATTAAAAAAAAAAATTAATGACCCCCCATATAAAAGCAATACCTTATAATTAAGGGTAAAATTGAATAGTCGATTTAATGGATTTACTGTGTGAATTGTTATACCAATTTTTTGATAAATGAAAAAAAAACATTAATTTATCAACCTTTTTTAAAGGTGAAGCTGCTGTATTTACAATGTCCCCAGTAAATTACACAATTAAAAAAGTATTTTATTACAACTTAATCTACAAGTGCACAATACTTGTACAACCTTAATGAAAACTTGAGAGCTTTTATAAAATATATCAAACTTATTCATAACTACTTTTAGGCTGCAAATTGTTATATTTTTATTTGCTAGGATATAGACTTTAAGTTTAGTTAAAGGTCAATATATATTGTTATAAACTTTAAATCACAGCATGGCACGGTTTTAATTTCACATCTTTCTTCGTGCACATGGCTAATACATCTACCTTTTCTTTATAAATGTCTGAACATTTATATGTTTAAAATTACAAGTGCAAAGAAATGAGACAAAATATTAAAGAAATTACGTAAATATATTTTATAAAAAATTTCTGATATTGATTACTCTCCGTCAAACAAATGAATAAATACTTCAGGAAAGAAAAAAAAACAAATGATCTTCACAAATCATTTCTATTGAGCTAATTTAGTCACTTGACTTGGATCATTAATACTTTCTCAAAATGTCTTCGTCATTGTTTATTACTCATCCATACCTATTTTGTTTACAACTTAAATACAATCTTAATAAAGATTTATCATTTTTTTAAAAATTATTAATAATCATTTACTAAATTAGAGATTGCTATGTTATTATTAGCACAGATGTAGATTTTAAACTCAGTTAAAGTTCAATATAAGAGTACTGGCATAATAGGTGTTCTACACTCACTTATCTTTCCAATTTCTTCTTTCAAGCACAGTATAAAGCCACTAAAATCATAATGAGAAAACTATTCAATGAATGAACATATTTTTGAAAATTTGATTCTCCTAAAAGTACATAATACCATAGTACAAATTGCAATTTTCATTTTTTTTTAAAATTCTCCTATTTGTTATCAAATTTTAATTTTTTTTATTTGTCTTCAAAACAAATAAAATAAGATCAACTCTGAACATTGAGTATTACAAAATATAACACTCAAAGACAAATAAATTGTCAATTACATATTTTTCCCTTTTCAGAAAAGAAAATGCATTACTTAATCAATACTTATTACAATAAAAATGAAGTTTAATACCAAATATTTTTTTTTAAAAAAGGGTAAAGTGAAAAATTTTTTCTATGATTACCAGCAATAACCAAAGTGAGTTACCCAAAGAAAAGCTAAAAATAAGTTGTGTTTTGCTGATGCTTTATAGTTGAAACAGCATATGTGATGCAGATGAGATGATAATAGTTCTGGGAATATGTATCTCGTCTTCTTCAAAGTTTGGTTTCAACCCATTTGGATATTTACTCCAATCACTGAAATGATGTAATGCTTTTGATAGTTGACAATCAAACATCTATTTAATATCATTGAGAAATATTTCATTTTTCAATGATGAACTATATATGTAAATGTTTTATTATTGTACAAATACAAATATATTTATAAATGCTGTGGAAAATATTTAAATTACTTTATTCAAATTTATAAAAAAAAAAAAAAAAATGTTTTATTTAATGTGGCTGCTGCTCATTCTTTTGAAATTAAAATTTCTTTGTTTTCATTTTAAAATTATGGGAAAACCAAATGGACTACATATATAGCAATTCTCTGTGGTCAAATTTCCTTTTTCATATGATATATGGCATGTTAAAATCGACAAAAATTTGATTTTTTATTAATTTTTTTTAAAAGTCCATTTAATTTATTTTTTTCTGCTTATTTAATTATTAGATTGTATGGAGAACACAAAATGTTTTAATATCAATATGTAATTAGAAAATGGATTCAACATGCTTCGAAGATTTTGCAATTTCAAGGCCTTCATCCCGAAATATGTAACATGTATATTATATGTAAGTATTCAATTTTAGATTTTTTTATTATTTAATTATTATTATTTTAGACTTTTTTATTATTTGATAAATGAATAATTTATTACTGTATTTACCTTTGTACTAGCATATCTGTAAAATATATAAATTATATTTGTATTCATATATACCAAACATAGTGCTTTTGATTGCATCTATAAAATTAGGTGATTATGTAAAATGTAATTTTGGAGTTCTGATCCAAGTTTGAGGCAACCTTATTTTACAGACACAATGACTCTCAAAGGCTTTAATAATTTATTAGCATATCTGTATTTGTATTAGTATGTTTGTACAAGCATAACTGTTTGTATAATAACTAATGATTTTAACTGCATCTGTAAAATTAGGCTATTATAGAGCAGTGCAATGTAAATTTTAAGGCGGATTATTAGATGTACAAAAAGTTTGTAGTTGATGAAGCAATCACAAAATTTACTGGGCATAGTACCATGTGATAATATAAACTCTCAAAACCAATAAAGATGTTTCAAGTGGTCGATGGCAAAGAATCAAATCCAAATTCTTACCTATGTCTTGATATTCATGCTATGGAGTCAGTATATGCAAATAAATTATATTTCTGTTGGAGAATAAATATAAAAAACAGCAATTGATATGCACAAAAAAATATAATGTGAAGAGAAAAGATTAATTTTATCAATTTCTAATTTTGGATAGACACGAAGCCAACTGCTATGATTTACAAATGCATATCCACTTTCTGGAAATAATTTATTTTATATCTTTTATTAGAAAGAACCTTTTTTATTATAGATGCCTTGAGATTTTTTAATTTCTGGGGTACAAGAAAGTATAATGAATTCTTGTGGTTCTTTTTTTGTAAGTTTATCTCAGGTAAGAAATATTATATATGGTTTGAATGATAATTTTATGAAGAATACAAAGAAATTATCAATGAAAGTGTAATTTGAAACTTAATTAAAGATATATTAGAAATTATGAATAAACAATAAAGTAATATTTTTTTCAGATATTGAAATTTCTTTTTTTTTTCCTTATTTTTTTAAGGGTAATTACTACTTTTCTTATCCTTACTTTTTCCCTTAGTTTTTCTATTTTTTGTCAATACATAGCATTTTGCTCTAACCTTATTAAAACTGAAGTTATTATGAAAATTGATCTCAAATCAATTTTTTAAAAATTCAATGTGGTGTGAAGATCTCAAATCAATTTTTTAAATATTCAATGTGGTGTTAAACATTTCAAAACAGTTAAATGCAGTTAATTGTTGTAAAGATAAAATCTATGTTCCACTATTTATGGATTTATTTTTAGATTACTTAATAAAATCTATGTTTCACTATTTAGATCTTTAAATATGTATCAATGTAAAGTATGCTTTATGTTCAATTTATCAATTAGTTTTCATAGTATGGCTTCAATGGGTAAAAGAAGAAATTGAAAGGAAAATAAATATAGAACACATATTGGTACCCAATATACTTATCATTATACATTTCCAATCATACTATGGCTTATATTAACCTCTTTTTTTTTCACACACATGTAATACTGTTATGTATATATATTTGAAAAACTTTAAAATTTTAATCTAGGCCAAGTAACAAAGCTAATCAACTGATATGTATTTTGGGGATCATTTGCCTTTTTATGATATATTTATTCCTTTGTTTGAAGATAGATGGATTTAACAGATGTTTTTCAAATATACATATTCAATAATAAGCATGTATAAAAAAAGAAAAGTTTATAATGATATATAATGACCTTTAATTGAGTTTAAATCTTATATTCAAGTTAACAAAAATATATTTTGGCCTAATAAATAGTTATTAATAATAATATATTGTAACGATCCGGAGAAGTTAGGCTTAATGTAATCTGCACTACAGGGCGCCATCTAGGCATTTGAACCTAGAAAAATTTATAAAGTAGGCAGATACATAAGTTTAAAAAAAAAATTTATTTTATATATTTTGATTCCGGTCGTTAGCCCATTGTCACTAGCTCAGTGGAACAGCCGAGATTTATATTTTATAATAATATTTCTATCTAAGATATATATAAAAAGAATAAAATAAGCCACTGCCAGTAATTATACACACAAATATTTATTAACGCACATATAAATTTTGAATCATTTTAACATTACTTTTACTTTATAATTTTAACTTGATTTTAGAATTTGATTTTACATTTTAATTTTTATAAGTTTGCATTTTAATTTTTATAAGTTCGCGCAGATGGATTTATAAAATGTGTTTTTAATGTTGAGTATAGATCGGTTACATAGATTACACGGTTAAAAAACATTTCAAAATAAACATAAACATCAAAATACAAAGTCATTGATACCGTCAATTGCATAGGGAATACAAGAAACCCAATGGTATTCATCATAAGATACCGCATTGACACCAATAACTTAAAAGACATCCGAATAAATACATTTTAGATACTTACTATAAGGTATCATTATTTACCGAATGTCTATATATTTTGATCAAATATGAAAACCAAAAACATAATTAACCGATAACGAATCCATGCAACGTCCATACCCAACTTAAATTTAATGCATTTTTATTTAGAGTGTCGAGTATGAATAGACTACATAGATTTGCATTTGAAAGAAAATATTCTATCCTTATTTAACCTTAGGCCAAAAGTTCGCAGCTAAACTGGCATCAATCCATCTGATATATCGATGTGTTCAATGTAATATGAAATACGACAGCACAATTAGGTTAAGAAAAGAAATTGCTTGTCAGATAGAAATACTACATCTATCTGATGATAAGAGCAATAAAAAAAAAACTCCATAGGAAGGAACTGCGGTCTCCATCTTATAAAATTCCTCCCATAGGCAAAACGAGTGTGTGCAGCGTATAAAGTGATTCTGCCCGTAGCGAATCTCGTACTACATCTACTAATTACACCAATATATCCAATCCATTGACCTAATTCAACTACGAAACAAATAACCTAAGATTACCCTCCCCTAATATAACTTTACAAATCTATACAGCCATTCATGCCCGACTTAAGTTTAACATTTATATAATTTAATTTAACGAAAAACAGAAATCATAATAAAAACTTAAAGAACAAAAAAAAAAAAAATGGAAATGATTTTACAAAAAAGAAATACATCAAATAAAATTATAACTAATTTAGTCAGATAGGAAATTCTTCTATTTAAAATATTGAAACGTTTAGCATTTAGAGTTCTTTTGTTTAGAAATGTTCATTAATTATATATTTCTTACTGTTTTGAAAAATGTCCATAGTCTCTGATTTCTTGTAATGGAAGATGTTAATTCCCACGAAGTCATAAGGAGATTGGTGTGCAGTTAACCATTGGTCCTTTATGGTTGACGGTATTCTTCTGGACCTTGATATCCTGTGGTCCGCAATATTGAAAAACGATGTTTCATTTTTTGAACAACTGAAGGAATTGAAAGTGTCTTTCAATCCCTTCTCCTCCAACCCTCTCCAACTTAACACATATCTGTCCTCTCTGTAATAAATAACTAATAATTTCCAAACTTTTCCTTTTATATTAATTTTAAGGATTCAATTGACATTACGTCATCGATGTGATGGTCCTTTCGCTGAGGTCTGATTCCATTGTTTTTCTCTCCTATCTGACCTTTGCTTATACATTTTAAATGCCCAAGGGCTAGTTTATATTTAACTAATTAAAATAATCATTTCCATTTTTCAATAACATTAATTTGTTTTCAAACTTAAAGATATATTTTTATCTCTAAATCTTTTTTAAGTTTTTGCTTTTAAAATACTTTTTCTATTTTTAATAAAGTTTTATTTTAATAATTTTTTTTCATCTGTGCGATTTTATGAGTTTAGTATAGAATTTTAATTTTCAATTTTTAATTCTTAAAAAGGAAGTTTTACTTGCGAACTTTTATTCTTTTCATGTTTACTCATAAAAAAACAATGTAACGTACGTATGTGCCCGTTACAATATATTTATCTAAAAAGAGGTAAATCATCATGGAGATTATATAAGAGCTATACACTTACAGATTAAGTTGTAATAAAATAGCAGATTAACAATGAATTATGATCAAGATGTTTGATGGTATATGATGATCTAGGTCAATTGATAAAGCTAGTGCAACAGAAACATAACAGGGAAAATATTTTCCTTATATATACAATTTTATTTTGTTTGAAGAAGGATAACATTTAGCAAAAGTTTTTCAAACATATATATTATTATGAATTTAAAAAAGTTATAAGTTCAAATACTTTTGGTTACATTATTAATATAAATGAAAAATTAATGGATGAAATTAATTTATAAAATTAAACTTAGATGGAATGCTTTTGTTAAAAACAATTGATAATGAAATGTAATATAGCTATGCATTTAAGCAGGAAGGTTTTTAAGTGATATATTTTACAATTTTATTTATTAATCGAGTCTTGGACACTTAACATAAGAGCAATATAACTTCAGATCACTCAATAAAATACTTGGGAAAGAGCAAATAGATATCATTGAAAAAAAGAGACAGAAATAAAGCTGATTGGACATATTGCTAGAAGAAATAAAAATAAATGAATAACTGGATTCCAAAAGATTTTAAACCTAGAAAGAGATCATATATAATATGGATGGATGAAACAAGAATGTTGATGTGAAGTGGAGAAGAGAGGCTATCAATCAGAGATAAATTAAACTTGAAGAGATCTTCAGGCCCAGTAGGTCGATAATGATTGAAAATGATGATTATGATGACCTGTGCATAATTGAACACTATATAATAAAATATTTTAGAAATTTCAAGATACATAACCTCACTACTAAGCTATAGAATTAAATAAATAAATTATAAATTTAAATAAATAAGTTATTGAGCCAAATGTAATTAAATCAATAATTAGAGATAAGGGGGAGATGTATAGCTATTTCACACATATTACTATAAACACAGTTCTAAAACTGTATATCAGATGTTGACTATGTGTTTTATTTTTGCCTATGATATAAACAAACCATTCAGAAAACAGATTATTTATAAAATCATCTTTATTAGATAAAACAAAAATAAATATTATTCAATTTACATAAAGCATTATAACAACTTATTACATGCACCAAGGAAGGAATGTTATGTCTTGCTTTGGTTTGTTACCGTGTATAAAACTCAGTTCACATAAAACATTTTTATCAGTGGGTTTAACAAACAATTAGCTATTATTTACTTGAAGTACTGCATGTGCATGATTATATAAATGTTGCATATTAAAGAACATTTTAATTTTACAAATATTAAAAAAAATGTTTACAGTTGAATTTCAATACTGAACTAAATGTAAAACTATTTTTAAAAAGATGCATACATTTCATAAATGAAATTTATATATAAGCACAAACAAATGTGCAAGTATATATACAATATTTATTAATACAAACTTCATATAGATATTTTATTTTCAACCACTTCTTACCATCCTACAACTTTTTAAAAAGTAATCAACCATACAATGTGATATTAAATATCATATATATATATATATGTTTGCATTAGAGCCATAATGTTTTGAAAAACATTTTAACAATTCAAAACCCACGGGCACACACACACAAAAACAGTTAAATTGATAGTTAGAGGCAATGATTCAGCTCCACAGTAATGTCATTCCAGACAGAAAAATATTATAAGTGATTTCAAATAAAAAATCCATCAGAACATATTTTGAGGGTCATAAAACCTATAAATAAAAGATAGCATATAAAAAAGTCTAATAGAAACTGACAATAAAGGTGTGGCAAATTATATATTAAAGAGAAACTAAATAAATAAAATAAAAAAATGTTAACATACTTAAAGGACCAATGCATGATCAAATAAATTTATTTAAGCTGCAATACATTAATACATCTGTATGAAAATAATAGGCTCAGCATATTTGCTTTCAAGTTTTCATGAGAATGCATACATGTTTTTAACATATATATATATACATTCACACACAAACTAGTTCCATCACTGGAAATTATTTTCATTAATATATTTATTTCAAATGCACAGTTGTTACTGTCTAAAAGTCACTTGTCTGTACTACTGAAAACTGAAATTAAATAAGCTTTGCTTAATTTTTTTAGAATCCAGTAATTGTAAATTATAGTTACAAATTATACACATTAAAATGTCAAAAAAACAACAACAACAACAAAAAAATAACATAAAAACAACATGGGTTATGTAAAGTGATAAACTGATAGAGAAAGAGCACTTACAACGTACTTAAGTTCAGATAATGAAATATACATGTGAATGTATTTGTTCAATTTTTTTTTTAAAAAAAAAAACATTCTCATTTTATCACTTAAATTAAAAATTTCTTGGATTTTCTTAGGTTTGCTACTATCATTAGTTCTACACAATAATCAAAATTTTAACTTAATACTTTACAACAGCAATAGCAGGAGTCAAATGATTTCACTGCAATTGCACATCATATATGTTGTCTAAGTGGAAGAGATGAGAAAATCATTAGCTGAGATGATATTGCTAATTCAGTCAAATATGTGCAGTCTGAGAGTGTGGATATGATGGACCTTCTCTATAGTGTATGTCAAACAAAAGTTTCAAAATAAAATTGTCTCCACAGTCTATAAGCTAAATTTTTCATAAGTTTCAGAACCCAAAATAGCAGGCTGACATAACAGTTCTACTCTAATGATTAAGTTGATTTTTTTATTATTATTTTGCTGGGAATCTAACCAAAAATTATTAGTGCTTGTGTAAGTTTATTTAATAAACTTCACAAGGCAGTATGTACATTCTAAATTACTCATTAGAAATAAAATCAAAGTAAAGAAATTCAATAGTAATGTAACAATAAAAGTTATATAGTATTAAACTAATCAATTAGGTCTTTACTATAATAAATTGCTTTAATTTATAGCAAGAAATGTTTTGTATCATTACTTTAATTAGCTTATTTTATACTCTATTAGTACAGATGGCCTGAGGCTTCTACTATGATGTATTCCAAATAAAATTATTTAAAGAAATTATTAAAAAGAGTCTTGGATTAAATGATTATTTATTTATGAGTGCTATAGCATTTAATATAAACTATTATAGCAAAATTTAAATCTTAATTCTATAAACATTACTGATTTCATTTTCATTTTGCAATTCAATACCGAACATAGTTCGCTACAAAGAAAAAATTAACAATATTACAAATTAACTTACAGCTATGCAGTTTTCAACCTTGCAGATCACATTCATAGCACAAGATAAAGTGAGATTTGTGAGGGAGAAGAAGCAGAGAATGAACATGTAAAGTAATTATGTTGATAGATTTACATATTCCATTTGCATGCCAAAGCAACACATGAATCTTTTTTATTTATTGCATGGATGTTACTCAGTGCAAGTTAGAGTAATTAATGGATGCCAGAAGACTTGTGCATAAAATCCCTATCTAGTGCCCAATATCCTCAGACTAGTTTCTAGCTTGTGGTTTTCATCAGTGAGAAGCCTTGGATCTGAGAGCACTACACCTAGATCTTAGGATCTAATGCACCTCCAGCAGCCACCTTTTATCCAGCAGCCACCTTTTATCTCTACTTAAATACAAAACTACGAGTCTAAAATTGAAAACAATATTTTCAATCCAAACTCATTAGCTTATATAATCATATAGGTCTGAACTCAGTTCAGTACCCATATATTTTAGTGTCTTTGGTTCTTTAACAACCATAGCCACCACTATGCTATTAAGCAAGATTGGTATTTAACCACTAAACATCACATGATCACCATTTCTTATGATTGCTCAACTGTTATTAAAACAGGCAAAACTCTCCATACAGTAATGCCACTCGGGGTAAGCCAGAGTAATCAATGGATGTCAGAAGGCTTGTGCATAAAATCCCTACCTAGCACCTCCTCATCCAATATCCCCAGACTAGCTTCTAGCTTGTTTCAAGGCTGCTCATTGATGAAAACCACAAGCTAGAAACTAGTCTGGGGATATTGGATGAGTAGGCACTAGATTTGTGCACAAGTCTTCTGGATCCCATTGATTACTCTGGCTTGCACTGAGTGGTGCTACTATATGGAGAGTTTTGCCTGTTTTAATAACAGTTACGAGCAAGCATAAGAAATGGTAATCATGTGATATTTAGTGGTTTTGCATGGATGTTATTAGTGATAAACCACATCTTAAATTTTCTTTTGATTATTATACTCAGTGCAAACTATTTTGATCTTAAGAAGATCAAAGTTGTGATCAGAATTGATCTCATGCTCCAGGAATACTGATATTATGTTGTTGTTTTTAGCATGACTATATTGTGCTAACCTAGTAGTGTTATTGGCACAGGATTCACTGTAATAAATTGCATTGCAAATAAGTTCATTGCAATTAATTTTGTAAATTATCTAGTCTGGAGGCAACTTATCTTTAGTATTGTTTAACAACTGATTTAGGTTAGGAGGGGGTTCTGAAGCTAATATTTAATTTTTTGGAACAAATTGCTTTTAAAATTTGTAATAAACTGGGTATAAATAGAAGGCTGAACATGCATTAGTATTGTTATGGTCTGGAAACCTCGTGTTTCTTGTGGATTAAAATTTTTTGAGGGATCTTATTAAGCAACTTTGATCATGCTCTCTATATTGACTAAACCTGTAACGTAATTTTCAATGTTATTTTTTCTGACTGTCTCAAATTTGCAAAGCTTCTATTTTATACGAGCCATAACTGTGAAAAAAAGAGAGAATTCAATTTCTGGAGAAAGGCCTATGCTATTATATTTTCTCCAATTGTTCTAATATTCACATAAATAAGTGTTTTTAAGTATTTCCTCCAATTGTTCTAATATTCACATAAATAAGTGTTTTTCAGGACAAAATACTTCAGTTTTTAAAGAAATAATTATTTTCAGATAATTATTGATGGATGTAAAAAAAAAAAACATTAAAAAAATGACATATGGTGATTAAAGAATATTGAAAAACGTAACAAAATTCCCAAGAGAGTACAGAACAAATGCTAAATATAGCAACTATATTAAATCACAAATACAACAGAAAATTGAAATTCTTGCTTAACAAACAGTGAAATGACCAAACTCTCACTCCTAGAGAATGACAAACATGTTTTTGACTATCGCCAAAAGTTCATTGCTAGTCATTCAAAAAATCTGTATTTAGAAATAATAGCTGACATTGAAGCCAATAATGAAAATAACTCCCAGAGAAATAGAGAGAATGTGTAATTGATCAAATTTCACAGGCATCATGTCTCGATCCAATTAAAATGAATAAAGACAAATATAATTGAACTAATAATATAAAAAAGAGTATCAAAAAGTTTTTTACAGTGCATAGTATTAAATGTAATTCCAATATTAAATCTATTTTCCTCTAACATGACTCTAAATATGTCATACCTTTGAACACACATCTGCCAGTAATGTCTGCTTTGAAAGAAATAATGCTAAATGCAAAGTTAAAGAGACCTGGTACAATGTCAACAACATACACACAATCAACAAGAAAGAATCTTATGCCCCCACCTATTAAAAAAGTGGCTAATTTAAATCACTTCATTTATATGATATAATCAAATGTTATGTAAATTACTATTATTGTGATTAAGCCAATAAACATCACATGACCACCATTTCTTATGCTTGTGTATAACTGTTGTTAAAACAGGTAAAACTCACTATACGTATGCCACACACAGCAAGCTTGACTAATCAATGGATGCCAGAAGGCTTATGCATAAAATCCCCATCTAGTGCCTACTCATCCAATATCTCCAGACTAGTTTCTGGCTTGTGGCCTTCGTCAGTGAGGAGCCTTGGATCTGAGAGCACTGCATCTAGATCTTAGGATCTAATGCAACCCTCCAGCAACCACATTTTATCTCCATTTAACTACAAAACTATGAGTCTTAAACTGAAAACATTTTAATGTTTCCAATTCAAGCCCATCAGCTTATATAGTTATATGGGTCTGAACCCAGTTCAGTTCCCATACATTTTGGTATCTTTGGTTCTTTAATAACCATAGCCACAAATATCCTATTAGGCAGGATTGGTTTTAAGCCAATGAACATCACGTGACCACCATCTCTTAAGCCTGTCTATAACTGTTGTTAAAGCAGGCAAAACTCACTATACGTATGCCACACACAGCAAGCTAGAGTAATCAATGGATGCCAGAAGGCTTGTACATAAAATGCCCATCTAGTACCTACTCATCCAATATCCCCAGACTAGTTTCTGGCTTGTGGCCTTCATCAGTGAGGAGACTTGGATCTGAGAGCACTGCATCTAGATCTTAGGATCTAATGCAACAGTTATACACAAGCATAAGAGATGGTGGTCATGTGAGGTTTATTGGCTTAAAACCAATCCTGCCTAATAGGATATTTGTGGCTATGGTTTTTAAAAGAACCAAAGACACCAAAATGTATGGGAACTGGGTTCAGATCCATATAACTACATAAGCTGATGGGCTTGAATTGGAAACATTAAAATATTTTCAGTTTAAGACTCATAGTTTTGTAGTTAAATGGAGATAAAAGGTTGTTTGCTGGAGGGTTGCATTAGATCCTAAGATCTAGATGCAGTGCTCTCAGATCCAAGGTTCCTCACTGACGAAAGCCACAAGCCAGAAACTAGTCTGGGGATATTGGATGAGTAGGCACTAGATGTGGATTTTATGCACAAGCCTTCTGGCATCCATTGATTACTCTAGCTTGCTGTGTGTGGCATATGTATAGTGAGTTTTGCCTGTTTTATTATAGTGATTCTTCTATAAATCTCACAATTTTTTGGACAACAATAGTTTTGAATATGATTAGTAGTTAATCGACAGCATACTCAGCATACTACATTGTTAAAGTATTATACTATGTTATATGTATTGATTTTTAGAATAATATTAAATCTCTAAAGGAGGACAGGGAATAGGTTTTTTTTTTTGTCTAACAAAGAATATGAAATAAAAATCGATGAGAAAATTACAAAATTGAAGTTTAATGCCTGGAAGCATATAATTTAAAAAGAGTAAAAGAAAAATTCATTGCATCAATTTTAAAAACATATCAAAATAAACCATGAATAAATCTGAATATAAAAGAATTTATCCCACAATTGCTATCCTCCTCCCCCAAGAATCTTTGCAAACATAAAGGTTCACAAAGTGAAACACTTTCTCAGATTATTAATATTTTTTTTAGCCAATTACTTCTACAAAACAGCCAAAATAACAGCGAATGGCTTATAAATTACATAGGATTCAGTGGATTTACCATCAAGTCCTCATTTGATTGTGTACAGCTGTTAAAATCACAAATGTTTAATCCTTGGCATAAGCTTGCCTCATTGAATATAGTGAAATTATAGCTACCCATAGACATAATCCACAATGCATTAATTGAATTAGCTTTAAACTTAACAAAACTAATTTTATTATCAATGTCAGTTCTGTTCAGTGGCAGATGTTATACAATGGAGCATGGATGGCCCTTGGGGTTACCATTTAGTGGCATAGTGTGTAGCATTGTGTTAAATAAATTTGAGAAGACAATTATTCCCAGACACTTTGCCACAAATTTTACATCTTTTTATTTATGTTACATTGACAATGTCTTAATTTATGTTGAAGAAGAAATTATCATTAAAATACACAATGAGCTGATTCAACTGTCATCTTTAGTGTAAACCATAAAATATGAAGATGCTTTTAAAGAAATAAAATTCTTGGATATGTATATACAACAATCCAATGGTGAAATAAATTATAAAATGATTAGTAAACCTTTCAATGTCAACAGTGCTATTCATCCCCATTTGCATATATTCCCACGTCACACAAATTAGCTGGTTTCAAGTGTTTCCTTCACTTACATCAAAAGCTTTGCAAATTTGATACAGACAGAAAAAATAACACTGAAATTTACATAAAAAACTTAAATGTAGGTTATGATTAAAATTGCTTAATAAGATCCCTCAAAAAATTTTATTCCACAAAAAACATCGGGCCTCCAGACTATAATAATATTAATGCATGATTAGCTTTTCATTTATACCTGCTGTAAAAATTTTCCAAAGAATTTAATGTTAGCTTCAGAAATCTTCCTAACCTAAATCATTGTTAAAAATGTTAAATATAGATTGCCTCCAGACCAGACACTTCAGATAATCTACAAAATTGTTTGTAATAAACCTATTTGCAATACAATTTATTATGGTGAATTCTGCGCCAATAGTTCCACTTAGTAAGCACATTACAGATATATATATATATATATAGTCACATTAAAAAAGACCCTAATACAAAATCGGTACTCCTGGAGCATGAGATTAATTCTGGTCACAATTTTGATCCACTTAACATCAAAGTAGTCTGCGGTGAATGCAACAATTGAAAAATAAAATTTAAAGAGGCATGATTTCTTGTCAACAACACCCACGTGATAAATAAAAAAGGATTTATGTATTGCTTATCATGCAAGTTCATTTTCTCCTTACTCTCCCTTATCTGACTTTATCTATGCATTTATGTTGATATAATATATTTTTGTAAAAGAATCTCTTATCCAGGTCATGGTCTGTACAGAAGCATTTTTATTTATTTTCAGAACTGAAACAATCAAATAAGACAAATCAAGACATATATAAAATTATTCAGAAGATATCAAGAATCTATTTAGAAAAAAATATATTCAATAAGACTATTTTTTCTGAATATTTCACTCTTATTCATTTCAGTATAGCTATCAAAATTTTTTTGCTGAGATCAAATACTATGCCTCCAACATAATTTGATTTTGTGTTGATTAATAAAATAATGGACAAAAAAAACAGGATTATAGTATATTGAATTTTTCTGGAGAAAAAAAAATCAGATAAAAATGTGAATGGGCATTATTAGGCAGCAATAGTAAATAAATGATAGTGGCAATGATGAAATAAAAAGGAATCGGAAGAGATAAAATATCTTAAATAGTCATTTTATTGCAAAGCAAGAAGCATAAAAAAAATCTACTGTAATGCCACTGGAGTGGGTAATGTAGCATGATGATAATCAAATAAAATGTGCTAACTAGTCCTAGGAAAGAAATGTTGGCAATCTTTACTGAATAGATGGGTCTCATCAAACATTTTACACACTAATAGAAAAACAGCATAATATTATAGTAAATATATAAATAATAGTATAAACAAAAATTTATAAATGATTGAAATCAGATTAAAAAAAAAAAAAATTAAATACTCAAGAACAATACAACAAATTAATTCAAATATCACGAGATGGTGTTTTAAAAATATAATAAATATATAAACATTAGTATCCATTTATAACTGGAAATTAATATCCTGATTTGAGAAAAAAAAATGAGAGAAAAACAAAAAATTAAAAAAGGATTTTATGATGAATAACTAAATCAATCCATGATCCAAAAATATGTCCAAATATATCCCACAAGTTCTTTATCTTGTTTAATATATATCTTGTGATGTTGTCTTTAGTCATTTCTTCAGCAAGCTTGTAGGTATGAAAATTTTTAATAATTTATCTAATAAAATTTCTCCGTTGTATATTCAGCTATAATTTCCAATAAAAACAATTTTACACAGCATCTTTCAAGAGTATCTTTAAAGTACAATCACAATATAACATCCACTTCTCCTATAAATATTGTGCTATAAATTCTCCATAAAATAATTTTTCATAAAGTCTATTACGCTTTAACATTAAACAACATATAAAGTGATCTTATGATTGCATTATTATATTTTCAAAATGACTTTTTTCTAGTGTCTATATTATTTTGATAGAAAGTTCATGGCTCACTACCCTACAATAAATTTGACAGAAAAATAGCCTTATATTCAATTTAATTATGTCACTAATAATGAAATACACTATTTCTTAAATTATTAAATGCACCAGCAGAACATTAAAATAATACTTAACTTAATTTCCCAAATGTGCCCTAGCAATAAAAAAACTACAGATATATTTAAACTGATTTACAGTTTCAAGGGATAATTATTCAAGGTAAAAATTGTGTTTTCTTTCATCATAAATTGAGAAAGCACCAAAGTTATGTTACCACCAACAACTAAATTAAAGTTTTAAAGTTTGCATAAAACATTAAAAACATTCTATATTTTACCTGTAAAACAGAAAAAATAGCACAATCATCAGCTTACTTATAAATAAAGAGGCCATGAAAATGAATTTTGGATTTTTAATTTTAATGACTTTGAATTGAACACCTTATCATTAAAACTACATTACTTCATGAAAATATTTATAAATTATTTCAAAGACCTAACACAACTAGAATTAGTTCACATCCTCTTTTTCATTTCAAATATTTTTAATCTCACCATGTAACTGCTATAAAATATGAATAAAGTTTTATGAAGAATCAGCAGTCATTTTCAAAGAATATCATAAATCTTCTTAATCAACTGTAATAATAATAATAATAATCATATGATCAGTTATCCAAGAAATCATGAGACATTTGAGTATCTAAAGACACATTAACACAACAGTTCATTGAAATGATTAAACTGGGATTTTCTTATTACTTTCTTCAAATGGAAATTAATCCGGAAATTCTTAGCTCTAGATATTACTATGCTAAACTACAAAGGACAATTAACTATGTCAAATGTTTTGAATAAAATAATAAAACATATAAATCACTCTAAAATCACCTCAATCATCTAAGACATCATATTCAATAAAATTCTCAAAAGTATTTTTGTTGAAGTGAATAATCATGATATTCCTATAAAAATTGCTGCAATTAAAATAACAACAAAAAAAGCCACATAAGATTAGGTGGCTCAACTTCAAAGGTTCATACATCACTGTCAATTTTAAATTTTCTTCAGGTATCTCATTAGGACTTACAGATTTTCCATTTTTAAGATTATAAAGAGCAATTTTAAACTTAATTAATATTTCTTTGTCAAATATAAATGTGTATTAAGTGTAAAATTTAAATTCTATATTATTATTCAAAATATAATCAAAATATGCATTTCAATTTATTCAAAATTTCAACATTACCATATAAAGACTATCATATACAGATTTGTTAGAATTATATTATTTTTCAGCTATATGTATACATAGCACCAAAAAGAATATCGAAAGTGATCCACTGACACTTCAAGAATCACCATTGGTAATATTATTACTGTTTATACAGATTCAAATAAATAAATCTACATATGGTCTTTATATTCCACTTTTACATACATCTAATAAAATCTCCTTGATACCCTTCTTGGATCTGCTTTCTTTCAACACTTTTCAATTTTTATTATCTTTTAATAATGTAAACTTTTTTTTTTGTTACTACCTTAAGATGAAAATATGTGATGCTGCCTTAAAATATCCTGTTTTCAATCCAAGAATGCTTCAAGCCAATTTTTTCCCTCCAATTATCTTTGCAGTTATTCTTTTAATAGTCACTTGATTATTACTCATCATGGCTTAACAAATAATATTAACATCAATACATTCACTTAATACCTCATTAGCCACATTAAAAAAATGTTTTGTTTTTCTGATTTCCATTTTCAGTTTAAAATTTAATGTTATCTATGAACTATGTGATTGTGAAAAGAAAAATATACATGCTCTGATTGAAATGTGCCATTTCTTCAGAAACTGGAATATCATTTCAACAAACATAAAATTTTTCAAAATAGACAAGCAGTGAAACATGTGATGATCTTAACTGATGTGTCTAGCAATAATGCTGCTACAAATCACATCATCCAGTTTCAATTCCATAAATCATCTTTTCAATATTTATTATATTTATCTATTTTCCAGCAATGTCAAAGAATTTCTTACCTGTTCTGCATGAAGTACAAAATAAAATTCTTAAGAATACTATGTATAATCATAAGAACTCTTTACATGTGATTAAACTCTCTTTCAAATAACTTTCAGAGCAAACTTACTATTGACAGTAAAGACAAATTTATGCAGTTAAAATGAACTCCAACAACTGAGTCAAATTATATGCCATTTAATAATATATATAAATTGGTTGGCAATCAGTAAAATTGAGCAGATTTGAATATTTTAATGTTTGCAGTTTATGATAGTACTTAATGAAATTTTAAAATATCTAACTAAAAAATAATAATAATCAGCGCATAATATCACAATTAACTACATTTCAAGACTGACATGATCTATCAAACTAGATAGTAATGTCAAAAAAAATTTCAAAACAATTCCACTCAGAATTCCATGGAATTTTAAAACAGCATTAATAATGTTTAATGAACATCCACCCCCCAATAATTCTGTAGTTCCATTAAAAAAAAAAAGAATAAATGGATAATTCGGACAAATTTCTTACAAACAACTAGTAGTGCTCTTACCACTGAAAATATAAATTCTAACATAGTGTAAAAAAATTGTTAAAAATCTACATTTGTCCATGATATTACCAATGGGAAAAAGAACATTTTCTACTAAATATATAAACTTCATTAAAAATATTCATTTATTTTTTTGTCAAGCGTTGTTAGCCGAGATGTCATCGCAGCTGCCTTGCAAGCAGGAAGTTGGTTGCAGACGGTTGTGGGTTCGCGTCCCAGCCGATGCTATGACATATGAAAAAAAAAAATATTCATTTAAGGCTGGATGGCCCATATAACAACACATCACTTATTCTGACAGTGAGAATAAATAAAGACATTTTAAAGCAGCATAACTTTTTTTTATTGAAATATTGCATTTCCTTATATTCCGGCCCTTATACCATAATAATATTTACTCATACTTATTATATCATTAACATACTGAAAAATAAACTTTTTTTTAATATTATCTAAATCATTAACAAAAATTAGAAATTAGATGAATCTCTGGGTGAAATTTATTTTATGATTTAAAATATTAGATATGTTATTGGTCAATCTGCTTTAAAAAAAAAAAATTTCTCATATCTCCCAATTTACAATTAAATTATTGAAAATTTTATGAAAATCTAAAGATTTTGATTTCTAAACTTTCTAATATGTAATCATAGCATTTGCAATAACTTCTAATTGAAACGTGATGGTTATTTTATGACCAAAGTTATACAGAGATAAGATAAGCAAATAAAATATATAATGTCTAAATTTTCTTCCTCTATCAAATTCATTATTAATTCAAAAATTTTGTATATGAATATATGCTGATGAATACTAATGAAATAGATGCTACAAGCAAATGCTAATTGGTGGGATTTTTTTAAAATTACTTATTTTTATCTGAAGATAAAAATGAAATCAGACAATTTTTGCTTTGAGTGGAATTGATTGTTAATTATGTATACATGAAGATAAACCATTGGCTTAGCACCAATAAAAGTAAAAAACCCCATTTCAGCCGCATGAAATTAGCATTATATTGCTATATAATTACATTTTTTTTGTTATTACAGTCAGTGCAGTGAACTTTATTTGACAATACAAATGTTTAAAATCATTACTTTCTAGTTAATATTAACTAGCTAACTATTTTGTGATAAACAACTAGACAGCTATCTACGTTAGCTATAGATCTGCTACCTAAGAAAAAATCATAAGCCTACTTATGACTTGAAGAATTTCCAAAATTCATTTGACTCTGGTTCAATTTGCAGGTGATAGTCATGATAGATAGATATAATAACTACGTCACAATTTTTAGGATATCGTTTACTTTATAAAAAATAATAACATAGTAAGTTGCAATATTAATGCTAATCTATCATAAAGATTATTATTTTGTCATATAATATAAAATTAAACTTTAAAAAAAAAAAACTTTTTTATATCAAAAATATCCACAAGAATAAGAGCAGAGAGAAGGAAATAAAATACTTCTGACAAAATAATAAAAGAGATATTACTTTCCAAAAGGACTTTATAGACAAATACTTTCAAATATTTTTTTACAGATAAATAAAAAATTTCTCTTTTATAATAGATAGCAACTGTAGAATCTGGTTAAACTTTAATTTCTATTTATGCAAAGACAAGTTTACATCAGCATTCTTTATCGTAATAAAGCTGAGACTAAATAAAAAATGAATAAAAGAAATCACTTGGACTCCACCAAAATAACAGATGTCTCAGATCTCTCAGAAAAAAAAAACATATCTGCCCACAAGTAAATTCCAATAATTTTGTATCTTCTCTTTCTAATGCTCTATAATCAAGATTTTATTTTAAGTAAACCTAAATATTTAAAATGTATTTTAAAGGAACATTATGCATAAAATTATTTATAAAACAACAATTCAGCATAATAAAACTTCAAAAGTATTAGAATAATGAATAATAAAGCGATTATATATAAAAATACATCACTATGGTAAAATACAAAACATAATTATTAAATAATGATGTATTATAAATTTTCATTATAAATACTGGACTAAATTTCAAATGGAAAGAAGTAGGTCATATGAAAATGAGACATTTAAAATATTTATACATAATAGATATTTATTGTACAAATAAAAAAAAATACAGATGTGCATCTATGTATTACATAACTGAATTAGTTTGAATTACTATTATGGACATTCACAATTGTTCAGACAGTCACTATGGACTCTAAATAAAATAAATATTCTTTCATATATTCTCTTGTTGGCATAAGATTAATTATATCTTGACATGGGTCTTAATAGCATTACAATCGCATTACAATATACCTATTGAGATGTTTCATTGTAAATGATGTCATTTGAATTGAAATCATTGGATAATACACATTTTATTATGAATTAAATTATTAATTTTTACAAATTATAATTAATAAATATGGTATACCAAATCATCAGTCCAAGCTGAGAATGATATCAGAAAAAAATGAGCATTTTTTGAGAAAATATAACTTTCATATGAGTAATGGTTGGAGAGGGTATTTAATATAATGACCATTAATATCTATAATAACTGCTCAAGAATTATAGGCTTTTAAATAAAATAGTCAAAACCAAAAAAAGAGAATGCTTTAATTCCAAATAATACTATTAAAATGTAAGTGATGATTAGTTAAGAAGGATTGCATGATATCTCAATCAGTTAAATGGAAAATAGTATATAAGATATGAGAATGCTTTTTCATGAGAATTACATTACTAGCATAAGTTATCAAATAACCAACATCTGAAATCATTTAGAAATATAATGAATATAAAACAGCCAGAAAAGAATAATTCCACACTTATCATATACATAGACACATCATATGGTCTTTCAAGTTAATTTTTTATATAAGGCACTATTATAAATCATGACTGTATAAAGCTCATATTTTAAATAAATTATTATTATTGTGTCAACTTCTAGATTGGCCTTTCAATAATTATTAATGGTATCACATATAATGTTCTATTTTATGCAGAATGATGATTTTGCAGAGTATATGAATATTAAACGAGCTATCAAATTATTCATCTTTAAAGAATCTCTTAAAAAGTCAATTAATTATTTTGAATCCACCAATACAAAAGCTTTGAATTAATAGTGGGTTTTCAGGATTATAAAAAGAAAACTTTCATGGAAATGCCACAGATATATTCATGTAGCTTTATTTATCCCAGTCATAGTTGTTTTCATTTAAATATAATAATAGTTTCATAAAGGTGAATTAATAATGACAAAATTGTATACATATAATTTTATTAATCACAAATATGTCTCAATAAAAAAACTTCCAAATAAAATCTCCAGAAATTTGGTTCAATTTCAAAAAAGAAAGTGAAATTGTTTTATCTGTAGTGAGTCATCACAAGTAAATTTTTAAAAAACTAAATATCAACTAAATAATATAATTTTAATTAAAATTTAATATTTTAGAAAGAGAGGTAAAATAGTTGCAAGGTTAATTGCTCTGAAAGTTGTGACTTTTAAGGATTAAGCACAACAGTTCAATTGATCAAACTCTCCTCAGAATCAAACCAGGACCATTTATCTTGAATTTTTTTAATACTAATCTGCATATGACAAAAAAAAAAAAATAACAAAGATGAATCTAAAAAATTTAATCAAAAACTCATCACAAACAGATGAAATAATGCTATATCAAGTTTATCTAAATATGCAATTAAGATCTGTAATCCTATAATCAACAGTTCCGATGATTCAAAAGAATGACTATATTAGAGAATTTCTTAATATCATAGTAAATAGCCATTAAAGATATCAATAATCACTTATTAATATATCATAATTTGTTTATTCACTGCTAATATAAGCTCATCTATATGATATTGCTAACCTCTATTACAGTATGATTCTAAAAGTTTCCATTTTCTTGGATAGCTAATCATGACTAATATTTAGTTAGTTTGTGAACTCTATTATCAACTAGGTGATTCTTGTCTAGTTCTCATGGGCATAATAGTGTAGTATTATCATCTCAAATAGAATAAAATTCATTTCTATATTTTTTTCTTAATTAAGAATTATACCAAGTACTTTTTTTTTTATTATCAGTCTATCTATCATTGAGTTAATTATTTGCCATAAAATAGCAAACATTAAAAAAAAAGATTATAATTTATATAAAATAAATATTGATATAATTATGAATAAAGTTTATTTAAGCTAAGATGATAATAATAATATTTAATCTTAATTAAGTCCACTGATTTAAGAATACATACAGAAATATTGTAGTTTTTTTAAAATATACATACTCACATAGACAAAGTAAGAGAAAATCAAAAGAAAAGTGTTATCAGCAATAAAGTTTTCTTTTTCTTCAGATACCACAATATTATATTGCTGCTTTTCTTTATCTTTGATTTATTAACAGTTTTTCCACTAAATCTGATTCCTTTTATTTTTATTTCTTACTGTCTCCCAATCTCTCTTTTTTAAAAAAGATAACTAAAACAATATTTGTGTTTCTTTAAATATTTTATTAAAATCATTCAATTTTTTTGCAATAACAAAAAGACTTACATATACTCATAAAAATGGATGAAATAGCAATCATATGTCATATTAGCAATATATTTTTGACATTAAATAGCACAGAAATGAAACTACATACTAATGTAAACATTTTTTATGCAGTTGAAGTCTTAAGGAGATCATGAAAAATATTTGGCAGATTATGATCAAAAATTATCTGAAGTTCAAACTAGCTAAACTATTTAATGTTTTTAAGAGTAACCATCTTAAAGAGAATGGCATGGGAAAATAAAATCTGCTCGAACCAACTGAGTTGAAAACTTAATACTTCCAGAGAGAAAAAAGAATACAGCAAAAACACAAAACAATGGTAAAATAAATGGTTGCAGAAATCAATTCACATTTCAATGCTTGAACTTCTATAAAAATAAAGGCTATTATTTCAATGCTATTGTTTTCTGAAGTTAGATACCATGAATATAAAAACTGTTCAATAAATGACTAGAAGTATATCAGATGAATGGAAAAATTACTATTTATATTTTTCCTAAACTATAAAAATGTTTTATATGTAGTTGTTACCAAAAAATTCTATCAATGATATTGATTTTTCACAACTGTGAAACATAGTAGTGAAAAGTATTTGCTCAGATACATTTCTGAATGGATAAGGGTATTAAAATTTAGACCACATGCCATATACAAATAGTACATGCACCCATCATTACATCATGATACACTTCATATTATTATATAGAGATTTAAATACAACAATATTTAACTACAGAATGCCCTTTCTACTTCACTTTCACAGTACTTGCATCCAATTAATCTATTATCTAAAATTTATGCTTAATCTACTTGATAATACCATATCTACTGAAGATCTCCTGATTGTTTATTTTAAACTTAGTCTTGATGTCAAAATTAGAAATTATTTCAAACAGGTGAGATCTTACATTTTTAGAATTATAACTAGCAACCTAAGGTTTTAAGTTATGGTGCTAATCCTCATTGTAAAAAAAAACAAACAACATGATCAGCATAATATGCATTGTGAGGATGATAAAAAATATATTCTAAAGATGAATGACGAAAAATGGCATAAATTCTATATTAATGGGAAAACTCATGTTCAAGACTTGCAGTAAATAATAAGTGATGCATCCTGTATTACTGAAACTAAATTATTCTCAGATAATATTCTATTACTTAGTAATTCTACCTGTTTTCAGGCAAAAAAAACCAATCCTTTTTATGCAAAACAATATTTAAAGGTTCATTATTAACTACAACAACAAAAAAAAGTTTATTCTCTTATATTTATACATTTTAATTTTTGTAAAATTTACTTAAAATTGTAATAATAAACCAGAATAGAAACTTGATAAAGATAATTTGTGATATTTATTTCTATAAATAGCACCTGTGTAAAATTTTAAATGTGCAAGTAATTTATGCAATAATAGTGAACATATATAACTAATTTAAAATATATAATTAAACATCTCTTTTCAAATTAATATATTAAATTCATATATATTAAATTTTTATGCTGTTAATGGCAATGATTCTTTTTGCAGGCGATAAGACTAAAAAATAAATAAATGCAAGTCTATATCACACACCTGGAATTTTTTTATAATGAGTATATACAGGAAGTGAGTATTTATTATGCTAGGTGTTACTATAAAATCAGGATGTATACCTGAATCAATTAACAAGAAGTCAATAATTTATATATGAATAAATAATTGATTATATATTCATAAAAAAATGTTTATACAAACAATTCTGTAATTTGATTTCTTTCTTTTTTTTTTAAAAAAAAAAAGATATGATAGATAGAATTATATCCATATACTAGTATAAAAAATTCAGACAATACACAGAATTGTAAACTAATTATAGGATGACTTTTTAAATATTAATAAACTAGGAAGAGGAAAACCATCAATATTTGCCTTAACACTATATGGTGAGGAAGGGTTTTGCTTATTTAATAGAAATCCAGGAACAGCATGTAATTTTCATTAATTCTTAAGTTGTGCATATGTTCTAAATTATCTGCTCAAAAGTAGGTTAAATAACTATACAATAGAATACTACAATCTAGAAATAACACTTGATTTTAGTTAAACATAGTTTACAGCTGCTTGCCATACCTTGGTATAAATTATTCTAGCATATTAATTTTAATGTAATAGAATAAACTTTAATGAATATCTTTACATTCATTAAGACATATAAAAGATAAAGCTTAAAACAAATGTTAATTGTAATATATTAAAGACAATACTGAGAGTTTATTTGAAGAAAAAAAAATTGAAAATTATTATAAAAAGAGATATTAAATTGTAACAATAATAGAGCATATTTTATTAATAAATGCAAAATATAAAGTTTTCTGGAGAGTAAATGGTTAATCCTGAATAATTTTGTAAATTAAAATACAATTAATGCAGTAAATATTTAAAATTTTCACAATATATTTAAACTATCTAATTTGACTATCTATAGAAAACAAAGAATTAACATAATATTCTACAAAACTTGTACTAGATTGATTATCCTGCCCCAGAGATAGATAAAATTAGTTAGAAAACAAAAGATTCCTGAATGGATTCTTAAAGATGAAAGTGGAATAAAAAGTAGAAGACAAAACTCTCAATAAAAAGTGAGTGAAACTTCTGAGTTTTCTCCTACCAGACTTGTGCATTGTTCAATCTGTATTAAATATGAATAGTTATAATGTCTAAAGTATAATTTACTCTAAATTATATATTTTTAGAAATTATAATCAAGCTCACTCTTATATTTCAAACATATGATATAAATAATGGGGAGGGGGGAGCTAACTTTTTATAATATATTTTTGAAATATGAGAGTGCTAATGAGATAATTATTTCTTTAAAAAAAAAAAGAGTTTGTGACATATAAATTAGAAGAACAAGTAAAAATGGAGATTATCATGCACTTATTTAAAATATTATAGATATATTTGAACTTTAATGTCTATATCTAAAATTAAGTGAAATATAACAACTTTTAATTTAAAAAAGAATAATTAATAACCATTTAACTATTAACTGAAAAAATTATTGTTATAAATAAGTAATCACTAATAAACAAGTATACAATGAAAAGTAAATCTGGATACATTAAAATTACTATAACTTAAAAAAAAACTGAAAAAATCAAATGTCTATCTAGAATTTGATCAAAACTTCACAAGTAATAACATATCAGGAATTATTTTCATACTTTTCTAATATCTACACCTATATATTTTGATATATGAGTAAAATACATAAAATTTTGCACATGTATAGAGTTAAACTGTTAACAGAAGAATATATTAATATTTATTTAAATATTAAAAATATATAATTATCTTTAATAATAATAAAAAAATTAAAATCTATATCTAGGGATAAAAAAAAAGTATATAATTTCTAATCTAATACAAAACACCTAGAAATCATTTATATATTTATTGAAATATTGTAGTCAAAAGTACTTTCTTAAAATCTTTGCACTTGCAAGATGAATTTATGTAATGTACCATTAAATAAATTTAGGAACAATAAATGATATTTGGGTATTTTTGAAATGATCAGGCTTAAGTAAAGAGACTGGTTCATTTAAAATGCATATTAAAAGACATTTACATCATTAATTTTTAAGTTTTTTTCCCATATGAATATTATTAATTTCTTATTTATCCTCTCTCAAAAAGCAAAATGATAAAAGTGATATTGACTTAGAAAGAAGAAAAATTAAATTTAGCTAGGTTTTTCAATTTTATAGAATATGATAACTTTAAAAAAAAAAAATTCACAAATAAAGTCCAAGGACTACTGAAAGATTATACTTGATATTAATATCATATTGTATTAATCAAAAACAGAAGAGATTCTTGATTATCAGTTAAATTTTTCACTGTGCTGAAGAGATTATAATGAGAATTATTTTTAATGAGTAAGTTATGCTGTATTCTTAAAGTTTATTATAATTAGAAGAGACACTAAGTTAAGATTCATTGTGTTATAATTAATCGACTAAAATTCAAAATCAAAGAAAACAAAGCTAAAATAGTTATATTAAAACATAAATACTGAGACTAGAAATAATATTTTAATTTTAAAAAGTGGTTTACAGAATAAATTTTAAAACAGAGAAAAGCTTTCCTTTTATGTTAAGATAATAAATTAAGTTTCCATAGTCTGTAAATTTAAAGCTATATAAACAGAATTGTTGACTTGAAAAGTTGCATTGTGAGGGGGAGGAAAAAAACCTGATATTTATTTTGAGCTTTTATTTTAGAAGAAGAATAAAAACAAACTATAATAAAGGAGTATTTTCAGAATCCATGTTATAATTCACGGAAAGGCAGACCCACCTAACCTTCATCATGGGAATTCAAATCATAATTTTAAAAATTGCTACACTGTTTATTTTAATAAATAGATTTTCTCTTTGACATACTTCAATTGTTAAAAAAACAATCTGCAATGACATATATACTAACGTACAAATATCTATACATAAAACTGTGTGTATAAATATATTACAGTGAAAGCAGAAGTTTAAAATAAAAATAGAAGCTACTAAATGAGTTTAATAACTATATAATCAATTAAACAGGCAAAACTCTCCATACACTAGTGCCACTCTGTGCCAACCAGAGTAATCAATGAACGCCAGAAGGCTTATGTATAAAATCCCCATCTAGTACCTACCATGCAATATCCCCCAGACTAGTTTCTAGCTTGTGGCCTTCGTCAGTGAGGAGTCTTGGATCTGAGAGCACTGCACCTTGATCTTAGGATCCAATGCAATCCTCCAGCAGCCATCTTTTATCTCTACTTAACTACAAAGCTATGAGAATGAATTTGAAAACACAATAATATTTTCAACCTAAGCTCAATAGATTATATAGTCATATGGGTCTGAACTCATTCAGCACCCATAAATTTTGGTGTCTTTGGCTCTTTAACAACCATAGCCATCACGATCCTATTAGGCAGGATTGGTGTAAAACCACTAAACATCACATGATCACCATCTCTTATGCTAGCACATCACAGGGTGGCATTACTGTATGGAGAGTTTTGCCTATTTAATAACAGTTATGTTCTAGCATAAGAGATGGTGATGATGTGATGTTTAGTGATCTAACACCAATCCTGCCTAATAGGACAGGGTGGCTATGGTTGTTAATGAGCCAAAGATACCAAAATGTATGGGTGCTGAACTGAGTTCAGACCCATATGACTATATAAGCTATTGAGCTTAGATTAAAAATATTATTGTGTTTTCAATTTCCATCTCATAGTTTTGTAGTTAAGTAGAGATAAAAGGTGGCTGCTGGAGGGTTGCATTGGATCCTAAGATCTAGGTACAGTGCTCTCAGATCCAAGGCTCCTCACTGATGAAGGCCACAAGCCAGAAACTAGTCTGGGGATATTGGATGAGTAGGCACTAGATGGGGGTTTTATGCACAAGCCTTCTGGCATCCACTGATTACTCTGGATGGCACAGGGTGGCACTACTGTATGGAGAGTTTTGCCTGTTTAATAACAGTTATGTGCTAGCATAAGAGATGGTGATCATGTGATGTTTAGTGGTTTATATAATCAATTATTAAAAAAATGTATATGCGGTCTTGTAATGTCTCATAAATATCACTAAAGGTTCATATAAAGCAACTAAAGAATTGTGAATAATCATGCAACACCGATAGTATTTGCTGTGTAATAAATAAATATTCAGTGAAAGAAATGGAGTTTGGATCCATGAAGGTTCATATAATGCTCTCACTACTTGTTATAAAAATTAAACAAGAAATATTATCAAGGCTTGTACAATACATAAAGTATGTACTCCTGGGTCTCGTTTTATGTGGTAGATAGGTTCCTCAGAAAATGCGCACAAAAGAAATCGCATAAAAATAGACTTAACTTACCTTGAAAAATGGGGATAGGGGGTTGTAATTTTCAGAAATCGTATACAAGCAAAGCAAGAAGGAAATATTACTTTAAAATTCACATTAAAAAAATAATGAAATAAGGTATGACTAATAAAAAATTTCAAATATTTGAAAAAAAAATATGTGACAAACTTTTTTTATTAACTACAGTATTTAATTTTACATTTTTTCATACACATTTTAATCATTAGCAGTTGTTTGGCTATTTGAAAATATGCGTTCCTTTGTGAAATGTTAAGAAATCAGATTTGTCATGTGACATCCAACTAGCGCCACTTTCAGTATGAGCTGTGTTCATGGATTTTTGTTTCTATATTAAAAAAATGAGATTGTAAACAAAACAAAAAGATTATAGATTATCATTAGAAAGATTATTTTCAGTTTATAAAATCAATAAAATCTTCATTATTATATATTTTAAAAATCTAAAAAATTATTTATTTCTGTTATAATTAACAAAATACGTTTTAAAAGTTTAAAATTTTTG
Organism: Epiperipatus broadwayi; assembly: GCA_028023455.1. Classification (NCBI taxonomy): domain Eukaryota; kingdom Metazoa; phylum Onychophora; class Udeonychophora; order Euonychophora; family Peripatidae; genus Epiperipatus; species Epiperipatus broadwayi. The sequence goes on along the minus strand of JAQFVV010012502.1, from coordinate 2,094,579 downwards.
ACTATTTATTGCGATATTTTTATATGTAAATATAAATCTATTATTATTATTTACTCATTAGTGTAAGTAGGTTATTTACATAGAAGCTAGCTTCAGGCCATATTCACGTTAGCTGTTAATATAATGTTATATTTTTGAAAAAAAAAAGTATTTCAAGTCAAAAGAAGTTATTAATAATTTAAATTTCTTGATATCTAATAAATATAGTGCAATATGAAAGATATTAAGAAGAAACATGAATCGCACAACTTCAAAATCGCATTAAAATAATCCGCATAAAATGAGACCCAGGTGTGTTGTAATAAAAACTTTTTTGATTAGTAGAGTTGGAAAGTGTGACAATTCATCATGTGAATGTCTGCTTGTATAAATATTAAAAAAAAAAAAACAATAAAAAAAATAATTTAAAGACATTCAAAAAGTAATAAAATTATATTTAAAATTATAGATTTGTATACTTATTTCAATATACATAAGTAATTTCAAGGCTGCAGAAAGGAGTTTGCTATTAATTGAAAGGAGACCCTTTGATTCCTCTTGGAGGCCTTAAAGGAACCGAGCAGGGCAAATTCCTAATGTCCACTCCATACGTTCTTGTCGTTGCAGCTGTTATTACTATATGTTTATTCATATAGTATACGAACATGGATGGGCTGCTCACCAACACGCATTAGCCAGCGTGGTGAGTTTATTGGCTTTTTACCTCTGAGTTTAAGATCAAGAAACACCATGGTCTTTCTTCTCAGTGCCTGATAAGGCAGAATGAATGTTTGTGTAAATGATAAAGATTTTTCCCAATTATACAATTATGACAGACAAAAATAAAGCATGGCCCTTAATCCCAGGAGGCTGTAAAGTCACCAACCAAGGCAGCGGTTGGTGGCCGAAGGCGGAGAGTGCTAAGAATATCCTGGAGGCGGACCCAGGCTGCCATTTGATGACGACTTTTTATTTAGGTACTTACAACTGCAGATCACTTTCAAGTGAAGGAAGATTGCAAGAATTAGAAGAAGAACTCTCTTATATTAAATGGGATATTATTGGACTTTGTGAAGTTAGAAGAAAAGGTGAAGAGACAATTGATTTAAAAAGTGGACATATGCTCTATTATAAAGGTACAAATATTGGAAATACAAGTGGAGTAGGATTCATTATAAATAACAAGTGGAAGAACAATATTGTGGAGATTGATGGTGTATCAGACAGAGTGGCAAGATTAGTTATACAACTTAATAGCAGATATCAAATGCAGATAATTCAGGTTTATGCCCCAACAAGTTCTCACAGTGATGAAGTAGTAGAAGATTTTTATATGGATGTACAAAAGGCTTTTGATCAGAGTAAACAACATTTTAAAATTGTTATGGGAGATTTTAATGCTAGAATTGGTAAACAAATGAAAGATGAAAGTGTTGTAGGTAATTTTGGTTATGGTAATAGAAATGAGAGAGGACATAGACTTGTGGAGTTTGCAGAGAAGGAAAAACTTTATATTATGAATTCTTTTTTGAGAAAAATGTTAGAAGGAAATGGACATGGAAGCATCCAAATGAAGGTACAGCAGAATTGGATTATATTTTGACTAACAGGAAATACATATTTCAAGATTGTAATGTTCTTAATAAATTTAACACAGGAAGTGATCATCGATTAGTAAGGAGTAAGGAACATGTTAATGTAAAACTAGAGAGACAAAAATTATTAAGAAAAACTATATTTACAGTTGATATTCCTAATCTTCAGAAACATTCTAATGAATTTAAATTAGAACTTACAAATCGGTTTCAAGTATTAGTAGATTTTGAACATGATTCAGATTTGAATGAAATTAATATGAAAATAACTGATACACTTTTAAAAACTGCAACAAAGATAGCTGGTAGAAAAAAGCAGCAATTGACTAATAAAATTTCTACTGAGACTAGAGAACTTATGAAGAAAAGAAGGAATATGGAGATATGCAAGAATGATGCATTAAAAAGAATTGAATATCTCGAATTTTGTAAAATGGTGTGGAAAAGAGTTGAAAATGATATAAGAAAGTATAACTGTGAACTAGCAAGAAAAGCTGTAGAAGAAAATAAAAGTCTTAAGAATGTAAAACAACATTTTGGTATTGGTAGGAAATTTATATCTGCAATAAGGAAAAAAGATGGAATTATTACTAAAAAGAGGGATGACATTATGAAATTGGTAGAAGATTTTTATCAAGAATTATATAGTAATAAAGAACAAGTACCTCCTATATCTATTACATCTTCCGAATTGCCCAGAATTTTAAATGAAGAAGTGAGAAATGCAATTAAATGTATGAAAAAAGGAAAGGCTCCAGGTAATGATGGAATTATAATTGATATATTAAAAGAAGCAGGTGAAGAAACAGAAAAAATATTAACAAAATTATATACCAAATGTCTAAATGATAAAGATGTACCGGATGATTGGAAGAATGCAGTAATAATATTAATATTTAAAAAAGGTGATAAAGAAGATATTAGAAATTACAGACCTATCAGCCTTTTATCAGTTTTATATAAAATTTTTACCAAGATAATTACAACTCATCTACAGAGAACCTTGGATTTTCACCAACCAAGAGAACAAGCTGGATTTAAAAGTGGTTTTAGTACAGTAGATCATATTCAAGTATTGAGAGAAGTTATAGAAAGGACAAATGAATATGAGTTGTCATTATGTTTTGGATTTGTAGATTATGAAAAGGCATTTGATTCTATAAACATTTCTTCAGTGATTAAAGCATTGGATCATCAAGGTATAGATCCAGGATATTGTCATATTTTAAAGAATATTTATAAAAATGCAACAGCAACAATTAGATTACATAATGATACTGGGAAAGTCAACATTGAGAAAGGTGTAAGACAAGGTGACTCCATATCTCCAAAACTTTTTACAGCAGTGCTGCAAGAAGTATTTTGTGGATTAAAATGGGAAACTAAAGGAGTGAAAGTAAATGGAGATTATTTAAGTCATTTAGATTTCGCAGATGATGTAGTTGTTTTTGCAAATAATGCTTCCGAGCTGCAGGAAATGTTGCAGGAGTTATCAGATGAAAGTAGGAAAGTAGGACTAAAGATAAATGTTAAAAAGACTAAAGTAATGTTTAATCGATTTGCTCCAAATATGAAAATAAAGATTGATTATGATGAATTAGAAGAAGTTAAGAGTTACAAATACCTTGGTCAGATTAGTTAAGAGTTACAAATACCTTGGTCAGATTATTAATACAGATGGAAACATAATAGAGGAAATTAATCATAGAATTAAACTTGGTTGGAGTGCTTTTGGTAGAAATAACTTGATATTAAAAGGAAATATACCTATGTGTTTGAAAAGAAAGGTTTTTAACAAATGTGTTTTACCAGTTCTTACTTATGGATCTGAGACTTGGACACTTAATAGAAGATCAATACAGAGACTTCAGACCACTCAAAGAAGTATGGAGAGATGTATGTTGGGAGTAACAAGAAGAGATCGAAAACGCAATGTATGGGTAAGAGAACAAACAGGTGTTACTGACCTCATTGAAAAAATTAAAAGATTGAAGTGGAGTTGGGCTGGACATATTGCTAGAAGAGATGATAATAGATGGACAATTGAAATTTTAAACTGGATTCCAAGAGATTGTAAAAGACCCAGAAGGAGACCACATGTAAGATGGATAGATGAAATAAGAAAATGTGTAGGGGTGATGTGGAGAAGAGAAGCTAAAGATCGGAGAAGATGGATTAAACTTGGAGAGACCTTCATCCTGCAGTGGATTGATAATGGTTGATAATGATGATGATGATGAAGTAATTTCAATTTGAAAAAAGAGAAACAAATTGTTGTTTTTAAATATATATATTTTGGTAAGCCATTTTAGATTAATTAATTAAAAAGGAGGAAATGTTTAAACAGCTTTGAATAGTAATTAAGATATGTCAAATATAAACAAATCAATCAAGGAATTTGAACAACATACAAATAATTATGAGAAACATATTTATTGAAAAACAAATGTAGAGTATTTTCAAAAACACACAAGCTTACAAAAAGGACAGAAAAAAACAAAATTAATCAATTGGAGTTGATGTTGCAGTTGAAGCAGAAGTCAGCTGAATTGAAATTAGTTGAAACAATTACAGAGTTTCAGAGTTAATTGTATGTCCTCCAATTGCTGTTAAAGGACAGTTTAAACTTTCCTACATTTTGAATGGATTTTATAACATAGGCATGATCAGCTAAAGTATCAGAAAAGACTTTGAACCAGTTGTTATTGGGTTCTGAAAGAAAACTGTCCCCATCCATCATGCTTCAACCTATATTGGAAATGATATCTGGATTGAAGCTTTATTAAAACCTTGCATTGCCCAAAAAATTATCAAAGTCACATCAGTACATAATTCTAGAGAATATATAAAAATTAAATGTAGAATAAACTAAATCTATAATAATAAATAAATATTATTATAGAATTGTTGTATTTGGACAAGTTAATTTGTTTTAATAATAAGTTTATTTATATTTTCTAGTTCATTTATTTAAAAGCATTAATATTTAACTTCTAATAAATAATAAGTTTAATGTTGTTTTTAATGAAAAATCTGTATATGTCAAATAAGTTTATGAAATTAACATATAAATATATACAGATTACTTTAATCAATCAACAATAACAATAATAATAACACTAATAATAAAGACATTTTTTTTTTAAAATCTCTAACTTTCGATAAATATATAGAGACAAAACATTTCATCAGTATAATTAAAACAAGTTTATGGTTCATTCTTGCAAAAAAAAAAAATCTTTTAATTCTATAATAACTAATTAATATTGTCTAATTTTCAGAATTATTTATTTAATATAATGGATATCAATATTATCGATTAAATGCAGTAGTTACATTTATAAAGTATTTTAATTATATATTAAATAAAGATCTGAGTGTTGTTAAGTGATTTAATGGATTTTCTGTTTACTATTAATTTATTAAACTTTAAGATAAATCTCAGTGTCTAGAATTTTATGTTTGGCCCAGGCCTCTTCCAATCAAAAATAGATGGGAATAAACTATATTAAATGGATATACATCTGATTAATGATAAGACACACAAATTTATGTGACTAAGATTATTATAAGCATATAAACTAATAATCAGCTTTTCAAGCTAATTGAAAGAATAGGTGGATTCATTCTATTCTTTCACAAAGACTTTATCTTGTATTAGAAAAATGAGAGTATTCATTTACTGTTAAGATCCACAAAGCTATGTGCATTAGCTTGAAAAGCTGATTATTAGTTTATTACAATTCAAAAACATATGCTATATAAAATAAATATCTCATTTATATAAGCATATAGTATAAAGCAAGCACATACCAAAAAAATTTATTATTTAATCATGATAATCTAGTTATATAACTAATGCATCTGCCTCTTTGTCTTCATTCTGATTATTGGAATTATTGTCATCATTTGTATTTTTGATGCTTACATTTTAGATAATCATTAACATCACACCAACATTGGTATTACCCCCACTTAAATAAGTTATATTTTTATTATCCCCTTATCAATGTATATACTTAAGTACATATAAATAGTGCATCAAGTTATGGTTATTGATGTAATACATCATCTGACCAATTTAACCATTATCATCAGTTGATGCCCTAAATATTTTGACCATATTCTCCCTTATTTTTACATTCATTTACATTTGACACATAAACATATGACCAGGTATTAAAGAGGCTTTTTATTCCCTCTATATTATATTCCATTACTATATCTATGTGTGATCTGTTATGATTGACATATGAATGTGACAAACTTCTATTTCAGTTCTAAAATCCAGGCAAATCAACATTATGTGGATTGCAATATCAAAATTTATTAAGTAGAATAATATTAATAATAATAGCCAAACAAAGATGAAATTGAAATGGAAGTTATTGTAAATCCCAGCTAGCTATATATAAACTAGTATAAATTCTGATATATAAACGAAAAAGTATAGAATAGATCTACCTGCACTTGAGTTAGAATTCTATTTAAGAATTCAATTTATTGATGTGTTATAATGTATAGTAAGCACTATATATTAATGTGATTTCAGTACAACCATAAGTCATTCTAAAATCACTATAAACAATCAGAGTGTAAAAGTCATAGCTCATTTTTAAGAATTTCTAGATATTAAATAAAACAAACAGGTAAGAGATGTAAATATTAATAATAATAGCTGAAATGAAGATAGCATTAAAGGGAAATTATTGTAAACTCCCACCAAGCTATATATAAACTAATACAAACCCGTGCAGAATGGTTGTATTGAAATCATATTAATATATAGAATTCACATCCTGTGACCCTGTGATGCAATACATTAGTAAACTGAATGCTTAAATATGATGTGAGCCAAAATTCAGATGGGTCCATTCCGTATTTTTTTATTGACACTTTTGTTTTAGTTTATATATAGCTCGCTGGAGGTTTAGAATAACCCGCTTAAATAAATAGAATAACATAAGTATTGGTCTCTTTAATATGGCATGACGACAACTATTCATCGTTATAATTTAATTTCTAAAAGTATCAATTAATAAATTGATTTACCTAGCAGAAGTAGCAGCATAATAGATTTCTCTAGTTGGCAATATATATATATTTTAATTCAATAATAAAGTTACTATTTAACAAAGATCCCATACTATTATTTATATAAGTTCAATAATTAAATTAATATTAGAAGGATTTGATTAGTTTTCTGAGATATCCAAACTCAGAATAAAATGCTTTCCTTGTAAATGATGATTGCTAAATTTAATCTTTTTTCCCTCTCATTATTACATATCGCTGAATTGTTATGCATTTGAACAAACATATTTAGGAGCAATAATATCTTATTTTCTTCAAGTTCAAAATGGAATACTGTGATAATCAACTATTTAATTCACGTCAAGCGTTGGTGGCCTAGTAGTTAGCATAGCTGCCTTCCAAGCAGCTGGCCCGGGTTCGCTTCTCGGTCAACGCATTTAACACATGAGAAAAAAAACTATTTAATTCATTAAAATAATCTTTTATCATTATTAAAATTAAAACAACTTTTATATAATAAAGCAATAATGAATTAAATGTGCGCATTAAAATATAAAAATATATTAATAATAGATGTTATATATATATTATTGTTACTTCAATTAAAAGAAAGAATTTGTGAAAATGAGTTTGATATTTATTTAAATATATTGTGTAATTTGCATATTGAAAGAAATTAATCTTCATCTTATGTTTTTTTGTTTCTTTTTGTCTCAAAGACTGATCAAAATAAATTTGGTTTTTAAAAATGAAGGCCAATATGTACAGATTTTAAGACACTAAAATTCTGAACATTTCTTTACAAACATCTAAAATAATTTATAATTATTTACACTTTAGCAATGATATTTAATTATATTATGATTTTTTTTTAATATAAGCAAAGATGAAATTACATATTTAATGAGTAAAAGATTAAATAATTTAGTTATAAATTAAGATCCCATAATAAATTGTGTTAAAAAGATGGCAATAGTGACTTAATCTGCATTCATTTAGAAAATATAACAGTAAACTGTTTATCATCACACTCTAACAATTTTCTTTGATATCTGTCATAAATTTTTTTGCTAAAATTAGGAATAATATAAAGAGGGGTGTGGGGAGTTGAAACTAATTACTCACCAAATCCAGTCTTAAATAAAATAATAATATATATGAAAGAATATTATGAGCTCTACATACTACTAAATCCCCTGACTAGTTAAAGATCATTATGATTAGTAGGTTACACATGGTGCACATGAAGTAGTCATAAGTTGAATAAATAATAATTATTTAATGCAAACATGGCTGAACATTAAAATCATACCCACATACTAACACAATAGTATTTGAATTCATTATCACATGCTAATTATACACTCAGCTTTTAAACAAGGAAAAAAAAACTTAGGTCAATCTAAATGAATGGAATTGTTTAATGCTCAATTATCCATTAAGATGTTATGACCACCTGAGTAACTAATTAAACATATAATTATATATAAAAGACAGAAAACTGTGAAGGGAATATATCCAATGCCAAGTAAAAGCATATATTTTAGTAATATGCTCTTTATTCAATTTCTATGTAATTGTCCAATTATACATTGTTAAAATTATAACAGTTTCCATTATTCTTAATAAATAAACATAAAACATAATCAATAAAACTAGTATTTAATTACAAATTGTAGATGCTTTCCACGAATATCCATAATTACCAAATTCAATAATTAATCATATCACTTGTATTTTAAAATCAACTATTAAAATATAATAACAGATTCATCAATTCAAATATATTCTGAGTATTAATGAAGCAAATTTACTATTATCAGATCATCCAAAATATCCTTAAGTTTATTACATGTACGTATTTCTGCACATACATTGTCAACAATTCTTGTGGAATGAGGAGTTCATGCTCTTAAAAGCAAATGACAGAAAGGCAGATGTGGTCACTTCAATAACTGCAGTACCAGCCTTGATTAAACTTTTTATAACATCCTATACTAACATTTAGAAAGTTTTGGTATAAGTACTTGCAAATAAAATTCTAGCAAAAATAAAGCTTTTATTTTTTATTTGCTAATGGCAGTCATACATTCTCGGTTCAGGATAAAATTAAATAATTAGATCATTAAAGTAATAATGATCAGAAATATATTAAATGGTTTTTTTTTTAAAAAAATTACTACAAAAGTGGGGGAAATCAATCATTTTTTTGGAAACAGCTTAATCAGTATATTCTTGATCCTTTACTTAAAAGGAGTCTGTCTGGAATTTTCAAATCATGTCTAATATTTAATCTTGACATGGATCTGAAAAATTAATTTGAATATTGTAAGATTACAATATAACAACATCATAATAATTTATGAATATTTTGCTGATTTTTCCAATAGTTATTGATAAAAATCATTAATACAGTCTCTACAGATACTCAAATGTTACTAATAAATGGAATATGAAAATCGCAAATCCCATTCTAATCAAACAGAAAATAATCCTAGTCAATAAAACCAAAGTATAATAATATTATAGTACCCTAAATATATATAAAAGTCAAATAAAATCTTTACCTAAATCTTAACATCTCAATTTATTCAAATGATAGAAGAATGCACTAAGATGAATCTTAATTTATATATAAATATATATTTCAATATACATATTTTTGTGGCACACAGATAAGGAATGATTTGTGCCAATTTTATTCAGACTTGTTTGTTTCACAAGACAGCACTACTGAAATTAAAAAGTAGCATTTGATGATAGTGATATTTTATAATTAAATTTCGGGTAATGATATGTAACTGGTTCTATTATTTATATATGTGTGTGTGTGTGTATGTTTAGGAATTTTCAAAGTTTAAAATACCTATCGTACTAGTCTTGCTTTGTGTACATACCAAAATATATGTTTATTTATTCACAAAATATGATCTTTGCTGATTTATATTCACACTTCTTGTTAAATAGGTCTGGGTTTCAATATACATTACATCTTTGTGATAAAACAGTAAAACGCACGATCTTTTTACCTGTGCCATTTTATTCACATTTATATTTGTTTCACAAAAGAGAGCTGTTGAAATTAAAAAGTAACATTTGGTGATAAAGATATTTTGTAATTAAATTTCAGGTAGCAATATGCCACTAGTTCTATTACTACCTCATATATATATATGTGTGTGTGTGTTTAGGAGTTTTGCTTTGTATATGTAATTGAATATATGTTTATTTATTCACAAAATAAGATCTTTATTGATTTATAAATCTGAGTTTCAATATACATTATATTTTTGTGACAAACGGATAAGAGATTACCTTTCTGTCTATGTCATTTTATTCAGATTTATATTTGTTTCACAAAAGAGCACTGCTGAAATTAAAAAGTAATGTTTGGTAATAGTGATGCTTTATAATTGAAATGCACATAGTGATATGCATATAACAAATTTAATTTTGTTTGCACAAGTATTTGATCTTATTATCTGAGAACAAACAGCAAGATCTAAAAATTTATTAGATTTGTCCCAAAATTCATATCAAAAATAATTAACTATCGACAAATTTAGTACTACAATCTAATTTTATCAATTTATATCACCAAGATAAAGATAATCAAGACTTTTAAATGATTTACTAGTTCTTATATTTAAAAAAAAGAATACTAATTTTTATATGAACTATCACATATAGATATTATTAGGGTTGAAAACAAACTTTGCCTTGTTCCAAGAAATACAATCAAACTGTTACAAATATAATTAATCCAAATATTATCTAGCCATAGCCGAATAAATCTTATATGACTATTCAGATATTGGGAATCCACTAAAATTGTATAGAATTTGAAAATCAAGTTTTTCTACAATGACATCTGAAATATTATTAAGTAAAAGTTTTTTTATGTTTACTACATCCTCCAGCAACTTCATTTTAAACATCACATCTAGAAAACCACATCGCACATTGATTGTTTTTAGAAATTTTTTAGCCACAATTTGGAAAAACACTTTAAAGTAGTACATATCTTACTTTCACACAAATGGAACAATTTTTTTTTTTTAATATAGAAAGTATCTGCTTATTAAACCAACTAGAACTTCTCAACCTGGACATTAACTCAACGCAGCAGGAACCAAATACGATCCAACAAAATAGCTTTCTTTAGGATGCAAAAATGTAAATGTCCATAGGCTAATACAAAAAAACTTTCATAAACTTTATCCCTAATAATTGAACTATTAATCAATTATTCAAAACTAAGCTTTTGCAGATAATATTCGTCAAGATTTACAATAAATCTCTTTTGAAGAATCTTTATATACAGTGATGGAATCTCTAATCTGATAACAATAATGACCTGTTTGCTAATGATGTGACTGATATCTATTTATTTATAACAAATAAAACTTGGTTAATTCATTACTAACATGACATTACATATGATTGCTTTTCAAAAAAGATTTTAGAATTTGACTAATGTATGTAATTCCAAATCCAAATCTGTATAAAGCAGTCATATTCTTTATTGTTTTACAAACTAGCATATTGCATATATATCATATAAATTCTTCTTACTTCTATCATAGTGAGACAGGAATACATTATATTTTTCCCACTATTTACCAAACAGCATATTTAGTTTTAATCCAAAATCATATATTAATTCATTTAAACCTCAATTTTGCTTCATTTTTTTATTTTATTTTTTTAAAAATCTTTTAACAAATGCTTTTGAATTTTTATATTTGTTGCAATTTGTCATTGTGAATGTTATCTTTTATAATGATCTTAATTGAAAATATCATTTTCCCAATATTAAATATTATTTTCATATTTGGGATGGACAACATGTTTATGCTTATTACATTCCACTCATAGTCAAGAGTTTCATTTATTCAATCATTTCCCTCTTAGTTGTCCCCTTCATTCCATCTGCCATGGTTGTTATGTTGTTTTTCTTACAACTAATTGTTCTTTAAAATTTCAGAAATATTACCAAATATATCACTTCCTTTATTTTGCTGCAATATCTTATATAAAAGCAATTTATCCATTCTACTTTGAACATATTTTAGCAACAACAAAAAAAGTATTCTATATATATGTACACATAATCTTACATTTGGACTGTCCTGCGAAAATTAAAATAAAAGTGGCTCTGAAGAAGAGTGCAGGATAGTTAAAACGTAAAATTGTGTGTACATGTATACACAATAAAAAAAAAAATTCTAAAAAGTATTCAAAGTCAGGTGGATAACTTGTAACTTTAAAACTTTCTGTTTTTAAAAGGACTATAATTTCCTCATTTAGCCTTTTGTTTTTCAATTTCTTTATATAATTCACTACATTTTACATCCTAGCTCAACTTTAGTCCAGCTTTTTTCTCAGCTACTCAATTATGAAATCGTTTATCTAAAGATATACTTTAAATTTTTAAAGAGATAGAGATAAGAATATGTGGTGTTTTTTTTTTTTTTACAAATATTGTTTTTTTAAATAATAGTTTAGTTTTTTGTGAAATATTCCACAAACAAAAATATTTAATTCTTATATCTAATGAAAAGATATATATAGTAATATACACTTACATGACAGTATGTATAGTACTGTATATATATATTATCTATTTTTTCTTCAACATGTTTTTTAAAGTTTTTTGCCTTCTCATACTTCAAACGGCAATTTTTCAACGACAATTAAAAATAATTTTAAAAAAAACTACTTCTTAGATTCAGGTTTTCTTCATAAATTATGCAACAGTCTAATAATAAAAACCCCTTAGGAGGAAATAAAATTTAAAATGAATAATTAAAAATAATAATAAAAAAAGAAGAGACAATTGACAAGAGTGGGGGGGGGGGGATTTAAAATAAAATGTGAATTAATCATAAAAATATTTAAATGAGTTATTAAAAACATGATTTTTTTTCTTTTCCTTATTACTAACCTACACATGCAAAATATATTTTGTTAGATTTTTTTTAAAAAAAAATTCTAGATAAAAAGCAAAAACTAAATAAAAACATTATCGATTGTTGCTTATCATTAAGTGATATAATTGAAACTTGCACTTTCAAGCTATTGTATCAACTTTAATAGAGTTCTGTCGGAGGTACATCACAAAATAAGACACACAAAAAAAGCATGATCATAATACTTTATTGCCAAATGCTTTGAGTAAATACTATTTTATATATATGTGTGCACAAAACAATATAATCTATCTTCCAATTACTTTTAAAGTCAAGTAGTAGAAATATATGTATATACTATAAATGATTTTGTTACACTTTTCTCATTACTATATGGCATTATACTTTCAAACATATGTCTTAATTGCTAACTAGTGGTCATAATAGTAGAATGTTTCTGAGCATAAATTGTAGATTACATAAATATATAAGCATACTGATTAACATTATTACTTCTGAATACGAAATATTTAAGTATTTATTTCTAAACCAAGTTAATAAACATATCTAATATATAGAGACATATAAATAAAAATTAATTTTTATTATAAATCTATAATAAAGTGTGAAGCAACATGCTGGAAAAAAGAGACCATCTCACGTTAACATGACACAAACAATTTGATTATATTTTAGGGGCCATAAAAAAAGACATCAGCTATAAAGTTTATTTAAATATTAACTAGTTACTTACAGTGATCTGTACATTAATAACATATATATATATATATATTAAAGATTAATCCTCAAATAATGGTTTTTAACTTTTCTTTCAAAAAGTTTTATCTTATGCATTGGATTGAGAGTATTTCATTTACTTAAATATCAATTTTGGAAAATTTATATTAATAATTTTTATTAGTCATTCATTAGATTAGAGATTCTCCAATAATGAATAATGTCATATATCTGTAATGTAATTTTCACTACACCACTCTCACACAAGGTATGGACTGGTTAAAACTATCCACTTTTAACACCTTGTGGAGGGATGTAATAATAAACATTTGCTGGAAGACAAGTGAAAAAGATCTATGATACCCAAGACAGTTGTTCCAGACCACAATCTCTTATAAATATCTTTATCATTTATCAGTATATATATAAATAGAAAATTACTACAGTTTAATTGATGTGTCAAACGTGCTGCCTTCACAACTTAATGAAAGTTTGTATATATATATTGTAGCCCTTGGATTTGTTCAAGACTCAATTTTTTTGAGTTAACTATGCAAGAGAAGGTTCAATCAAAATTTTCCTCATAGTTTATATTTTTTTCCTTTAATAAGCAAAATTTTAGCCAAGACCAAGTTCGAACCCATATTTATAGGGATTGCGTACGTTTGACTTGGTAAGCAATCTGAAAATTTATTATTGGGATATTTCTAACCAAAAGATTATTTTATTTTAATTTATGGGTCAAGTTAGTATTAAAAATATATTTGAGAAAAGCAAGATGTATACATTAGTTAATAGGTTGACCGAAAAGAGGGAGGAGATGTGTCACTCTTAAAACTATGTGAGATAGTGATAATGAAGCGTCACAATTTTATACTAATGGGTTAGAAATAAATAGTTCCTGAGATTAAATGAAAAAAAAAATAATAATAGTTATAAGGATTAAAGTATTAAATCGGTTAATTAAAAAAATGTATACATGCAGACATGTGTGTGTATTTAATCTAATTTTGGATCTTAATTGTAAAATTTACAGTTAATAATCATTCCTTGTCATGTTGTAAGGACATCAAATTAAGTCATTTTAATAAGTTTAATATACGCAACCAAATTTTAGTTCAAAGATTTGGGTTTGAAACTGGGCTGCAATATATTTTGTTTCATTATTTAAGGGGAAAAGTAAAAGGGGGGAAGAGAGCTGTTCTGTTATTTACTTTTAATGTGGGTTTCACGGGTGTTATATTACCCAGTAAATCATCAGAGCCATTTAAATGATATAAGTTTCACCAAGGAATTTAAGTATACAATTAATGGGAATGATCTGTTGAATGTCAAATTAATTGGCAATTATAGCTGTTGAATGTAAAATTAATTGTTGGTCCTTTGTTACAATGCAGATATGAATTTGGCATGGTTTTCTAAAAGAGCAAAAGGTTAAAATTATCCAGAGGAAAAGGGAACAAGAATCAATTAATTAAAAAAGAAAATGACCAGATGGCAGACTATAAAATCTATGTTGTTTAGCAGAAGGGGGGATATTTTATTTGAAACTCTCTGTTTGCAAGTTTTTCTTTTATTGACTTAGAGAGAAACTGTGCTATAAAATTTAAAGAAATATTTTTTAAAAAAAAAATTGTTATTATTGCTCTTTTGTCTCTTAAGAATAACTTTTCTAAATTTAACATTGTATTAAGAAAAGACAATGTGTATTGAATAAATTTTAAGTGGGCACACATTTTTAATCTCCGAAAGTTAATCAGTGGTCATGGTTAGATCAGCAAATAGTAAAATTTAAAACCCAGAAGTTTGATATCGTATATATAAGCGTTCAATTTAAATATAAAATGAATTCAAAGATGGGAAAAGACAATCAAAAATGGACTTATATCTTGAAAAAGTTAAACGAATGTTATTTAACTGTAATCTGCATAAATTAAAAATGAGGAACTCGGTTCAGCCAAATAAAAATCGTATATCTGATGGCAAAGGAATCAAACCCCATCACCAGAACTTTTTGCTACAAAGACTCATGTGCTTCTACAAACGAATTACGGAGGAATGGAAAAAGGAAAAATGGAAAAGGAAAAATGGAAACCAGGAACTTGGAGGACACTTGCCAAAGAACTCTATATAAGTATAATCTTTTGTTTATTATTCGATATTTATGTAGGACATTTAATATAGAAAAAAAAAGAATTTCTTTCTTTATGTTTGAGTATGTATATCCATTGTAAGATTAATTCATTGTTTTATCATGTATATTCATTTTAAAATTAATTCATGGTATAATTATAAGTGGGTTATTTTGGGGGTAGAAATATTGATATCAGATGATTTTGTATGTGTTTATTTAAATGCTTTTGCTATCAGTCATTTTGGGGGTAGGTAAAATTGATATCATGTCGTTCTGATGTGCCTTATTTAAAATGCTTTACAAACATTTTTAAAAAAAACAAAACACTGAGAGATATTATTATTAAGTGAAATGTTTTGCATGAATCGTATCAGAAGTTATTGTCAAATGCTTAGACCTATAAAATTGCATGACCATTGAGCTAAAACATCATCATTTTCTTATAAAAGTGCATGGTAATAGTTTTAAAATTTCAATACACATTTCTTATTATTTCTTATTGTTGTTATCGTAAATTTAAGGTTAGATACAAGTTGATTAATGCTTGGAAAATTTATTGGCTCATATTCCAGTGCACTAATTCGCAAGAATATTAAAGATATGAAAGTTTTACTTGTAGAAGTTGATGTTCTGACCTGTATGTCATGTGGATAGACAAAAGTCTCGACAAAGCCAGTGAAGTCTAGCTCACTAAGATATTTATGCTATATTCATAAAGTATTTGAAAACAGTGGAAGAGTTTTCCCACTTGATTATTCTCTACACCGTAAGAAAGTTTCTTTATTGTTGGCCAGAGGTAATAGGTATACCTAAGTTTTTGTATGACTAGTGATAAAAATCCTAGCATATCTCAACCTTAGTGAAAAGGTTCTCTCTTATTCAGGTCACTGCCTGCCTCATGTTGATGTTTGATATTCCTTACGAGTGTATGAAAAATAGCCATGATAAGCATTATTTATAAGTGTTGGATACAAGGTCGCAAACTCACTTTAATTTTCAGGATGAATGCAGAGAATGTATGTGCGATTGGTGTACTTGAATATTGTTTTGTTGATCTAGTTTGATTTATCAATTAGAGCCAAGAGTTATAAAGTTAATAAACGTTAAATTAAGGGTTAAATAAAACTTGTAAGCAATGTGTATATGAAATTATCTCCTAAATATTTCCACGACTAGCTGAGAACTTCGCTGGAAAGGTAACATTATTAAATTATTATGTCATAAAAACATGAGTATAGACTGTGTGCACAATGATGATGATTGATCTAGATGCCGATTTATTTGCATTGACTTAGTCCCACCATTCATAAGATATCTCTGTTGTAAAGATTAGGGCAAAAGGATGTTCGATCAGAATGATAGGATAAGATTAAAAAATTTGCAAGGGAATGTTAATCCAAAATAGTTAAATAAAATTATTAAATTTGATTATGGAAAAAATTAGCTCTCAAAGCAAATCGGGAATTTAAAAGCATTAAACACGGGAAGAAATTTGGTATTACCTGTATCTAGATTAAAAATGAAAGTGTCAATATAATATATATGTGAATAAACAATATTTATCTAAATCGCATGTTGAAAATTGATAATAAATTGAAAGTATGCTAGCCTTTCTCACATGCGCAATTATAACAGAGAAAGCCAATCAGATTTTAAACTTTCAATTTATTATATATGTGAATGTAAATATTATTTTTTTACTCCATGGTAATTATGATTCCCTGATAATTAGGAAATAAATATTGGTATTTTAAACTTATTGATATTATCCATTGATTTAGGGATAGATATATGTTTAGATTTTTTTTTTATAATACGGTTATAAAACAAGGGAAAACCATGCGAGTCATCAAGCAAACGGGTATATGTTTCTGTATTGAATTGTAGTTTGTTAAATAAAATTTGTTATTTGCTTTAAATAAAATTTGCCTATGTCTCAATGTTTTTGTGGGTTATTATTATCTAGATATCTCAATACATTATTATTAATATTTAAATTATCATGTACGTAAATAATATCCGGTAAAATTATTTAAAATGGTTAATTTCAGATACTTAGAATTACCAAATAATTTAGTATATTTGAGATGTGAACTGTGAATAGAGATAGTTATTGAGTGATAGAGGATGCAGGGGGTGGACATAAAATCCTTTCTCCATCCATTGTATTCAAACACCTCTCTAGACGCACTTCTTTATCATTTTGTTATAATAGTGAATAGGTTTATAATGTATTTCTAAAAGATTTAATAAGCTTAAATTATTCTGAGCTTTAATGTAAATAGATATTAAACTACATTAAAGACAGCCAAGATCACCTTGGAGGTGATCAAGAGAGGAGTGCTTATCACCAATGATCTGTCGCAGCTTATTCGATTTCCACACCTAATTGTTCTAAAAACCCTGAGAAGATATGATAAGGGGAAAAGAGCTAGCAAAAATGAAATATTTTAATACTAAAATAGATAATAGTGTAATAGACCTATGGATGTGAAGTTGATGGAGGAGTGGATCAGGAAGGTGGAGATGGATATAGAACTTTGTAATTAGAATAAAATTTAATTATGGCTTTAATGATGGTGAATGGGTAGTGTGCTGAGAATAACCAAGAATTCCAAAGATATTAATATTATCGATTTTAATGCATTCTCAGTGCTCTCTGAATCGATTGATTATTTATTAACCCATTCATTAAATAGCATTACTGAAAATTATTGAAGTGAGATTTAACCTTTATATTTTATTAAAGTTGCAATTTGGAGCCCTGGCAATTAAAATTATAGATGTTCTGTACCACCATCATCATCCCAGTAGGCTTTAAAAATAGTGTTAGCTGGGAATGATGAAGCATCCATCAATCCATCCTTAAAATATTACAATTGGCATACAATTTATCTGCAAGTGTTTAATTGCAATATAGATTTAAATATAGTACAATTAATCCATAACGTGGATGTGCGACTATTTGAATAAAAATTCTCATTTGTTAGAACCAAGTTTTAATTAGCTTAAACGGTCCAATAATATATGTGATATTTGTAAACTCTCCCAATCGTATTAGTTCTATTTGAAATGCAATGTAGATGACCAATCGAGGGATTGCAAAATGCGTTTATGTCAATTTAATAAGTTTTGATAAAATTAACAAAGTAAAGCATAACTTTTCATTTGTTAGAATTGACTTTTATTTAATTACATTTGGTTTGTAACGCGGTTGCACGAAGGAGATTATACATTGTACTTGAGAAATTATTAAATTAATTTATACTTAGAAAATATTTAATTTGCACTTAAGAATATTTAATTCATACATAGGGAAACCTTTTTATTTACAATATATATATATTCCTACATTTATTTACACATTAATGTGCAGTTGAATATCTTCTTACATTCCTAAACTAATAAAAGAAAATATATAATTTTTGATTGTAATTTAGAAAAATATTCTCCTTAATTAGATTTAAATTAATATTTATCTACGATTAAATAAAAATGAGCAATTTTCCAAGCAGTAATTGACAGGATAACTTGGATAAAAATTGTAATGAAAAATCAGAAAACTCGCAGAATAAGTTTAAAAAGATAGCAGATGATAGAGATGTAAAAAGAAAATTTGCTATAAGTTCTATGTTCCACGCAAGAAATTAGAGAATAGTATTATTATTACCTACCAGAAAGTTTTATATAAGCTGGTTAAATAATATATTTACAAATATATTTTATATAATTAAATCTAGGTGTAAATATTACCTCATCTGGATAAAACTTTACATAGTAGTAGTAGCTCTAATGTTTAGTTTTATCACTATCATTTTTTACCATTATGGATCCACTGCAAGATGAAAGTCTCTCCAGGATTAATATAATTTCTCCAATTCATAGCTTCTCTTTTCCACATCACATTTCAAATTTCCTTATTTCACCTATTCATTTCACATGTGTTATCTTTCTAGGTCTTTTACAATTTCTTGGGATCTAGTTTAAGACTTTATTTATCCATCTATTATCATTTCTTCTAGAAATATATCTATCTTAGTTGCATTTCACTTTCTTAATTCTTTCAATAAGTCAATGATATCTTTTTGTTCTCTCACTAAAATATTACATTTTCGATCCTTTCTAATTATTCCGAACATTTCTTATCTCCATATTTCATTCAGTAATCTGAAGTCTCTGTACTGCTCTGCTATTAAATGTCCACGTTTCAGATCCACAAACAATAACTTGTAAAACACATCTATCAAAAAAATCTTTGATTTCAAACACATAGGCATATTTCCTTTTTATATTAAGTTCTTTCTACCAAAAGCACTCCATCTAAGTTTAATTTTATGATTAATTTCATACATTGTGTTTCCATATTGCATTAATACATTAAAGATCAGCCTTTTTAAGCTATTGTGCATGCATTTTTTACGAGTGTTAATAATAAATGAATACTTTCATAAATACTATATCTTGTGTTGAGAATGAAAGTATTCATTTATTATTAACACTCGTAAAAAGTGCATGTACAATAGCTTAAAAAGGCTGATCTTTAATGTATTACAATTTATAAAAAACATAGTGCTATAAAAATAAATGCTTATTTACATATGTTTAAGTTTCATTTGAGAGTGACGTTAAGTAAATTCTAGATAATTTCGTCGACGTCATTCATTCAGACATCGTAAACAGCAATTTAAAGTGAGTAGTCTATCCTCACGCTTTCATTTCCAGTACTTAAGATTTGTCCATATATAAGCATTTGGGTTGGAAAGAATACGTTTCATTTTATTCTTTCATAAATACTATATCTTGTGTTGGGAATGAAAGTATTCATTTATTATTAACACTCATAAAAAGTGCATGCACAATAGCCTGAAAAGGCTGATCTTTAATGTATTACAATTTATAAAAAACATAGCGCTATAAAAATAAATGCTTATTTACATATTGCATTAACAAATTGATCAAGATAATTTGTATTTGCTAACTTCTAAATTCATGATTGCAATCTTTATTTTCTACTTCCAAGAAATTTTCTGGACATCCATCCTTAGTCGTACATTCTTATTTTAATCTGATAAGTCTTGCAACATTTTCTGGAGCTCTGAAACATTATTTGCAAAAACAATTACATTATTTCCAAAATCTAGATGACTTAAATAATCGCCATGTACTTTTATTCCCTTAGCTTTCTATTTTAATAAGAAAATAGTTCCAATAAAACTGCTGAAAAATTTTTGAAGATATTGAATCATCCTCTCATAAATCCTTATTGATGTTAATTTTCTTACAATCACCATGTAATATAATTAATTAGTAGTAATAAATTCTCCATATAGTACTGCCACTCAATGCAAGCCTTAGTAATCAATGGATACAGGCGAATGAGCTTGGATTGAAAACATTAACGTGTTTTCACCTTGAGCTCCTAGCTTTCTAGTTAACTAAATAGGTAAAAAGTGGCTTCTGAAGAGTTGCAATAGATGCTCTCAGATCCAAAATTCCTCACTGATAAAAGGCACAAGCTAGAAACTCGTCTGGGAATTTTGGATGAGTAGGCACTAGATGGGGATTTTATGCACAAACCTTAAATATTGTTCAAAATATGACAATAAACTGAGGTTATTATATCTTAATAGATCAAACTTTTAATCACTGTAGAAATACTTAAAACATTGAATACCTTTTCATAAACTGCAAATCCAAAACACAACAATTATCCATATTCGCTGATCAATTCTGCAACTTCTCCTAATAGTTGAATATGATCCAATGTGCTAAAACCACTTTTAAATACAATTTGTGTTTTTAGTTGATATGAATCCAAATTTTTTATAAGAAAATTGTAATTATCATGGTAAAGATTTTGTATAGAGCTGACAGAAGACTGATAATATCTGTAACTTCTAATATTTTTTCACCATTTTCACGGAATTCTTCTAATCATCTGATACATCTTTATCATTTAAATATTTGGTATATAATTTTGCAAATAATTTTTATACTTTTATTTTATCTTTTTCTTTTAAGATATCAATAATAATTCCAACATTTCCTAGAGCTTTTCTTCATAAGTGTAATTGCATATCTCACATCTTTTTTTTAAACGCTTGGCATTTTAGAAGATGTAGTCATTACAATTGTTATTTTGTTTTCCAGTTCTTTATTACTATATAATTCTTCATAGAAATCTTCCACATATTTCATGATGTTATCCTTCTTTTTAGTAATAGTCTCTATCTTTTATTCTTGTTGCTTAAATAACTTTTCTCCCAATACCAAGATGTTAATTTTATAATTTTGAAACTTTTATTTTCTTGTACAGTTTTCTTTGTCAATTCACAATTATATAACTCTTTTGTGTACCATTTAAACTCCAAATATTCAATTTATCTTAATGAACCATATTTAAATATTTTCATATCCCTTCCTTTCTTCATTTATTAGTAAACTGCTTCTTCTTCTTTTTTTTTTTGTAGCAGCTATCTTTATTGAGTTCATAGTGTTAGCAATTGATCTCAATTAAATAGAACCAGCTTCAAAATCCTATAAATATTTTTAAATGATAAGCAAGTTCTAATTTAAATTCATTTGTGTTCTTTTGTAGGTTAGGAATATAAACTATTAACAGTGTTTATATATATATATATTCATCTTTCAATTTTAGCATTAACACAGATCTTACATCTCATTAATTAATAATCATTCTCTGTGTTAAATCTACTAAGAACGTTATAATCTTACAATATGTTTCCCATTATTTAAAATATAATCAAATTACCTTCATTTGGATGTTTCCATATCCATTTCTATTTTGCATTTTTTTTTTCAAAAAAAGAATTTACAATACAGTATACAATTTTTATTTTTCTGTAAAAACTACAAATCTGAGTCCTTTCTCATTTCTACTACTATAGACAAATTTATTGACAGCACTTTCATTCTTCAATAGTTTCCAATTTTAGTACTAAAATCTCTCATGAAAATTTTAAAGTGTTTGGTCTGTTCAAAAGCATTTTGTACATTTGCATAAAAATCCTTTACTTCTTCGTCATAATGAGAACTTGGGACATAAATCTGAATTATCTGCATTTGAAGTTTTTCATTAAGTTGAATAATTAATCTTGCCACTTTGTCTATACCATCAATTTCCATAATGTTGTCCTTCCAATTTTTATTTATAATGAATTCCACTTCACTTGTACTTCAAATATTTATGCCTTTATAGTAAGGTACATGTCCATTTTTCAAATCTATCATGCTTTCATCTTTTCATTTAGTTTCATCAAAGCTAACAATGTTCCACTTGTGTTTCCAATATTTGTATATTGATCCCCTTTTTATATCAATTATATCTGTACTTTTTTTTCTAACTTCATAAAGTTTAACAATGAGATAGTTAATGTAATTTTTTCCCCTCAAAAACGATCTGCAACTGAAACTGGTGTCATCAAATACCAACTTGGAACCACAATCAGGAGATTCTTAGCACTCTCTGTATTTGTCCAACTGTTGTTTTGGATGAAAATTTACAAGTTCCTGGGAGTAAGAACTATAATTTAGATTCTGCTTCAAGAATACATCACTTAAGAACTATCAGGCAACTATAAAAAAAATCCTAATCTTTCATGATCTTAAAGTCAAAACAAAAAAGCCAATAAACTCACCATGTAAATTAGTGTGTGCTGATGAGCAGTCCATATCAGGTTTATTTACCATATAAATAATCACATACTAATAACAGCTGCAATGTCAAGAAAGTATGGAGTGGATATTAAAAAAAAATTATCATATTGAGTTTTTTAAAAATCTCAAAAGAGAAATCAAAGAATCTCCTTTCAGTTAACACAGCAAACTCCTTTTAGCAGCTGAATAGTTTTACATCAATATATATATATACAAATAAAATGTCCGTTATATATATATGACTCCATATGTGAAACTTTTTACAGCAGTTTTGCAAGAAGTAATTTATGGGATTAAAATGGGAAGCTAAGAAAGTAAAGTGAATAAAGATTACAAATGATGTAATTGTATATGAAAATAATGATTCAGGCCTCCAGGAAATATTATAAATATTATCAATGAATGTAAGAAAGTAAGACTAAAGGAAATGCTAAAAAAACTAAAGTTAAATGGATTTTTTCAAAAGAAGAAAATGAAAATTGATAATGATAAATTAGAAGTTAACAACTACAAATATCTTGATATCAACCAAAATATCTTGATCAGATTATTAATACAGATGGAAGCATTTAATCATAGAATTATACTTGGATAATGTACTTTTGATAGAAATAACATAATGATAACAGAAAATATGTCTATATGTTTGAAAAGGAAGTTTTATAATAAATGTTTTTGTCAATTCTTATTTATGGATTTGAGACTTGGAACCTTAACAAAAGAGCAATTTAAAAATTTCAGAACACTCAATGAAGTATGAAGAAATGTATGTTAGGAATAACAAAAAGAGATTAAAGCAAAATACATGGGTAAGAGAAGAAACGTGTTACTGCTAATGTTGAAAGAATTAAGAGACAGAGGTAGAGTTGGGCTGGACATATTGCTTAAAGAGATGCTAGTAGAAATATTAAACTGGATTCT
This sequence comes from Epiperipatus broadwayi, assembly GCA_028023455.1. Lineage (NCBI taxonomy): Eukaryota > Metazoa > Onychophora > Udeonychophora > Euonychophora > Peripatidae > Epiperipatus > Epiperipatus broadwayi. The sequence continues at coordinate 2,070,589 of JAQFVV010012502.1, read as the reverse complement.
AAGAGTTTGTAAAAGATCTAGAAAGAGAACATATGTGAGTTGAAGATGATGTAGAGAGAGAGGTTAGAAATCAAAGAAACTGGGTTAAATTTGGAGACCTTCATCCTTCAGTAAATTGAGAATGGTTTAAAATTATATATATAAATAGATTCCACCTGTAAAGGAGGTTGCCTTGACAACAGTTAAAAATTGTTGATTATTATTGATATTGGGATTGTCTAAGTGTTGACTGGTTTTTAATGATATATATATATATTAAGTTTATATCCTTGGTGACTCAATAATGAGAATTTAATATATCTTAAATATAGTTGCATACTACCTTTTTAATTATTGATTATACTCCTCATCTTATACTAAAATCTATATGATTTTAATTTTTCTTCTTAATAATCTTCATAAAAAGAGTCTATATATTTTTCTTACCTTCATTATTTTATTTCTATTTGATTTGCTTTTTTCTATTTGTCTAAATTGCATTTCTCTTTGTCTGAGTATTTTATCTAGGTTTGAAATTAGCAATTTAGAATTCTATTGATGATAAATAATCATAATCATGTTAATTATCAATACATCATTTAAATTTTTTACAGGCTAAAAAAATCTTAAATGTTGAAAATCATGGACAAAACAGAATGGATCTTTCAAGTTAGAAGAGCTTAATGCACTATTAAGGAAGTCAATGATATTTCTATTATTGATGGCTTATTTGATATAACTAGATTAAAGTCACTTAGTTATCTAATTGGTAATGTTGCTATGCAGAAAGGAAAATTTCAAGAACAGAAAATAAATATCAGTGATGAAACTTGGAATGTGTAAAAAATAAAGCAAAGAAAGTTTGATCTACTAAAAATAGAAGTAAATTACCTACAGATCAACATCTTGTTAAATAATAAAGAAAAGTAAACTGTAATATTGCAAATCAGAATATATTAACTATTATTCAGACCATGCATATCAAAACAAAATGTTCAACTTACATCAAGAAACTGCAAAAACTGTCATGGGATATAATTCCATAAATAATCAATTGATATTAATTTTCTTTTGTGGATTTTCATTCAACATTATTAAAATACAAATCTATGCTCCAACAACTCAACAAATAAAAATGGCATTGAATTTTTTTTAAATCAACTACAGGTGAAATTGGCAAATAATGCATGCAAGATATACTTTTAGTGAAGTATTAAAGTTGGAAGTGGAAATAAATAAATTTCTATTAGACATTATAGATATGGTAGAAGAAATGAAGTAAAAAAATCAATACACAAGTTTTTTGTGAATTTAATGATTTGTTTTTGATGTCATATTTTATAAACTAAAAGACCAGCTATACATATGAACATCATTGGGTTGAGTTCATTGTAATAAAATTAACTAAAATCATGTTCCACAATTTTAAAAGTAAAATTAACCAAGAGAAAATTGTGGAATAAATAATAAATTACTCATGTAGTACCTTTCAAATGAAGCTGCAAAAAAAAAAAAAAAAATGACAAGCCTGTCCAGTATACAAGATTCAATTTTGAAACATATTAATGCCTTTAAGAATAACATTAGAAGTTAAATATAACTGATAGTGAAGCAGATAAATTGTGGATAAAAGTAAAAGAAATAATTAAAGATAAATCTGAAAAAACTTTAAATTAATAAAAGTTCAAAAATATTAAAATAAATACAGCAAAAAATAATAATAAAAGCAACTATTTATTTGCTTAGAAAATAATAAAAAAAGAAGCCAAAATTAAAAATAATAAAGATCTTTAAAAAAATAAATAGAAATTTCTAAAAAATAATAACATTTACAAAAAACACTGACTATGAAAATACACTTGGAAAATCAGCTGTTATTCTTCAAAATATTCCAGAAATGAAAAGAAGATTGAAAAAATTTAATGGACAGATTATTATAAATGAAAAAACAATTATCAAATAGAGATGAAAAGAATATATACAGAAAAAACTCATACCATTAAACTATTACATTTTTGATGAAGTATCTTATGTCTAAGAATCTCCCTTAATAATGGAAAATGAGATCAGATTAGTTTTAAAATCATTGCTAAAAGATAAAGTCATTGCCATTAACAGCATTTCATGAGATATTTTGAAAAAACTTTAAAAAAAAAATCAATGAAAATACTGATGAATTATGTCAATTAATCTGGAAAACTATTCAATGACTTTCAGATTGAATGGTAGCAATTTATATCACTATATCAAGAAAATACAAATTACATGAACTATTATAGAATTACTCTTACACCACATGCAAATGAGATTATATTAGCAATCATTCAGTTCAAACTAGAAACACATTTTAAAAAACTATCAGACAGACAAATCGGTTTTATCAGTTTTAAGAGATTTCAAGAAACTAGAGATATCACTGATGGTAAATTATGAATAATTGAAAAGACCAAAAATCCTGAAAAGAAGTTTATGTATAATATTGATAACATTAATCATACTACAATATAATTTATAATACAAGAACATATAATATGTATAATAATAATATATATATAATATTATTGATTACAATAAAGCCTTTGAATCAGTTTATGTTTCTTTTAAAAAGGAGTGTTTCAAAACATTTTACCCTTCTAACGAAGAATCTCTACATGAGGCTAGAAACTGTAGTTAAAATATGTCATGATTGAACAATGTTTTCACACTGGCAAAAAAGTTAGATAAGAGTACATATTGTCATCATACCAAGTGAATGAATTTTGAATTTGTGAAATATATATATATGGCATTATATTTATAGTTAAAACTAAAGAAGACACTCCTTTTATTAGATATAAATAAAAGATAACAAATCCAAAAAAGACAAATAATAAAATAGCACACACTACAACTAACTGACGAAGATGTAGAGGTTGTTAGCTGTTTCTATCTCCTTCAATCTTTAAAGATGCACTAAAGAGATTTGTCACAGACTAACAACGAAAGTCTAAAATGACTTTAAGATATAGGGACATATTTTCAAATAAAAAATGAATACTTAATAACCCTAGAATCTAACTATCTCATGAAGCACAATGGTTAGGTTAAAATTACATTATTACCTTTCATAATAAATTTGAGTAGTTGAGTAGATTTTGGAAATAAGAATTCGTGGATTAAAGTTTCAGTTATCATTTCCTATGCTTAAACTTTTTGTAAATTCACAAACAATAAATCTGCTATACTTTGTTCTTAACCCCATTTACATACACTGAACATTGCATTTAATAGCTCATGTTAAGTTGATAAACTTGGATCATAATAGAATATATATTTTTCACTGATCTGCAAGCTTATAGTATTTTCCAATGTGCACAATATATATAATACATGTACTATTTGTGAGCATAGTGGGAATGTATAAATTAAGATTATAGTACACCTGGGTCTCTTTTTATGCAGTAGATAGGTTCTGCAGAAAACCCGCATAAAAAAATTGGACAAAAATAGACTTAACGTACCTTGAAAAATGAGCGATATGCTCCGTAATTTTCAAAAATTGCATAAAACCAAAGCAACAAGATAAAATTATTTTAAAATTCGCATAAAAAAAATAAGGAAATAAAATATGAGTAATAAAAAATTTCAAACATTTGAAAAAAATTGATATAAGACAAACTTTTTTTATTAACTATTTAATTTTATTGAAAACAATATGTTTTTATGTGTAATTTATTTTACATTTTTTCATATATTTTTTAATCACTATTGCTATTTGACATGTCCATTTGTGAACTGGTAAGAAATCAGATTCATCATAAGAAGAAATACAATTAGGGCCAACTTCAGTCTCATGCTGTGTTAATGGTTTCCTGTTGACAATGTAATCGATAATTAAACTTTGAGATGATGATTTTGCTAATTATTTAGGAAGCTCACAATATCCAGACATACAACTATTAAGCTCTCATTGGAATTCGCGTCATTAACAAGAAAATGATTTTCCAATTGACTAGAAAGTTGAAGACTTTCTCGAATCATTTTTGCTGTGAAATGAACAGGTTCCACTTCTGTTTCATTATCTTTTTCTAAATCTTCTACGGTATCTAAATTTATTGCCAAACCTTTTCTCAACAAGCATTTAAAGTATGTAAAATTTAATGCATGTATATAAAACAGGGAAATCCCAATGTTAAGTGAAATATGAATTTCTTTATCGCATAAAAAAAAAACGCATAAAAAGATATTAAGAAGAAACATGAATCGCATACCTTCAAAATCGCATTTAAAAAATCTGCACAAAAAGAGACCCAGGTGTATAAACAAAACAAAAAAAATGATATTAATAAATTGAGAAATCATATTTGCATAAATATTTACTGTGTGTAGTGTATGTTCACTCATTCATAAGCACTTAACAAAATAAAAATAATAAAAACTTTTTGTACTATATCTTTTTTTTTTTAATAAAATGAATAGCAAGGAGTAGACTTTCCATTGCAATGAAAATGATTTGGACATCCTTTTTCTTCAATAACTTTTTTTTCCTTCAGAATCATAATAGCAGTTTCATTATAAGAAGATTGGCTTTTCTAATTATTTTAATGTTGTTATGTCTGCATTGATTTTAGAAACTATATAGTTATTCCTATTTGCTGTTACCCATTTCAGATTCTCGGTTAAATTCTTCAAATTTTAAATTTCCTAACATACAGGATAAAAAACAAAGAATAAAATATATGTGCTCGCAATGAAAAAATAAATATGATCATGTACAGTAATCCAAAACAAAAAAAAAATGCTGCTACCATATATATTTTCAATATTTAATTTGTTTACTATCTTTTTTTATCATAATAACCATAAGCTTATTAATTTACATTCATAAACATATTATATTATGAATGTTTATTAAAATATACACTTCCATTAATATTGCTCATGGATATTATTTATACATGAAAACCTATTTTCTTTTTAAATATAAATGAAAAAAACCAATAAACATACTGTTATTTAAACAAACTAAAATTATCATTAAGAAATATATTGTTTTTATTTTTGTTTACTATTTACTTTAACCTCTTCTTTTTTGGTAATGATATATATTCTTCCATACTAAATAAACATGCATTTTCAAAACAAAGAATTTATAATATATATATCTATTACTTGATAAACTTCTTTTCCACTCACAAGAAATGCCTGTCTTATTGTAACTCCATCGAAAAACAATATTTATTATATACACCAAAGATTTTATGATTCACTTATAATTTATAGTTCAAACTCTTTTAGATATTCTGCTGAAAATTCCACATTTTCTGTTATTAGATAGATGCTATATTAAATCCAAATTTATTCCAACTTATTAGTATTCCATAAAATTATCCATGATGATATATTTTTATTTTTAATGAAATATTCCATAATTAAAATTTTAGAGTATAATATTTCTTTATTTATGTAACACTAACAGCAATTGTTCATTTCTTCAAAATAGCCAGATGAATTATATTGTAGTGCTTAATTGATATTGATCATAATGAGATGATTTTATCCAATATTTAATTTCTCAAAAGACTTCAAGTCTTTTGAACAGATGTTTGTAATATTTTTACTCTATTTTATTTATTTTAAACTTTAAATAAAATTATTGATGTAGGCATAAAACTTTTGTGTGGTTTAACTATTGAGACAAAAAAATGAGAGTTTAATCTAAGATCAGGGGTTTAAATAGTTTTCTCTTGATGATGTCATACTTATGTCATTATCCTAGATATTGTTTCCATGACATTTCATTTTGAAAACTTCTTGTTTTCAAGATGTTTTCTATTAGAGTCAAATTTATCCATATATTCACTAAATAAAAAAATTTTTCTAACATTAAAATATTTTTTAAAACTATAAAAATAAATATTACAATATTTTAAAAATTATAAAAAATATAATTTTACAAATTAAAACATGAAATATATTTTAAACCACATAAAATAGTCATTCTTTTTATTCATATATTTTATATATTATAATCTATATTTTAAATACCCCTTTTAAATACCATATTTTAAAACAATGTTTTCTAAATATATATAATTTAATACTGTCTAATTATACCAACATGTAAATACATATACATGCATGCACTACTTTAAATAATAATTTAATATTCATTCTATTTGTTTATATTTAAATTTTACTTTTGAAATGTATACAGTAAATTAAATAACAAATAAACTTATTAACATGTACTTTATTTTATTGTTGTTGTTGTTATATAAAACTATTTATATATTTTTGTTAATATATCCCTAATTTAATATATATTCATCATTAATTTTATTTTATCATACTAAGAATAATAAAAAATTAATTTAAAAATTTTGCCATGATATAAAATAATTTTTGATACATCATTGCTTGTTAAAATATCGCTATAATAATAAGGTAAATTATTTTAATTATTTTTAAGTTAATTTAAATAATCTTAGAATTAAAATTTAAAAATATACTAAGTCTAACTTCAAGTTACAATGCTACAATATATATATATTACATGTGCTGAAGTTGGCCACAGATGTTAATATACATGTGTATATAAAAAATAAAAAAAGTAGAAATGAAAAAAAAACTTTTATAATACAGATTTCTCAGTTTATCAGTAAAATAAATTTATTTAATTAAATAAAATAAAAATCCTGAGATAAAATTACATTAAAACTGAAAACTACAGATTATTAAATTTTTTAAAAAAGTATTTAATTAGTCCTGACTGATTGATATTTTATTAAAATTTGTACAAATTTTAGATAATAGGATTAATAATTACCAAAGTTTAAATAATAATGTAATTAAAAAAATAAATAAAATTTAAAAAAATACAGGTAAGTCAAGGATCTATATGCCAGACAAATATCGGATTAGAAAACACCTTTCAGAAATCATTGATGAAAAAAAATATATATATATTTTATACAGAGTCTTGTTTTGCTTGTCTTTAGCATCTTTTAAATCAGGGATGAAAACACAGCAAAGTCTAAAGAAACCCGCTTGCCAATGTAATGTATCAAAAGCTGAAACACACAGATGTAGTGCTGATACACATTAGCTGATCAATTATGCAACTTCTCCTAATACTTGACTATGATCCAATGTGCTAAAACCACTTTTAAATACAATATTGCTTTATTACTCTATAACTACATATATTATAGTGTCCCAACGTTTGAACTTAAAAGACAATTTACTATACATTAGTTTCTTTTATGTATCACATAATTTTTTAATTTTTTTATTCAATATTGTTTTATAATGTAATATAAATTCTAAACTTATAATACATTTATGTTTTAGAGATATGATTTATGAAGAAGGGACTTTAAATTCAAAAGCAAACTGTTTTTGTGAAACTCATTCTTTTTATATAATCATATTATTTATTTAGCAACATAGTTTATCTAAAAATAATAAAAAGAATTTTCTTTTTTTGTGTCATTCATCTTTCTCATATGAAGTCTCTTTCTTGGTCTCTTACATTATTGGGATCTAGTTTAAAGCTTCAGTTGTCTACATATTATCATTTCTTCTAGCTTAGATCAATTCCAAAAAAATAAACTAATACAGTAAAATTAATTTAAGGTGAGTATAAATTTATATAATATGTAGCAAATTCTCTACCAAACGAAGCTTTTGAGCTCCAGTGCATAGCTTCTAAACAGATAGCAATCCAGTGTAGGAAGTATTTCTCAGAGTAAATATTTAACACAAATATTCCATAAAACTTTCGTTGCATTGCAACTTATGCAGATAAATATTATCAGATAAATGATAAAATTATTAGAAATTATAAAAAATATCTGTAATTTTATTGTATAAAGATATATCACCTACAAATATAACAACAAATAAACATTTTTTATATTTTTATTGTCTACCTTAACAATTAACGTATTTTTTTCGCCCCGGAGAATAAAAAAAACAAAATACGAAATTTTCTGCCATCTAGTGTCCAAAAAGGCAAATAAGTTTTAAACATAATATAGATTTCCTATTTTAATTTCACTTATAATATTGTAATCCAAATAAAATATTGATAAAATAATATATAAAAAATAAATAACATACATATATTTTTTTTAATGTTAAAATATATATTAATTTTAATACATTAACATCAATGAAGAATGAAGGTTATATGTTTTTCCAATGCATAGCTTCTTTTCTCTAATATTCAAACTTCTGACACATGATCTCTTTAAATTTCTCTTTTACAATTTCTTGGAACCTAATTAAAAATTTCTATTATTCATCTACTATTATTTCTTCTAAAAATATAATTAATTCAGTTTCATTTCAGCATTTTCATTCTTTCAATATTGGCATTGTTTTCTCATCTGTATTTTGTTTAAATTATCTCCTTATTGTTGCTAACATTTATCTGTCCAAAGTTTACTGTGTGGTCTAAAGTCTTTGAATTTCTCTCCTAATAAGTGTGCAAGTCCCATAAGTTAATAGTAATAGATAATATTTATTAAAAATCTTTTCAAATATTTGACATATTTCTTTCTAATGTTATTTCCTTTTAAAGCACTCTATCCAAGCTTAATTTTACATAATGAAACTATCATTATATAGTAAACATAATAAATGGAATCACATTTGATCAAGGTAGCTTAGTATTTATTTTTTTATAATCCTATCTTTTGCTGCCATCTAGTAGCGCTTGTAATATTCCATGTGGCTCTTAAACATTATTTTGTAACAACTAATCATTTATAAAATCTATATGACTTAAAAATCTCCATTTATTTTAACTCCTTTACTTCCTAATTATACTCTAAAAAGTTTAGAAGAAATGGAATCATTCATATCTATGCTAACCTTCTTAGTACCACCATGATGTTTAATCATTCATATAAAAATATGACAAATATTCAGAATTTGTCAATATCTTAGCATCTGTGTTATAATATTCCAATACTATAATCATATCAGAAACACTATTAGAGTCAAATCTCCCTCTTTTTTTTTTTTTTTGGCAATTTACAAATCTAATGCAAAATGGCAAATTCCACAGTCCTTTATATAATTTTCCATAATACTTTTTAGTCAGTTTTGTTCTTTGGGATGATTTGAGTCTAAAGTTTTCTATTAGATAAGTTGTAATGGCCTTAGTAAATGTCTTACATGGAACCACAAAAAAATTGATACATCTATAATTCATAATACATTATTAAATAATATATGTTTTGTACAGATATATAATGTAAGGTGCGACCTTACATTCTTCCAACACCATTAAAAATATCCTTTGCCTAATTCAAATCCAAGATCCAATAAATGAAAATGAATAAAAATATTCATTACAAAAAAAAAAAAAAAATGAAATTAATCACAAGCACTATAATCGAGCAATCATTAATTGTTTTTCAATTAAACACCTAATATAATCTTATGATAAATACTTTAATTAAACCATACAACATATACACGAACATTAATTAACAATATGGGGGAAATATGATCGGATAGATTAAACGCAAGTAAGAAACGAAAAATTATTTAAAGGAAATAAATAAATAATTTTTTTTATTGTTATTAATGTATTATATATATAATAATCACTAATAATGACATAAATAATCTAAATCATAACCACGAACCTGCTAGTTCAAGTCATCAAAAATTATATCAAATATCCTCATTTTAATAATAAGAAAATTTAAAAACCATCTCCTCAAAGATCAGACAAAATAATTTCATCGGCTGAACAACCTGCAAAAAGTTTAAGCGAGAAATTGAACTTGGACTTCAAATAGAGAATTCAGCCATCATTAAAGTAAAATATTAATGGAAACAACCCTTTGGATATTCAGTAAAGAAATAAAAGGCATATAGATTCAAATCTAGCCAAAATGAGAGATTCTAAAAATCTCTAAAATTAAATTCAAATTATTCAACATTTCCAAAATGTTTCTAACGTTAAATCAGAAATCGAATTAACTTTAATTCAGGATATCTAATAATAAAAAGATTGCTCTTACTTCAATCAAGATATACTACAATCAATCAAGATAATCTACTAAATATATAGAACTAGCAATACAGACAACTTATGCATTACTAATCGCAAAGAGACATGGGGGAGGGGTGAAGTTGCCACCCATGGAGCTGTAATTGCCAAAACTGGAATGAAATCGACCTAGCATTTATCATCTATGCTGTGAAACCAAATTTACTATTGAGAAATAATCGATAAACTCTACATCTCAAAACAGGCAGTCTAAGGAGAGAAATTATAAGTGACATAACAGATGTTCTAGAACACTTGAATCTTACTACCTATAACATGGAATGGATTAAGAAGGATGATTACAATCTTTTACTAGGACATTTTCCTTATGAACTCTCAAGTTATATTCAGGTTGATATCATAAATTTTAATTATTTATTTATTCTATATGAATTACTTTGTTTATATCTTTCCTTTAATACTAATGGGAGGAGGGGGTATAATTTATTGACATGTAATACAAGGGTTAAATATTATTAGCATTATTGTAAATTAAAATAAAATATAGGCTCTGATAAAAATTTGCCTGCTTATAGGTTCGATTATCATCAAGAGAGCTAAGATTTTACCATAATATATATTAATTGCCAACACTTGTACAGTGACACCATTATTTATGTTTTTTGTTTGTTAATACTAATCATTTAGTTGTTTTCGGTATAGCTGACTAACACTTCTAGTATAAATGGTCTTTCCTGTCTTTATCATAACCAAACACTGTAGCAGGGGATACCACATCATCATCATATGATTGGTGTGAATTAATCTATCAAGTTAGTGGGAGCAAAAACAAATTATAATTTTAGTAAAATAATTTAGCAACCAAGGATGATTTAAATGATCATCAGTTGTAAAATAATTTTGTGTTAATTTGAACATCAAATTGTTATTCTCTGAAGGCAACGAGAGTTTGGACCAATGATTAAAAACAATGATAATCAAAGAATATTCATCAATGTTAAATTAAATTATCTATATTGTGTTATAAATTGCGTTATTAAATTTGTGTTTACTATAAATAAACTTGTCAAATATATATTTTTAAATTAAAGACTATCGTTAGTATTTATCTATATCCAATTTTTAATTGTCATATATTCTCACACATTTACACTTACTGTCCACGCTCACATACCCTCACATATTCATATGTGTATGCACATACCCACACATTAAGTGATATTGATATACCCTGAACTAGACAACTATACAGATTCTTCCTGAGTTTAAAATCTGGGAATAACAGAAATTAAAAATGATAAGAATGAGGTGAATATATGAATATAGTTTAATACATGATTGAGTATTAATACCCCATCTACCAGGAATGATATCAAAGTGTGTGTGTGGGGTATATACATGCAGAGATCCTATATAGATTCTTTTACCCACTAGGATGATCTAGCTGATATATCATCATGTCATGTAAAAAACCTATTCCATTACATTATATTATTACTGCATTCTTTCAGTTACTTGCTAAACTTTACTATATAAATTTACTTGAAGAATAACTTTGTCAACAATTTCTTTATTTCTTCACATGCTTCTTTTAATTTATCTATAATAATTCTTCCAATTCCCACCATTTTCTATTTTTCATAAATTGATTTATATGTTTTGCCTCTTCATTTAAAATATGAGGTATTTCAATAATAATGTCAATATTATATAACATGCTATTTCCCCTTTCCTTTATTTCTTTGTAATTCTTCCATATACTTCATAATATCATTTGTGCTTTAGTATTTATATAATCTTTTCTTCCTACTGTTAAAATAACTATATGTCTACATGAAGATATCATTTTATATCTTTGACAATTGTATTCTCATCTAGTTCTTCTACCAGAAAATCTTTTAATAATAATACAAAAATTTTGAAAATAGCATGTTCAATCTGATTAGCAATAACAAACTAAAACATGACATTATTCTATGCTGGTGAAGATTGACTTTCAAATGTAACCTAATTTATTTCCTTCTATCAAAGTTTATACCTCCATGAAAAATTTACTGACATTATTCAAAATGTGTTGCAAACATTCTAAGAAAAGCTTCCTCGGTGTTTGCATATTCTACTGATGAATATATTTTGAATATTTAAATATGAGAAATATTACTATCATGCTTACATCCACTCTCCTGCTATATTTCATATTCCTTTATACCTGCTTCACAAAAAATGTGGACCAGATTGACAACAATCATTCAAAAAGGAATTCCAACAATGGATGAGTTATAGCACAAGAAATGGGTTTTATATGAGCATCAAACATTCAAGCCCAATATTAAAAACAGATTTGATCTTCTAACAGATTATTTAAAACTCATTTCTAGAGTTAAAGATCATTCACAATAATTATGCTTATCAGTTTTTAAATAAAACTAAAAAGCTCCTACTATTTCAGCTAAAGGGCTGATATCAAATGCAAACGATGCACATGGTGACAATTTTCATTTACAAAAAGTAATGTGGCCCAGAGAGAATTCATCTGAATAGTGATGGTGGAGTTATTGTTTAACAATAATTTATATCATAAATAAATAAATACAACCTATCTAATTAATGCCTATCAGCCCCTAGATCTTTATGTTCAATAATATTCATAAATATGCATTTTTTCACTTCCTAGATCAGTCACCATAAATAGATAACAAAAATATATTAAATCTCTTTTCTAACTTAAAAAAATATATTGCAATAATCCGATACTCAACACAGGCCTTTGTGGTTTATTTACCAACGTCCATTGTCTAAGAATATTTTTTATATTTATCATTTTTATTATACAATATTAATTATTTTGATATATTGATTATTTATTAATGTTTATTAGTTATTACATTACAAGATTGGCTTTCTTATTTAATGCCTTCAGCATCGGATCACACATTCGAGCAGAGGGGTAGAATATCATTGATAGATTAACTAACAATGATACCTACAGCCAGATCGAGGCTATACAAATGAACAACCTTGACCATCTTTCCTGACCATAACACCCCTCCATACCCCTAGACCAAAACCTGCCATCCAAAGCACTTTATTTATTTTAAGAACAAATCTCAGGCACCATTCGGCCATATATTATATATATAGCAGCATGCCCAGATGACAGGTGGTGTTTGAAATATACCCAGGCTAACTCATAATCTTGATCAAAGGATCCAGTGCAGTACTAATTAACACATGAAAATATTTCTAACCTTTAAATTACTGGTGATGCAGTTAAAAGAAAAAGAGTATAGACCAAGCAACATTTTAAGCAAACATTTATTAATTCACACACACATACATATATTTAAATAAATATAACAAAATTCAACACAGAAAATAAATAAGTGTACATTAATTGTTAAGAAATTCAATATTACTGATTGTCCATTATAGTTCATTTCATTAAATGAATATATATCTAGACACATTTCCATTGGTTTTGCTTTTCCATTGGCTTTGATTTCCAACCGGTTAGTCTTTTGATCTCTAGCAATGGCTTCATGGGTTTCCTTCTATAGTTCTGAAGGACAATATGGGAGAGTATGCAGCAGCATCTATTTTATGGATGAGACATTGATTCTAGGCAAAAGCAGTTGGTTGGCACCAAGGACCTGGGCATAAAACCCAGACAAACACTCCAATGGTTCTCTAGCAATGCATGTTTCTATTTCTGCAGCTTATGTTTATATTTTTCTGCAGTAGTAAGGACTGGCTCACTGAGGATCATGTTAACTAGGCCCTCAATAATGATGAATGACTCAATGAACTCAGCAACTGACAAACTGAACTGACTTTGAACTGAGCTTAAACTGAGACTTCAACTGAAACTGAAATTCTCTGGAAACTTGAATGGAAACAATGGACAAACTGCTTTTTTTATATCTAACTCTCCCCATTGTTTAAATTTTTATCATAATTTTAATTTGGTTTTTTAATTAATCTTACATTTTATTTATCTTATCTTTTTTTTCAGATTCATCTATTATCGGCCAGGGATCTTTCAAAATTTAAGTACATTCCTGCTGATGATATAATTTACAAGATTTTCTTTTACTAATTAATTTTATTGACAATTTCTATTTTAAAATCTTTTTCATTCATTTATTTTTTTAACATTTAGAGTGGATTTTAAAATCCTTATCCCATCTGAAAAAATTTCCACCACCCTATTCTTAATAAACAGTTTTATTCTAAAATAAAATGATGCAATCATTTTAATTTCATTTTTGCAAATCTACTTTTTTTTTCAAACTATTTTTCATTTCTCTTTTTCTTAATAATTTGTTTATTTTTAAATTATAAAATATGTAATACAGATAGACATATGTGTGTTTTTACAACATATATTTCGCAATCATTGCAATATATATGTAATTATAGTGCATAGTAATGCAAACTTGGCTATCAAGTTACTGATGATGATTAGAGTGAGTACATTGTACTATTAACACTTTTATTAAAAAGTTCTTTCAGAGTATTGTTTACATTTCCAGATATATCACCTAATCTTAAAATGCTAGACCAAAGATAAAATTTATGAAAGATATCTTTTATTTGTATTAACCCTAAAACAGGCCAAAATAATGAGTATCATTTTTGATGAAGAGTTATCCTCAAGACCTTAGGTCAAATCCTTCCATATTTACATTAGTTTTCCTATTATATTTCCAGTTTTAGTTTGATGCTGTATACACTATCGAATCTTTAATCAAAAATGTGGAAAAAAAATTGTGAGAATGAGATTAAAAAGAGAATAAATTAAATTAATTAATCAACAACATATTTATTAAAGTGAATAATATACAAAACAAAAAGATTATCGATATAAACACCAGAAAGTCATAAATAAATATGTTATGGGACTATGAAGAGTACATTTACTGAATACATTTTTGTCATGTTATTAAATGTTAATTTAATCTTAACTAACTTGGTTACTGTTCACCAATAGACATGGGATTAATTATTTATAATGTTACCATTTTCACAATATCTGAAGAATGAGTCAAATTCACGCCAGTACAACTTAAATAATAAGATATAAAAAAGTTTCAATTTTCCCCTTTTTATTTCCCAAGAAACAAAAGTGTTCGTTTTATCCTATTCATCATTGTTATTGCAAAGTGCAATCACGAATTTTCAAATTTGCAATATTCGGTTTCAGTCTAAAACTACAGCAAATCTATGCAGTCTACACATGCGCATTTGATATCTTCGTTTCCATCTTTTTTTCTAATTTAAGAAAATGTAAGTATCATTTTTCTATGATAAAAATTTAAAAAATTATGATAATTTTTGTAAATAAGTAAATTGAATTTTTTTGTCTTTTTTTCAGTTTTTTTCATTTTTAAAGGAATTAGGTTTATCCTAAAATTTACATCGGAAAAAATGCAAGATTTCACTGATCTATAAGAATTAAATGTTATTCAGAAGCCCTCCATGGGTTAGTGTTTAATTTTATATATTTTTAAATTATTATTTGAATTTATATTTGATAAAAAATTATACAAAAAAATTATTATTGAAACTAACATATATGCTGATCAAACATGGCTCATGATTGTGTAAACTTATATTGTGAATTATCTGCATTTTTTTTGGCATTGTTGGGGCTTAGATCCAGATATCCAGTATATGAATTAAGATATCTGGAGTTCTGATATGAGACAAAGACAAACATAGTTTGCAAATATTATGACCCGATATAGATTTTTTTCTATAAGGTCTTGTCTGCATTTTAATAATAATAAAAATACACCAAATGCTAAAGATTTTTAACAGAGTATATAAACTTAGGCTGATTATAGACTAATGTAAAGTTCATAACTGCATATCAAATGCAAAGAGAGGTGGCAGTTTATGAAACTATTACTAAATTTACTAGTCATAGTAGCATGAAGCAGTATGAGCCCTCAAAATCTATAAAGGTAGAAATGCTCTGACTCTAAACCATTAATGTATATACCTTAAGTTTAACTCTATAATGAATTTACTTTCACTTTTAATTCACTTTTCATTCACTTTTAATTTTGTTTTATTATTTTATTTTGTATATACTGACTATTTTAGTAGTAATTTTTAATAAATTACAAACTGTATTGAAGTTCTTTATTATAATATTCAAATTATACTAATTATTGATCAATATTAACTAATTGTTATTAGGGATGTTATTAGGAATGATATATTCATTGCAAACCTCTGTATGAAAAAACATTTGGAAAAGCTACTAGGAAAAATGAAAGGTACTAATATCTTTATTCTATGAAGTGTTTAAATGACGAATTACCTTAGGTAAGTGTTATTATATATCAATTTATTAGAAATTTAATGATGAATGCAACTAACCTACTAACAAAATTATAGTTTTAATATTTATGCATGAAAATTTATAATTTATGAAATAATATAAAAATTATTAGAAATATTAACTTTTATTCTTTTTTTTTTTTAAATATCAATGGCTATATTTTTTTCAGCTTAATAACATTCTTTGGTGTTTTATGTTTCAAACAATATATATTATGTCATTTTTGAATAATACAAACATAAGTTATGATAAAATTTGTGACTTAACATAATTTTTTAAATATTCAATATGGCTGCTTTGCCAGTGAAGAGGATAACAATTTCAATACAAAGGATAAAGTTTGAAGAAAAATGAAAAAATATATACATACATATATTTCTAACACACTTAAATATTTACAAACAAAAATTATAAATAATTATATACATATATATATATTGAGACTTTTTAAAACAGAAATATGTAAATTTCTTATTGGAATTAAATATTTTTGCACACATATATTACTGTCAGGAACTTTATGAACAGTTTGATGCAGAAAATGTTTTTGTAATTCCTTGTTTGATCTTCTTCTTTTGTTGATTCAAAGATGCATTATGGATATTATATTTCTTATATTTACCATTATATGGTCATTTTTCTAATTGACTGACTTGCAGTTTAATTCATAGATTCATGTGTTGGTATTTTTTATAGCAAATAATGCTTAAGGAGAAAATAAACCATCTCTAAGTTAGATCAACATATTCTTTGGCATGATAAGTAACAGACATACTTTAAATTCCATGCTAGGTTTAAGAAGGGTATTCTTTTCTTCAAGGCACTATATGACTGAAAAATATTAATGATAGATGCACATTTAATGGTTCTAGCCAGTCATATTAAGAAAGCTATAAGTACAAATTTGGCTTCTTAACACTATATTGATGATATACTGTCAAATAATTAATTCACAGTTGGTTAATCTTCTTGCTTATTTAATAGTCAGGGTTTACTTTGAATAAGTTGATGAAAGTGGGTGAAATCCTTTATTTTTTCAACTTTGTTATAACAATTGGAATCAGTAGACGAACAACTAGAATTTTCTATTCTGCTCATATTTGAAATGAACTAATTTGTTAAATTTGAATCTTCACATTACCTTACACAGCATTTTAAAATTCACTGTGGGTAAATAAGAATGAGGATATTAAGAAAGTGATGTCTGCTATAAAATATATTTCTTTTATCAGATGTGTTTAAGTTTTAATCACCATCATCAGTTACGAAAATTTCTTCATTACTTTATAGTTTCTTTAAGATAATTTAAATAGATTAGGTCTGCTTTCCCAACAAAAACAAACTCAAATTTTCCCATAAAATATTTTTTTAAAAATTTATCACAGTTCTCACTCATTTCACAACCAAAACAAAGATGTTTATATTTTACTAATCTCACTTATAAACTAATAAATTAACAGCAAGTGATTTGACTTAAAATAACAATATGTAACGAACTGTGCAGAATTGAGGAGAAAAATATAAATTAACATGCAAAACTATAGGAGTAAAGTAAGTTGGACTTATACACACTACTGTTATTGTAAATCATTTGGTACATTCGCTAAAATGCAATATAATGAAGAATCTTTATATTTGATAAATTAAATATAAATTCTTATTCATATTCAAATTACCATCTGAATTATTTCAATTAGTCTGGAATATAAACTAATGATCAGTTTTTCAAGCTAATGCACATGCGCTATATAAAATAAATAACTCATTTAGTCTGGAAATATTTTTTATATTTTGTTACTCAATCGATATATTTTAAAAATGAATGCTTTTTTAAAAATAATAAAAAAAAAGATAAATACTTTGTTGAATTTTTTTCTTTAAAATATTAGAAAATTTCAAACAGTCAAATATAATAAACTCAAGTTGTTGTTTTTTCTCATGTGTCATAGCATCAGCCGGGACAACTGCTTGTAAAGCAGCCGTCGCTGACCTCTCGACCACCAATGCTTGACAATAATAAACTCAAGTTTTGTTTAATGGATGTACAGTAGTTGTTTTTCCATTATTTCTCAAAATTTTGATCACTTGCGCCATCTATATTGAATTTAATAAAAGAATTTAAAAAATTTACCAGATAATTTTTTTTTTCTACTTTCTTTTTTCACCTTTATTTTCATAATTTGATCAACATCAAGATCTGTTTTAAAAATATGAGTTCCAAATAAAAATACTTTTGAAGCCAACATTATTTATGGATTTTTTATTTTTATTTTCACATAGCTTAATTAACAAAATATCATACAGGAACCTATAGAGATTCCAATCAGGAAATAACTTCACTAATGGTGTTATTATGTCATTCAATTTTGTCATTATAGTCACACATTTAACAGGCATTAATAATGTGGTCCATGGTTTGGTTTGTTTATATCTACAGAGTGACATTAGTTGTTAAATTCCATTTATGAAGCAGATGTGTATAACAACCATGGATTATCCCAAGTCTATTGAAATTCCAATATTGTCTAGAAAGATCAAATTCAGCTCACTTTATTGTTAGATCTGGGGGAGACAATTGCTTGGAACCTATAGGAAATCCTTTTTTAATATTATAATTCTTTGTTTGTAGATTCTTGGTTGAACACTCAGAAAGGATATCTTAATTGGCTATGTGTCTTAAAGTGGTGAAACTATTTACTAAATTATTGGCAAATTCTATCTACTTAACAGCTTTTAAAATATTTTCAAAGAGGCAACTTCTCTTTCAATAAATGATGACAGAATATGTAAAAAACAGGAAGATACTATTAAAATATTTTTTAAGTGTACCACCAACATTTCTCAATACTAATATTTATTTGAGTATTCAGATAATTAGTGTTTGTTATGTTTCTCCAAAAAGGGAAACAGTATTCTTTGATAGAATATATTAGGGCTAAAGAAGTTGATCATAAAATATTTGCATCTCAACCCCAAGTAGTACTAGCCAGCTTTCCAAAAAAATTATCCTTAGAAATTGTGATGTAATCTTGAATAAATATTGAAAAAAAGTTAGGCTACAAACCAAGGTTATTTCTAAAGAGCATGAGATAGTATTGTGTAACAGTCTATTGTTATAAATGGTTATATTGAGATGTTTCCTTATGCTCAGATGAAAAGCTGACCATACTATCTTTGCTGGATTATGGATAAGAAAACATTCCCAAACTTTTCATATCTCTTATAGAGAGAATTTTATATTTCTGGAAAGGATCTCTTGAGAAATCAAAGCAATGACATGAGTATAGATTAATTTTGCATTCTGTACTTGGAAGATTAATGATAAATATATTAAAGTAAATGGGAGAACTGAATCCTGTGATAGATCTTTGGTAAAATTTTATATCTTTTATGATAATTATTTGATAACTCTTAAATATTTTTATTAGATAGCATTTTTTCAAGTAAATTAATTTTTTGTTGTTCTGGCATAACAAAAAAAAAAATTAGTATTTATTGAATATCTTAAATTACTGAGATTTAGACAAGTGTTTTGTTTATCATCGATATGCAAGATAAACACTTGATCTGCCTTATTTGTAAAAAAAGAACAACACTATTTTAAAATTAATATTAAAAAAAAAATTCCTGGAAGATTGATTTCATTTATGAATTTATTAATAACAGTTTTGTAATTACTGATAGAATTTTGCAAAGATAATAAAAAGGCAAAATCAGAAAATAAGTCATATCTGTCCATTAAATAATTTTAATAAATTTATTGAAATAATTTTAAAAGCTATTACAGATATTCTTACAAATCATATTAAAAAAAATATTCTAAAGTTTAATTTGAAACATTAAATTTGCTAGTTAGCCATAAACAAACACTTTTGAGGTATATCTAAGATATAAACTGACACACAATCTAACTTAAAAACTTTATATGTATATAAAGCCTATGTTACTTTACTAAGCTGATTTTACTTTGACTAGTAATAGTTTATGAACATTTTAGATTTATATAGTTGGTCACATATATTGTCTTGCTTGCATTTGATACCTTAAAACAATGAAACTTTAAAATTTTAGTTTAAACAGCAGATTAAATTGTCTGTTAAAATTGCACTAGTAGTAGTATTTCATTTTTTAATGAAAACTATATAGCTTGATATTTTGTGTGATAGTATATTTGACATTGCCATTTGTATTTAATTGCTGCTTACCAAAATGATAGTTGTTATCTGCTGTTTAATGTTGCCAAAAGTGAGCTTAAGAAATCCTTTTTTTTTTTTTATCTAATAGACAAAAATTCTAAGCAGTTAGTTTACAACTGACATTATAAAAACATATGCTGCAAACTAGATTCAAATCTTTATAGCAGGATGACAATATTTCTTTGCTTTGAAATCTTAAGTTCTTGAAAATTTCAAAAAAGAAATTGACTATTAGATACACGTACTGTTGATAGCATCTCTGACTGCAGTGAAATTCAATTATTTTTAAAGAAATCAATTATATGTATTTGGTAATGTTATCTGGAGTTCAGTGATTCAATCAATACTTACTTACATTAGTGTTAGAAAATGGATAGAGAATTTTTATAAAAAAAAATTCCGACAATCATATATTCACCAACATTATAAAGGAATCTGGAGAGATTACAACAAAAAAACATATTTGGTAATGGTCTTCTAAAATGCTTTGCCCACAATTACATAAGTCAAAAGATTTTTAAATTCCACTTCTAAAGCAAATAAGTATAGCAGCCATAAATGATTCTCAATCTTTTGGTGAAACTTCAGTAATGTCTGAGAAGATAAAACTCAGCTAACTTTACTAATAGATCTGGGATATATATATATCTTAGATCTCATAAAAAATCCATTTTTAATGTTATTATTCTTCCTTTGTTTGAGAAGTTTCTTAGTTAAACATCCAGAAAATTAATATTGATTTGAGACATGTTTTAGATGATGAAACTAAGACTTGAGTTAGCAGGGAATTTAATCTACTCAATAGCTTTGTATACATTTTTTGGCAGTTTGTCTTCTGATATCTTGTGGGAAAAGATGTAGAATGAGAAACCACTGCAAGAGAATGGAATGGAGTTTTTTGCCAATATTATTTCTTATGATAATTGTTAATTGCACATTCAGAAGTCATATCCAGAAAAAAAGAGGGTAAATGATAAATTTGCATAAACTTGTTAAGTTAATCTCACTTTTTTCTCCTCTATTAAAACTTCTGTTTCTCTTTATAAGAATAACTGTAGAATGGAAGACTTTAATTGCATTTAATTGTTTTGTTTTTATCTTTTTCTTGTCTTCACTCTTAGTCTTCTTGTAAGATTTTTGCTCTGCTTTTATTGTAAAAGCTTATGGTTAAAATAGAAATCACTCAATGATGTAATTTAAAAAAAAAGAGATATCAAAACATTCTCAGTGATGATGAAAAAAATCACATCACCAATTTTCATTGCAACATACATTTGAATATAACCAAAAGATTATTTCCTTTAGATATTTATTTATATAATAATCAACCAATCATATTTATTTTTTATTTAATAATAATAAAACATTCTATAATCCCAAAAGGAACTAATGATAATGCCCTATGTTGCTGCTTTTTTTTGTTTAATAATTATTGCAAAACAATGTGATCATAGTCAAGTTTGAAATTATTCATCTGGGTTGAATAAATGTTGCAGTGCTCTATGCAACTTAATAATTAATAAATTTGCAACATGTTCAATAAGTTCCTGTTTCATCTAAAATTAAGTTCCTATTGCTGAAAAAACATCATTTGCATTCAGCAGAAATACATGATATGAGCCAGGAATATATAAATTCTCTAAATCTGCAGGTATTTATTTTCCATCATTATTTAAATAATCTCTGAACCAAATACATTTTGATGATAATAAATCAGATCTTTTGCAGAATAATTCAATTTCTTTTTTTCCAAATCTAATTTAAATATCAGCTAGCTAAAAGTTCAATTTCAAATATCTAAATCTGTTTACAATATCTTTTTCATATGAAAAAACATCAGTAGGTAATCCACAATTCATACTATTAATAAATAATACTATTTTAAGAGCTGATTACTCTTAATAGAATTTCTATTATTGTTTGCTTTTATGACTGCATGAAATTCCATTTCTTTAACAGCGTTTATGACTTCCAATGATATATTTTCTTTTAAGATAATCGTTTAGAGATTCCAGATAACAAATAGTCCATCTAATTACTTTATTGGCATAAACTATTGTTGTACTCCTGTTTTGTAATGCTTCTTATAATAACAATAATTTATATAATACATAACACATTAGAGCTAATTTGGTAAAAAGGATTTAGATGAAATTTTTTTATATTGATCTAATGAACATAGATTAGTTTTCATCTATAATAGTATGTTGAAAATGATTTCATACAGACTCTAAATTTTTCCAAACAGGAGACAATAATCTAACAAAATTAGCTACCCATCTTATTCTAAATATTCACCAAATTTTTCTAATTTTGCTTTTAAATTTTTTGCACGATTAAATCTCTCACTGGGTTATTAATTTTTTTTTGCAACTGGTAATATAGAAAATATAGTTTATGCATAAATATTTGAAAATGCTTAATGCTTCTCACTTCTGCTATAGCATTTCCAATGGATAACTCGAAGCGATGATATATACAGTGCCATGAAATCAGATTTGGATATTTATTTAATAATTGTGTTTTCCTAAAGGTTTGTGATGATGGTGTTTTAGTCGTATTTTTATTTTGGATTATTTCCATTATCTAATATGAGTATTGAATGTCTTTAGAAAAATTTAACTTTATTTAAATATTCCAAATACATTCAGCTATTAGTAATAGCACATCAAACAGGTTAGTAAATCTACAATGTGTTATGAGGTATTATTCTCCCCTCTTCTTCAAATGTTACTGGTCTAACTAGTGACAGTACTAGCATGGGATTCGAACCTGGTGCTTTAGATTCTTAAGTATTGAATTTTAAGGTAACGCTCTGGCTCAGTTGGTTAAAGTGTTACCTTAAAATTCAATACTCAAGAGTCTAAGGCACCAGGTTCGAGTCCCATGCTAGTATTGTCACTGGTCAGGCCAACAACATCTGAAGAAGAGGGGCGAATAATACCTCTCAAAACATTATGCATATACTAAGCTGTTGGTGTGCTATTATTTATAGTTTAATGTATTTGGAATATTTAAATAAAGTTAAATTTTTCTAAAGACAATAGATACTCATATTAGATGATGAAATAGTCCTAAATAAAAATACAATTATTTAATAATTGTTTAAAAATTCCTGATTTTTTTTCTAACATAATGTTTAAGCCATTAATCGTGAATGGAATTAAAGTATGTGGTAATTATCATCAAACCCATAATTTGCAAAACTTTCTAAAAGGCATTCTGTTATAATGACCAATGTTTGATCTGTTAATTCCATTAAAGTAAGAAGAAATAATTGTGAATCCTTTCATTTTATTTATTTTGCATTTCAAAAAATTATTAAAGTAGATTTTTTTACTCAGCACAATAATTTCTTATATTAGATCAAGTTGATCTCAACTGCAGTTTTGGAATGAAAATGGCACATATAAACTGTTTTAAATGCTTCACGTATATTATTATCTGTGGAATTATTTAAAAGATCAATTAATGTTTCTATTAGTTGTTTTTCTTCATTTTTTATAAATTATTTAACATTAATATGTGCAGTTGTTTTCAAATGTTCATGATTTTATTTTTTTGCAAAGATCTCAATTTTGTGTTTATCCTTATCATAACAGTATATTAATATTGAATTCTATTCTTTTGAAATAATGACTTCCTATATTTTAGAAGCTATCAAGTAACTTACTTCAGCAGAAATTAAATATCTTAATTTTTCTGAATGGTAAATAATCCATAGAAAACTCTTTTTCTTTTTGGTCAGCTGTCAAAATATTAGGTCAAATCGGTTTTGATTTTTTGACATCATCATGTCTAAACACTAATGGTGCAGAAGTAGATGTTATAAACTTATTATTTCCACTAGATTATAATGCATCTTGGGAGTCAACTGTCTTTTATTGTATCTTTATTTATATGAATTTTAAAAAAATGGGGAAGTATGGAGGTTGTTTAATATATCTATAAAGATATTACAAATGGGAAAGAGAAAGGTAAATAACACCATGTGAGTGTATGTTTAAAATTAAAAAAATCAGATATATTAATCTTTAACTGAGGTTTAAAGTTTATGTCTGTGCTAGAAATAATCTCTAGTTTAGAAAATGATTAGTAATAATCATTATTGCATTTATCTTAGGTGGATGATGAGTGGAGTGAGTTTGACAATGGTAAATAAAAAATGTAACAATTCCACTAGATTATGTTTGCAAGTACTTTTATTTGAACATTTTATTCCTTTATTAAAAAAAAAACACTACCAGAAGTCATCTTTCATTTTAAAATTTATTATTATTTTAATATGAATAAAGAATAATAAAAATTTAAATTTAAAATTTACAATTATTGGTAGTAATTAATAAACAGTAAGGAACATAAATTCTTACTTTTTTTCCTTCAATATATTTCATTCTAATATCAATTGATTTGACTTAGTAACTAAGATCATTAATGGTTTTAATTAAAATGCATATTAAAAACCATACAGTACACATATCTACTCTGTGTAAATGCTTTTGCTCTAATGAAAATAAAAATCAATATCAAATTACCTAACAAATGCATTAAGATATATGGAAACAGTAATAGTCAAATAAAGTTTCTTTATATTATTAAATCATTATTCTAAAAACTACTTCGCTGAGAACATGAAATAATATTTTTATGTATACATAATGTATGCGTGTAAAAAAAATGTTACAAAAGTTAAAAAAATGAAGTTTACTTACATTATTAGGCCCCTGTTTTAAGAATTACTTTATTGTTATCAATATCATTATAATTGTAAATGAAAATCAGTATTTCAAGATTCATTATTTAGGGAAAATTTGATATTTTAATTCTTATGACAAAATCAGTACAAACAAAAAACAGCAACATCACCCATACCCTGAAAGAAGTACTGGAATGTCGTCCTGGTTTATTCCAGACCCAAGATACCACTGAAGGGCCTCAGAAGATGAATTCTGTGTTCATTATGTAACAAATGAAGTAAACAATATATTTTCATCTGTACTATCTATGCCTCTGTGATATTGTAAGATACGTTGATAATGTGTTAGCCTTAGTTTTTTAAATGAAAGTTGGAAATAAAATTGGCAATCTCTTAAAGTATATCATGAAAGAATTGGTGTAGAAATCATTTTCTTAAGAAAGAAAATAAACTTTAAATGGAAATATTCATTATATAAATACAATATCTCAATAAATGGGATTTTGTTTTCTGCTTACAAATCTATAGATTTGTAAATCTATAGATTTACAAAAAGACCATTTGTATATTTATATATTAAATATTTAATTCAATGATGTAATTATTACTAGCTTTTCTTATTTTTAAAACCAAATTTAATTTAATTGTAAAATCAAGTTTGGAAAAAATCTGTAATACAATTATTTTAACTATATTCTATTAATAGATTCTGTACCCACAAATGGAATTAATGCCCATATAAAAAAATTAAAATAATATTGAAAAATAATATATAAAATTAAACAAAATATATAAACTAACTTATACTATTTCAATACATTGTTTATTTTAAGAGTACTAAATTATAATTCTTAAACTTATTTTTAAATATTAGTATTAAATTTTGTTAAAATTATATGCATATTATATCCTATAAAGTTTGTATATTCTGCTGATGGGTTTGAATCCATAATAACATGCACTTTAAATTCATAACTACTTAAAGTGGATGCTTTTATGATATCTATTCACTTTTATTTTTAAAATCAATGAATTCTCTTATTGGAGTTATTTTAATAATTTCAACTTAATAATAAAACAACAACAAAATAATAAATAAAAAAAGCTTTAAAAATAATTATACACTTTTATCTATTTAATTTTCAATAACAATAAATATATAAAAGAATCCAAAACAGTTATAAGGGCAAAAATAAACTCTGGAGAATAATACATTAATTAAGTAAATTTTGAAGATAAAATTGAAAGGCCCTAAAAACTGCATAATTATCAGTTTAATGCTAAAACTATTAGAAGAATATTAAAAAAAAAAAACTTTATTACCAGATAGTGCTATTATTTGTGTTTAAATTTAAAAAAAAAAAAAATCAAACCAATATAACTGAATCTATTAAAAATATATTCAAGAATAAATTATTAATAAAATGCCAATTGAATAATTTAAATTATAATAATGCTTATAGCTAGTTATCAATATTTCTATCATCTTAAGTACCAAGTAAAATTTTATTTCCTGAAACATTTAAAATCTTGTTGTCATCATCACTTTTAACAATTCATATTTTGTAACAATATAATTTACAAGAGCAATTTGTGTGTGCTGCATACTCACTATAACATTGGTGAGTTAGTAACATGATTAAGCAGCGCAGTTGAAGGCTAATTACTTTCTAATTAAGAATTCATATTTTAATCCACTTTAAAAGTTAAAGATATAACAAATATTTTCAAATTTTAATATATGATAATGTTATCATTTTGTTTCTTGATCTACATGCAACCAATTACAATTAAATTTATTTAATATATATATATATCTTTTCTTTTATAGTCAACACGTAATAAATCTTTAACCCATGCTTCAATAATAAATATTTGATCCAATTTATATTCATATGAAATCTTATTTCTAAATAAAACCATTCTAAAAATAGCTAATAGGATTAATAAAATGTCTAATTAATTGCTTTCAAGATAAAGATTTTAGATGCTTTCTCTTACAGCATTTATCAAAAAAGCTTGTTTAGAGCTATTACCACGCTCATTATATTATTTTTGTAATATAAGCTTATTAAGTCACATGATATATAACTTGATTTTCTTATTACAAAAATATGTAATACCTTTATATATGAATTCTTTAAAAATTTCTTCATCATAATATAATAAATTAAAACTACAAATAACAGCTGATAATAATAATCTCTTAGGTCATTCTTTATCTATTTTGTGCAAATTACCATCAAACACAGCTATCAAATTTTCATTAATAAGAATTATTTTTCACTAAATGAATGCTGAAATTTACATTTGTTTTTCTTAGTCAAATAATGATCAATAATCTTTATGGATATAACTAAGAATTTAAAATTATGTATAAAATTTTAATGTATAATGAATGTCATTTGTATAAGATTTGTTTAGTCAAAAGTACAACCACTCTTAAAAATTTTATTTTTCAGAAAAAAATATTTTGAATAATTAATATTAATGATTTTTAATTAACATCATAGTAAAAATAAATCTAATAAGTACATATTATGAATTTACAAAATAAGAAGAGATGAAACAAAGATACATATATACAAAAAAGGGAGAAAAGCCCAAAGAGGAAAAATATGAAGGAGGAGGGAGAGAGTTAATCATAAGTTGATATCAAATAACTTAGTTATATTTAATTATTTTTATAATTTTCTAAATATCACTTTTATATTCATGTTCTCTTTTTTTTAATGCACATTTGGTTTCAATATCTTAAGGTCGCATTTATTAAAATTAACATAAAATCTTTTATTATTAATCAAGAATTTTCCTATATTCACAGTTTTTTTAAAGGTCATTTTAAAATGTTCAAGAAACAGTACATATAATCAAATTACATATCTTATAATTAATATATAGTAACACTAACCATTTTCTTTTTTGCTAGTTTGTATGCATTCACTTATGTGGGTTTCTGTTAGTATGTAAGTAAAATTTGAAAGAAAAAAAATACCTGAATAACTTTTCTTTGCTTTGAACATCATCAGCCAACAATGATCGAGGAATTAGTAAATCAGGATGTGAATCAAAGTGAACCAATGTTAAATTATTCAATGGAAGATGTTTAGATCCAATGCTGCGATATATAAATGGAAGTGCCTTAAACAGAATACAAACATGTATAATAAAAATAAAATTGTTTAAAGAACTTTTTTTAAAAAAAATCTAAATATCAAATAATATTGCTATTGGTATTATCGTTATTACTTATACTGCCATAATTGTATTATATTAGTATAAATATAATATTTATATTACTCTAAGTACCATAACTAAATTTGATCTTACATTAGTTTCTACATGAGTTTTGCCTTTTTTCCAGTAAGACTTTTATAAGTAGGACTTGTGAATTTTTTCTTATCTTTATTATCCTATTTTGAATTTACCTCATTTTATTTTGTATAAGTTTTAATTTATTTTTACTTCATGTCTTATTACTAATATCTACAATAGGTAACAACATTACAGATTCATATTAGTAATAATTATGGTTCTGTCAAAAGGAAAACATTATTTCAAACTACATAAATAATAGCAACCATAAACTACTGTGTCCTATGCTGAAAATTTTATGACTATGGAGAAAAAACAATAAAATTATAGAGTTGGAAGATGGATCCCTTAAATCAAATTAAAGCCAAAATTATTTTCCAAAACTTCTGGCATGTATGATACAGCAATACCAGTTGTTAGTATTACTGTGCTGATAAAAAAAAAAGTTCAAAGAAAATTATCAATATAATCTAGAATAAGTAAAATATAAACAAATGAAAGTTTGATTGAATAAAGATAGAAATATTATCATTTAATATAAACAGTTAATGAAATAAAGTGGGCAACAAAAAAATAATAATAATGTGCCTTCAAAGTCAAGAAAAATAGTGAAAATAGTTTGATTAACATCAATTCTTTTTGTGGATAGCATTCAACATTATTATAATATAAGTCTATATCCAGTCAAAAAGAAAGTGAAATATTTTATAATTATTTCAGACACAAATTGACAAAACTTGCAAACAAGATATTAAGTCATACAGTGGCTGAAGGTGAGCAACCAACAGTTTTCACTTCAAGAATATTAACCAAAGCATAGTAAAACTACAGTCAGTTGGATAAAGAGGCATTGGCTATTATATATGCAGTGAAAAAATTTCACCAATACTTATATGGTTGCCATTCAAGATCTTTACGCATCACAAGCTGCTATTAGGGATATTAGCTAAAAATAAAACTGCACTGAATCACTTGAGCCCTACAATGTTATGTTGGTTAAATTTATTAGTAGGTTACGATTTTGAACTAAATTTTAAAAAAGGAAATGTCATTATGCATGCAGACACGCTGTAAGAGTCCCAATTAAATGGATCCAGCCAGTAACTCCATAGACAATTGAAATAATGTAATAATAGACAGCAAAAAGATGGCAGGTTAGACAAAAGCTAGCATAATCACATGCAATACAAACATTGGTGGTCGAGAAGTCAGTGACAGCTGCTTTACAAGCAGTTGTCCCAGGTTAGCAGGTTCGCTTCCCAGCTGATGCTATGACACATGAGAAAAAAAAAAAAAGAGATTTACTATATTAAATATATAAATTAATAATTATTCCCATAACACTGACTCTATTACTTAAATAGGCCCAAAGACTTTCAGAAATTATAAGATCCAGCTGACACATAGGCTATTTTTGTTATTTATGAAAAACAGACTTGATCAGAGATCCACTTCTGTTTTCTTACCAACTTCCTTCTCTTTGGATTGATTTCTCCAAGGACTTTTTATATCTGATCTGGTATTGCAATGTAGCCACTCTGATTGGATTCAAGTTCAATTCATCATCACTTCTGGTTTAACTTTCTACAGATACTTATATATAGCTTCTGAAATATAAAAGCTCATCTTCAGAATTCAAATAGTAATCCTGATGTCATTTATCAAACAAACTGAATTATTAGAAAACATTATTGTTGAGATTGAGCATATTGTTTTGAACATACAAATATTTTAATTACATTTATATATTCATCTTTTTTTTTTTTGTTTTACTTAAATAAATATTCACATGTCAATTATCTCTCTATATACTAATTAAAATGAAAAGACATAGTAATAGACTTCAAAGAAATAAAGAAAAACATGAAAAAAGTATTATTGAAAAAATTTCAATGAAAAATAAGCAGTTAAAATTAAGTTGGAGATCAAATACTTTTATTTTATTACTGAATATTGCCTGTGAATTTTATAGCAATCAGTTAATTAAAAGAACAACTAAAACTTGATCAAATGAATAAAATTATTATACTGCAATCAATTACTTGGGTTGATGGTTGAGCATCATATGATCTCCACAGCCAGTAACAATACAATTATTCTGATATTTTTATTAATATGACAAAAATTTTATAACAATGTACAATAGTTGAATTCAAAAGTGATAACGCTGTTGTTACTTATTAATAGATGTTCATTACATATGAAACTGAAAATGGCAGTTTTATTCAATGCATTCCTTGAGATTAAAATCTCAATAAAAGAAATAAAATTTGTGTAAACCGTTTATTAAACATAAAAAATGATGCATGGTACTCAAACAAAAAATTTTAAGGTGAAACCATGTATTATATTGTTGTGATTCTATGACTGTATAAATAGTTTAGTTGATGCTCACAAACCGCTTCGTTTTTATTATTTATCCTGTAAGATTTGATGCAGTATTACACTTATGCTTTCAATTACTAAAGGGTCCTGGATTAATTTTCAGCCGAGTAAGGTAAAGAAAAAAAAATTGAAGTTTGAACAAATGAATGGAGTTGTTTTGCTCAAATCACCTTTACAGCAATTAATCATGCGATTATATAGATGTTTTTATTAATATGATAAAGATTTTAAGCAATTTTTTTTTATCTCTTAAGATTAACGTTATTTCCCGAAATAATGTGGCTATTTTAAAAAAAAAAAAACATGTATATACATGTGCATTAGTTAAATTTAATTAAAAATATTACAAATGCTTAAAAATATAATTAAGGTAATTATTTTACTCTTCAACTATAAGCATTTATTTGTTATCTTTTTTCTTTTAAAAAAAAAAAGATTTTTTTAAAAAAAAAACCAATTTGATATTAATATAAAAGTGCATTTTCTCATTATTAAAATAATTACATTATTAGAGTAATTTTTACCTCATTGTGATTTTCTACTACATATACAGGAAGTAATGGATAAACTTTTAGATTATCAACACTTTTCGGAAAAATATCTCGACTAGCTGAAGATTCTTCAGCAATCATAATTTCCTTTAATGTATAATTTTTCGGAGGTCATTTTCAACTAGTAAATAGCTATGCTGTCTACGCGTTTTAATTCGGGGAAATAAATTCCAACTAATTTATTATTAAATTGTCTGCCTTATTTAATGTTATAAATTTCTTTTTGTTTTGAAATAAGAAGATAAAAAAGCATAATCACATATATTTTAGACAACTATTAATTGTTAAATTGATTGCCTTATTTAATATATAAATTTTCAGCTTTGACTCTAAATAATGTAAAAAGCATATTTACATATATTTTAATAAGTTACAAAAAATTATCTGTCAAAGTCCAGCAACTCGAAAATAATATATGGTAAAGACGTTCATGTTAAAGTAGTCGTACTTCATTAAAGACCATTCTGATTTATATATAACGTTCTAAACACTTAATGAAAAAAGGCACAATTTATTTAAATTCAGTATTGTAATTAAATAATTATGAATATTTATTAACTGATACATAACTTTTACATTTTGTGTTATGGTAAAAATCAGTCATATATCACATGACCTATATAGCTTGCATTACCAATATGTAATATCTAAAGAGCCTGCTACTAGCTCTAAACAAGCTTAATTTTTTTTTTTTTTTAATGATAAATGCTACAAGAGAAAATACATGAAGCTTTTATCTATGATGGTCCCCATTCCCAGACCGGTTTCGAGCTATGGCTCTCATCAGTGAGGAGCTAGGACATAAGATTCAAAATATTAACTCAAGCCAAGCATTTATCTAATTCTTAAATATTTTGAATCTTATGTCCTAGCTCCTCACTGATGAGAGCCATAGCTTGAAACCGGTCTGGGGATGGGGACCATCATAGATAAAAGCTTCATATATTTTCTCTTGTAGCATTTATCATTAAAAAAAAAATTAAGCTTGTTTAGAGCTAGTAGCAGGCTCTTTAGATATTACAATTTGGTAATGCAAGCTATATAGGTCATGTGATATATGACTGATTTTTACTATTATAATTTTGCTATTAGGGCTTTGGCTATATTAAATTGCTAAGCCTACTAATATATGGGATCTCTGAATTTAGTTCAGGCTCATATAGTTTCTTTGGTTAAAGAGCTGAGTTTGAAGACATGTAGGTGTCTCAAGATTTGGATCTTTTTCTTAATATTTAAGAATTAGATAAATGCTTGGCTTGAGTTAATATTTTGAATCTTATGTCCTAGCTCCTCACTGATGAGAGCCATAGCTCAAAACCGGTCTGGGGATGGGGACCATCATAGATAAAAGCTTCATGTATTTTCTCTTGTAGCATTTATCATTAAAAAAAAAAAAATTAAACTTGTTTAGAGCTAGTAGCAGGCTCTTTAGATATTACATTTTGTGTTATGGTTACGGTTAAGACTATACAGAAATGTCTTTCAATATATAATTCCATATTGTGCTCTGATTTTTTTCTTACTGAATTCATTTGAATATCTATTTATGGGTAATATGGAAATTTTATTCTAAGTATTATTTTCAAATGATAACATTTTAATATAGTTTTATTTTAAATCATTGCGGTAATTGTATATGCATATAACTAGTAATATATGCACGATAATAGATAAATCCGTGCTAATTTTTTCTCATTTGAAACTCGAGGTGAATTATATAAAATTAAAACATTTTACTTTGTAGACTGTTTATAGTCTTTAATTGCATATAATTTAAAAAGCAATTTGTGTTTTGAAGAGATCATAACGATAGATTATATAAATATTTGTGTATATAACAAAAAATACTTTGATTATTGTGATGTGCACTGTCATTACTAATGATCGATTAAAATCAACTTTACCTGTAAGATATCAGATGTTTCAGCGCAATTTCTTTTACATAGCCATTGTTTGTTTATCAAAATTTTATACGCATATTTTGACGCATATATGCTCATCTGTTTTCAGGATTCTTCGAAAAATTCTCATCAATTTTATTGGTTTTATTTTAGATATTCTTTAAATGTTGAAGCACAAATTAATGTAAAATAAAAAGTAAATATCCCATTGAAAAACAAAAGTTTCTCCAATCTTCATAGGAAGGACACCAAAAGAAAAGATTATTAGACTTGACAAATGTCAGGTGATGAGTGTTTTTTCATCCTTGTTTATTATTTAGCTAAGAATAGCTAAATACCTATTTTTCAATCAATTACTGATTGGCTAATTGAACCGGCAATGAGTCAACTATCTAAAAGAAAAATCCTAAGTTTGTTTAGAAATTGAGTAAACCATGAAAATATAAGAACCTAAGTATTACAATTTTCAAAACTGAATTTATATGTCCATACTTATAAAGTGGCATGCCAAATAATTTAATTATCATTATTTGTATGTATGGAGCTCATTCAGGACGATCAATAGTACATTATAAGATGAATTATCTAAGGCCAAACCAAAGTAAAAAATGAATAATAGATCTCACATTTTACAAACTTTTAATCTGTTTGTAACTATGTTTTAAACATATAAAATAAGTAACTGATTTATTCTGCAAAAAAACTTGTATTAAATTTAAATAATCATATTCAAAGATTCTCTCTGTTCTGTTATCATAATATTGTGTTATAATTATATAATATTGATACTCTAGTTATATTATTGCAATTTAGGGTGATTTTAATCTAGTTATAATTTTAATCTTCTAGCTTTTTATTTAGTATGTTTCATATCACTGTAGAAACGAAGTGAATATCCACAATTACAAGACCATATTTCATAAAATTCTCTGAATAATATATCTAAAAAAATATCAAATATATTTTATATGTTAAACATTAGATTATACAAAATGAAAAATATAGATAAATAAATATAAATTTCTAATAAGTAATTGTATAGTTAAAGTTTTAAATTATGCAATCTTTCAAAAACTTGAATTCAATGCTTTTTATTATAGTTTTTTTTATTTCCAATTTTGTCTGATTTACAATCTTTATTAGAGTTAAATATAAATTTAATATAAGTATTAAAATTTATTTTACATATTTAAATTTAAAATATGTAATGAATAGCTATAATTATAAATTTTAATTAACTATATAGGTGTCTATGTATATATACCCAATATCTACATACATGCAATATATATATTAAATATTTTTTATGGATTTATTACAATGTAAACAAAAGAAATTGAGAGATTATATCCATGTAAACAACTTCAGCTAATTACCTTTGATGTTGCTAGAAAATTATCAAGTACTAATTGACAGTCTTGAGGTTAAACAAGTATTCTCTAATAATTTACAATAGCATATTTGTTCTGAGTTTCTAATTATACTCAGGACAAAAAAAAACTTATGTGTTACTAAATAAAATTTGTTTATTCTCAGAATTGTCAATTAGTAATTGATAGTTTCCTAGCAGTCTCAACGGTAAAATTTTTTTTTGATATTTACATGAATATAATCCCTCAATTTTCTTTGTTTGCATGCAATATATATATATCAAAAAATGATCAAATTTTAAATTAAAACTTGTTCATAATGTTGTCTTTATAACGTAATATATTAAAAAATAATTCAATAAAAAATTATTTAATAAGACAACTTTTTAAAAAATATGTTTAATAAACCTTATCAACCAGATTTCACTTCTATATTGGAGCCTTATCAAGATGTAAGTTAAGTATAATTATAGGTAAATTATATGTATATATTTATATTGATAATTATCATTCTAATTATGATAAGTTTAAATTATTAAATATAGTTATAATATGTAAAAAAGAGAAAATTAGGAAATTTATAAATAATATTAAAATATAAATATGTGATTATATAATGTAAATACATGATTATAATTTATAAGTATAATGTAAAATGAAGCCTATAGATGGAGTTGCTGTAAAATAGAAGGAATTATAATATAACTTTGTGTATTTACATCTTGATAAGACTCCAATATAGAAGCGAAATCCGGGTTGATAAGGTTTATTAAACATAATATTTTTTAAAAAATTGTCTTATTAAATAATTTTTTATTGAATTATTTTTTAATATATATATATATATATATTGCAATGAACAAAGTGTTCAGCAACATATCTTTAATTATTTCTTAGTAAACCAAACTTTATTTTTAGATCCAGCTCATCCATTTGGATATCAAATAAAATGGAATGCCATTTTAAAAATGAGTATTTCTGACTATATATTATCAATTACCACATCCATCAGAGATCTAACCAGAATTCCATGGTAATGTTGGTTTGATTTATATTCTATTAAGAAGTCACTGGAATGCTAGTAATAAGTTTTGTTATTGGGCTAATACTATGATATATCACATTTGTTCTTATCTCGTAATCTTATTATGTCTATTATTTCCCAGTGTTTAAACTTATTTGAACATAATTCTGATTTTTTAATATCTCAAACAGATAAAAATAATATTTTAATATCACATATATACATACAGACCAGGTGTAAAATAATATAATAAATAGAGAACTAATAAGTTATTTAGTTTAACATAGTAAAATGATTTGATAATAGTAATGATAGAATTAATTTTAAAAAAAATACAAGCACAAATAAGCAATCCAATGTAATATACATAATTTAAACCTATCAGTTAAGATGGTACAATCAACACTTGTCAAAATGTAAACTAGATTATAAAATATTAAGTTTACTATATTAATAAAAAATTCTCAAATTATTTTTTTAACAAATTCTCATATTATCATTTAATATATTCAACAAAATATAATAAAGCACTACTGCCTTATCTCAGATGACAATCAATATCAACAGATGATTATTTAGTGTACATAAATAAAGCATTGGAATCTAATTAGGGGAACAGAATAAAATATAAGGGAGAGAAATTGACAAAATAAAAACTTCCCCAGCTTGTCTCCAAATTTTTGAGATGCCGTTCACTACCAAAAAAAAAAAAAAGATAAACTATTACAAATCATGGATTATACTAAATATAATTAATACTAATTAAATAATGCACAAAATGTCAATATTTATTTAAAAGAAAAATAGTTTAATTTATCCAAAGTTACTTAAAGTAAACTTCTGGTTTTTGTTATATAATATAAATGAACTCACCTAAAATTCTAAAACTTACAACTGCATATTTGCTTATGAGTTTGTGGATATATGAACACATAAAATTTCTTCCTTTGTGGGCATATAGAATCTTAAGTTTTGAAAACTTTCTTCTCAGTAATTTTTTTTTTTTTTTTAAGGAGTTTCATTATTTTGAACAAATTGTGTTACAATCAATTTTTGATTCAAAACTGCCTGTTTATATTTGAAGATTTTAAAGTCAGTTTTTTAGTATAAGTCAACTGCATTTGGGAAGAAAATTTGAAATTCAGTTATATGGAGACATCAGTTTAACATGTTGAGAACTACATCTTTGAGTATTTTTCTGAAGGTTTGTGATGATGGTGTTCTAGCTGTATTTTTATATTGGACTATTGCTCATCCTTGAAGCTTTTGCTTTAGTAAAGAATGATCTAATTCAATAATATGAAACCAGAATGATCTATGTTTGTAATAACAGTCCACTACAACATGGGCTTGGGTATTGTTCACTAATTTTAGTATGATTATAATCAACATAGATTCAGTGAGTGTTTAGTTAGTGCTTCATAATGAACTACTTATGTTTAAATCATTTTTTTATACCTTCACTCCAATGTCACTATCAACTTTAATTAAAAACATCTTCGACTAAAATCTTATGATGTTTTCCAGTTAACAAATTCTTTTTTCTTAAAATTTTTTGTCTATTTCAAGCTTATCTATTTATAAGCTATTTTTCATTAGGTTATTTTTTATTTTAATGTGATATAAATTTTTAAACATTCCTTAAATTTTTTCAACTTTTAATATAAAATTATTTTTCTGTGGTAGTTTCATTTTTATCAATTTATTTTCTTAAATTGCTCATTATTAATGCAATTATTAAATTATTTACACTATTGAAAAATAAGTATAGTATATTTACATTATTACAATATTTTAACCCTTTTTTCAATTAAATATTACAATAAAATTATTCTCTATTATAATATTCTAAATATAAGTAAATAATAATGGTGGAAATAAAATGTCCCATATGATGTTATTTTGCTATCTCTCTATCACACATATTGATAGAATTTTTTTACTTTAGGTTGTATTGCTTCTTCATAACTAGATAGTTTAATTTTAAAGAATTTTAATTAACTATATGATATGGCATTATCGATAATATATTAATATATTTACATGTGTGTGTATAATTAAATTAAATCAGAAATTTTAATCATATTTATTACAAACTCTTAGACTTGGTCTAATATATTTCCAAAAATAATAATAATAAAATGCTTGTGTATATAAATTATGTCTTTAAATATCAAAGTTTTATTATTGTTATTGTTTTTCATTTTTACTTTTTGAGAACATAGTAAAATAAATTTAAGATTTTATAATGAATATAAAAGTTAGTTTTTTTTAATTTGTTTAGTTATACACATGCACACATGTGAATATATATATATGTTACATGTGTTGTCTATACATATATATACGAACACATACCTAATTATTAAAATTTATTTTAAAATTTGTGAATGTAGTTATTTAGTAAATTATTTTAAATTCAAGTATTGTATGTAAAATAAAATTAATAATATAAATTTTAATATTTATATTAAATTTATACGTTAAGCAATAATGAAGGATGTAAATCAATCAAAACTGTAAACAAAAAAAGCTGTAATAAAAATCATAGTATCAGAGTTTTTAAGGATTATAGTTTTTAGATTTTAAATTAAATTCTTATTAAAAACAATAAAATAGAACATTATAATTATGATAATAATCATAAATATATTTTATAAAGTACATAGTAATTAAAGGTTTGTGATGATGGTGTTTTAGTTGTATTTAAATGTTGGACTATTTTCATCATCTAATATGAATATTAAATGTCGTTAGAAAAATTAAACTTTATTTAAATATTCCCAATACATTCAATGGTTGGTAATAGCACACAGGTTAGTATATTCATAATATTTTGAGAGGCATTATTCTCCCCTCTTCTTTAGGTAGTGCTGGCCTGACCAGTGATAGTACTAGCATGAAAATCGAACCTGGAGTCTTAGAGTTTTTGAATATCGAATTTTAAGGTAATGCTCTAACCAACTGAGCCATCCTGCCAAAGGCAGCAATCAGTAGAAATTTCATATACTTATCTATGAGATTCCTCTGATTTCTCCACTTTTTTCAAAGAGCAAAGTTGATTAGTGGTTTCCGTACATTATGTATAGTCACATTAAGATGACTTATGAGATTTTTTGCTATTGTCATGTGAGCAGTTTCTTAAAATTTTCTTCTTTGTACCCTTTCTTTATCCAAAATTTTTGTATTTTGCCGATTGAACGTATGTTCATTGATATATACATTGTCTGCTACCTTAGGCACATCTCCTTTATCTCTTCTAATCATCAGTTTGTGTTCTGGTAAGTGCTTTTCAATGGAACAACTAGTCTCATCATTATACACCCTTCCACATTCACATGGTATTTTATAGATGCAGTTTTTTTTTTCAGCATTTCAACTTTAGGTTTTGTAGATGTTAGAATTCATCATAGTGGGGTATGGCTCTAGAAAGCTGCTCTAATGTTATACTGGGTGCAAATTTTCCTTAATTTAATTGTTTTTTCTTTTGATGGTTCTTTTTGTTGTCTATTTAAGAAACACATCAACAACATATTCCCTTCAATTAAATTCACAATAGAATCAGAACAAGAACAAAAATTGGCATTCTTAGATATTCTTGTAACAAGACTCCCTCTTGGCAAAATCAAAACTATAGTTTACCAAAAACCCACACATACAGGTAACACCTGAAATACAAAACATGGAGTTATACTATCACTGGAAAAAAGAAAAAAAAGTTTGTTCACAAACCAGCAATTTGAAAAAAAGAAAAAATCTATATAGAACAAACTCTTGTGAAAAATGGTTATCCATCAGCTGTTATTAAGAAAATGTTAAATAGACAACAAAAACAACTATCAAAAGAAAAAAATTATTGGTACTGTAGTGTACCTATACATACCAAATGTAGCAGATAGATTGTGGAAAATTTGCAATCATTATAACATTAGAACAGTTTTATGGAGCCATACCACTTTATGAGGAATTCTAACATCTACAAAGCCTAAACTTGAAATGCTAAAAAGAAAAAACTGCATCTATGAAATACTATGTGAATGTTGAACATATATTGATGAGACCAGTTGTCACATTGAAAAGTGCTTGCAAGAACACAAACTAATGATTAGAAGAGAGAAAGCAGATGTGTCTAAGATAGCAAGCCATGTATGTACCAATGAACATATGTTCAATTGGGAAAGTACAAAAATATTAGATAGAGAAGAAAAGGTGCAAAGAAGAAAATTTAAAGAAGCTGCTCACATGACAGTGGCAAACAATTCCATAAGTCAACCTAGTGTGATTATACATAATGTATGGAAACCATTAATCAACTTTCCTCTTAGAAAAAAGTGGTGTAGAAATCAGAAGGAACTCATAGATAAGTATATGAATTTTACTGACTGCAGCCTTTGGTAGGATGCCTCAATATTCAAGAATCTAAGGGTCCAGGTTCTATTCCCATGCTAGTACTGTCACTGGTCATGCCAATAACACCTGAAAAAGAGAGGAGAATAATACCTCTTGAAACATTATGTCTATACTAACCTATTCTCCATTATTAACAGTTGAATATTTGGAATATTCGAATAAAGTTTAATTTTTCTAAAGACATTCAATACTCATACTAGATGATGGAAATAGTCCAACACATAAATACAAATGTAAAGTACATAATTTATAATATAAATATAAAAAGAATTAAGATTTAAAATTTTATAAATGATAATGTTCGCATATTACGTATATATATATTATTGCACATATGATCATAACATTAAACTATTATGTGAACATATCTGCGTTCATTTATTTAAATATTCAATGGCAATTAATATATCTGCATATTTATATACATTCATGTTATATATAATGCTGAGGTTTTTTTATATACTGTACACAAATATCAGAACAAAAACATCAAAACCTGAAAATCACACACACACACACACACACACACATATATATATACTATGGATGACATACATTGCTGCAAACTGGCTATAGCTATTATTTATTTATTTTTATATTGGTATATTGAATACTGTAGAGATTATTTCAGAGTATTTTGATTAATGTATAGGATATACAAAATAAATGAATGATTAATCACATCTTTCAACAGATGTTGGATAAAATTGAATATAACATATGTTGCAGAATTAATAAAGTATCAAGGATTACTGAATTTCCTCTGAGACTCAATATATATTTAGCTCAAAAGTTAGAAACTTGACAGATAAATTCAATAAATACTTGGTTATTTAGTCTACTTATTTACATTCTGCAGTGCTAATTTTTATCTTTTTTACAACTAGCATTTCATTTTAAAAAATTCCAACATCTTGCTTCTACTTTATTCTAATCTCAATTATATCATTCCATGAAAACAGTAAATATTATGCCCTTTTAGTGTCTTGAAATAGCATTGTATAAAGATCTGCCTCTTCTCAAATTTCCTATAAAATACTATTTTCATAAACATATTCTTCATCTGCTTCATATGATCCAATTCAAAGATGTTCCCATATAGATTTAAGT
Source organism: Epiperipatus broadwayi (assembly GCA_028023455.1). NCBI lineage: Eukaryota > Metazoa > Onychophora > Udeonychophora > Euonychophora > Peripatidae > Epiperipatus > Epiperipatus broadwayi. The sequence goes on along the minus strand of JAQFVV010012502.1, from coordinate 2,029,291 downwards.
TTAATATTACTGCATTCAGAAAAATAATGAATAAACCAATTAATCTTAAAACAGGTCATAATAATATTCTCAGAATATTATAGAGTTTTTTAAAGAAACTTTTTCCACTGTTATTATGTTACTTCAATGGAGGGTCATGACTAACTTCCGTACAATAACTTTGACATATAAACAACTAAATAATTTGAAGTAGTTATACCATTAAAATTAAATACTCTTACATTTTAACTAGTTAAATGCTGCAGCAATCAATTGGAATCAGTTTTGAAAATCAGTATCCAAGTATGTTTACCTTCCTCCAAACTAAAAGTTGCTGAAAATTAAAAAGCTATCAAGTTTATTTCAGTATTCAAGTCCAAAGCTCCCCTTCCCTATATTATTTTAGCTAACATTCTTATTTTATCCATCCAATATCTTACATATGATTTGTTTTTAAGTCCCTCATCATCTTTTTGTGATCTATTTTAGGACTTAATGAAAATAATCTATTTTCATTATTTTTTCTGTTATGTCTAGCATCTATGTATTTTACATTTGATTTTTCTTATATATGTCTTTCTATACTTCAATGTGAGATTTGCAGTTTCTGCATTACATATTTATTAAATGTCCAAGTTTTAGATTCATAGTTATACATTAGTTGCACACCTTTATTAAAATTCCTTTTTTTAAAGCTCATACATATTTTTGCCAATGCATTCTAAGTTTAATTTTTAATGGATTTCTCTATATTTAATAATTAAATTCATCCATTATACTTTCATCTATATTAATAATTTGACAAAGTAAAGAAATTTTCTGGTTTATTATTATTATATAGGTAATAAATAGTGATTATAAAACATTAATTTTTAATTTAAAAATAAACATTATTTATTGGGTTATAATAATTTATGGAATACTCATTTCCAAATTTATATAACTCATAACTATTAAATATTGATGATTTTTTTTTAAATTTTAAAACCTATCAAACTTTATTACTTTAATCTTCTTAGTAGTACTTTTCTGCTGTCATCTAATAGTTTTTATACTATTTTTGTGTGTCTGAAGTATTATTTCAAAAACAGCTATGATGCATTAAGCAATTTCCATAGATTTCTACCACTTTTAGTTCACATTTTAATTTAAAAAATATATTTCATAATAAATATTCTGAAGTGATGGAATCATGTTGTATGTATAAATATTAATCAGACAATATCACGATGTATATCATGATGTCTTAAAGTTATAATCATAACAGAAAATTTTTATCCTGTATTTTTATAATGTGTTATCTTAATAAGGAGTTCATCAAAATGGTGTTTGGTTTCCATGTGAAGACATTAGTTTCATATAGCAATGCACTTTACTTGCGGGATGGGTCATGGAAACGCTGTTATTCATCCATCCCATTAAAAACAGCTGCGTTTCATCTTTCTAGTCATAACTGGAGTCTTATTAACAGATTCAGATGAACCTTATGGAGAGATCATCTCATCTGCTTAATAAATGGAATTTATCAATCAGTGATCTTTGTAAATGTGTGCAAATACAAATTATTAACCACTTAGTTGATCACTATTAGTTGTATGGCTATAGTGATAGTAAATCTATTTCCTGGTGTAATCTCTTCAGGTTAATTAAACTATCTCAATCCATGTATTAAATAAATAATTAATTATAGCAGAAATGATTATTAAGTCAAATGTTATATATATATAACCTAAACATTTAATGTGAAATGGCAATATCTTGATTTATTATACTTTTTCTTAATTATTTGGGTGTAATCTACTATGCTAAAACTACTTTTAAATACAGGATTATTATTTATTTATTTTTGATTGATTTAATCCAAATTTCTTTTTAAGTGATTTATAATTATCTTAGCAAATATATATTTGCAAAGAAATCAAGCCATATATCACATGACTTGATTTAACAAGCTTGTATTACAAATGTATCTAATGAGCTTGCCAATAGCTCTTAACAAGCTTTTCAGAATATCCACAACCCCAGAAAGGTTTCTGCTTCTGATTTAATAGCTAACTATTAGATAATGTGCTGGACTTGAGCTGGTATTTTAAATCTAATGTTTGAATATCCTAAAACCTCACTGAAGAAACCAAAAGCAGATATCAGTTTGAGGTTGGGGATATTCTGAAAAGCTTGTTAAGAGCTATTGGCATGCTCATTAGATAGCAAATATATATGTATAAGAAGTCTAAAAGATCTGATTGCCTTTTTATTTTTATTTTTCAAACAGCAGTATTACTATTGCATTTTTTCATTAATCTTTATATCCTTATCATTTAAAAAAAATTTTGTAATTTTAGTAACAGTTTGTCTTTTTATTTCACAATTTTTGTTTTTTAAAAAAAATATTTATAATGACTTCATTCATTCCTGGAACTTTTCCATAGACTTAAGTCTAAATTTATTATGCTGAATATTATACTTGATAAAGTTGATCATAATTTGTGATATCTGTCTATTTAGTAGATATGTCATCTTATTATTGAAATAATTTTCTTTTTACACACATATGGTCCTCTCAAATCTTCATCTTGGTATCATCTTTTGTCCCAGTGAGAAAAAAAGTAATTAATTTATTGATTTTATATATTTTAAATTAATCTTTTACTATAATCTAATGGATTTACTAAAATTAAAATGAGAATTAAGCAATTCTTTTATTTTTTATTTTGCATTATAATATAATATATTATTTTGTCATTGTCATACTTTATTTTAGTACTAATTATTAAATAAACTTTCCATTTTTGAAGCTTTAAAGTGAAATAATTTTGAAAATTAAATTTTAAAAATATACCTCTAATTTTATTATGAGTTACTCCATGTACCAATCTTTCAAATATGGATACTGTGTTTTCTCCCAATATGAGAATGGATTATTAGATAAGTATTGAAATAATATTTGTCCTGAAGTAGCTGGCTGCAGATGAGATCTAATTCTGAGTTTTGGATAAATTTTTATTTTTATTAAGACTTTTGAGTTTTCAATTTTTGATTTTCTTTATTCTCCTTGATGAATACTGGAAGTTTGTGAGAAAAAAACAATTTGAATTTCTACAATTTCATTTTCAGTCAATCCTTTGTTTTTAAACTTCTGTCATTTTAATTTAGATATTTGATTTATTATTATTATTATTTACAAACTTTCCCATGCTTGGTGATTCATCAAATCAATTTTTCAGAGTCCATTTTGGGAATAAATTTATTTTCTATATTATTATCTGTTTTCATGATTGCTTTAGGTTTATATATATAAATATTTTTTTCTGTAATATTTAAGTTATTTAGTATATCTTTTTAAATATTCCAATATGACTTTTTATTCCAGTTATTATCTTATTAAAGAAAAAAATCATTTTATGCAAAAAAATTTCTGACTTCTTTACACTTTAATTTTCAATATTTACATTCTTTTTTAATAATTTAATATATCAAGCACATAGGTTTTTTTTTCAAAATAGTTCATAATATCCAAAATAGAAATAAAACAAACTAACTCCTTTTTAAAACTTATTTTTTATATGACTATTACATGGAAAAAAAAAATCCAACGTTTCAACTATTTTATATAGTCTTTTTCAAGGCACACTAAAATAAAATAATATATATAACAAATAACACATATTCCACAAAAATAAATAAATAAACAAAAAATTACAAAATATATTCATAACCAAAAATATACCTTATCTCACTCCCCTTTCCTATTACCAACAAACACAACCCAAAGAGAAACAATTTCCTTTTATTAAAAAAAAAAAATCTATATATATCCTTTAAAACATTTAATTAAAAACCTATTATATTCTTTTCTGTTTAAGAAAATAATAGGTTTTTAATTAAATGTTTTAAAGGATATATATAGATTTTTTTTTTTTTTTTAATAAAAGGAAATTGTTTCTCTTTGAGTTGTGTTTGTTGGTAATAGGAAAGGGGAGTGAGATAAGATATATTTTTGGTTATGAATATATTTTGTAATTTTTTGTTTATTTATTTATATGGAATATGTGTTATTTGTTATATTTTATTTTAGTGTGCCTTGAAAAAGACTATATAAAATAGTTGAAACATTGGATTTTTTTTTCCATGTAATAGTCATATAAAAAACAAGTTTTAAAAAGGAGTTAGTTTGTTTTATTTCTTTTTTAATAATGATTTTTTATTTTTAAACATTTTTATTTAACTTAGAAACTCTGTTTTTTTGTTTGTTTAGATTAAATTTTGTAATCAATTTTTAATATATTTCTATCAAATGGATTTCCTTCTAATTTTGTATTCATGTTAGAAATCAATGATAGTACAATATGAAAGTGAAGTATTTCAGGGTTGTCCAGTTGTTTATCCAGCTTACTGATGTTGGTAGGGAACATTTCAAACATTAGTTTCACTAACTTTTCAGTAATGTGAGCTGATAGTATATATATTTATTTAAAGTGTTAATGGTCAATTAAAATAGAAATAAAAACAAATCTTCATTTCTGTTGATTTTTTAAAAAAATGTATTATTATAATGCTTTTTTCATAATCAAAATAATATTGGAATCAATTTTTAATGAATACAAAATTTCTTTCAAATATTACACAGATTGCAGTATTATTTATAATTTTCATTTTTAAATTTGAATAGGAATAATTATAAAAAAATATTCAATTATTAAATAAACAGTTTTATTTGCTATATACTAAAAAGCCAAAATTAATTGTTTTCTTTAACCACAATTTTATTTCAAGGTAAATATAAAAACTCAAATTGTGATTGATGAAAGAAATTATTTTTAACTTTATAGAGCACATTAAATAAAATTGTTTATTGTAAAATATTACATATATATGAAAATATGTTAATGCATATCATTAGCTGATATTAAATGGAAATTATTCAAATCACACTCCCAATCATTATGAAATTCCAGCAACAGACTCTATGAAAAAATGTCTTTTTGAGTCAGCTATTTGAAGTTCAGATTTTATATTTGTTTGCAGAAGATATTGCTGGAATTTTATAATGATTGAGAGAGTGATTTGATTTTATATATATATATATTCTAAAATTATCCTTTGATTTTGAAATTGACTCAATAATTTTTAGTTATAATTTCTGATTAGAGCCCTATTACAGACCATTTCTTGATGCAAACATTTTAAAACAATATTGTCAACATTTGCTGAAATAACTCTTAATTATTTAAAAAAATATAATCATTTGTTTTATTATTATTATTTGCATATTCCAAAAGCAGCATGAAAGCTCTTTTTTTAGTTATCTTTATGCCATTTTATATAATTGTCTGCAAAGAGAATTCATTTTTTGTAGTAGGACTTATATCTTAATAAAAGGCATGGATAGTAATTATCCTTTATAATACATACTTAAAAATGAATTTTTCTACAACAATTATGTCCAGAAATGGTTAGTATATGGTTTTATGGTCAATATATCTGCAGAAAACATACCAATGAATTTCTATTTATACTGATAATTTATTGTTTAGATTAATAATAACACTCTTTTGAAATACTGTATATGTCAAAACAATTTTATTATGTAGTTTTTAAAAATCCACTCTTACATTATATTATTTTTTGAATGTTTTTAACTGTTTGTTTTCTATGCTTCAACTGGCTAGCAGTCTTTATCTGACCATTTTTATAAAAGATAATTTTGTAACATAAATTAAAAATATTTTTAAATATATATATCTATTTTATTAAAATGTAAAAAATATATTAAATGCCAATAGGCAAAGGAGTCAATATAAAAAGCCAAATATACTAATTAAAAATTAAAATATTCGCTAGCATTAAATTTTAATTTCACTTCTAATAGTTTTCCATTCCAAGGCAGACTTCTCAAGTGTAATCAATAACACAAAACAGCATATATATACTTTTTTTAATTCAAATTAATATTATAATTATCATTATATTAAAAGAAGTTTTAAACAAATTAATTTGAATCAGATATTATGGGTCTTAAGCTATTAATTTGTTTAAAACTCCTTTTAATGGTATTTGGAATATTAGTTTGAATAGTAAAAAGTTGTTATAGTATATTGCAATGTTATGGACTTGATCAGGTCTAGTTAAGTTCCGCATTACAAACATCTCATTCAAATAAAATTAAAATGGAAATAAACTAAATATCTCTAAAAAAAAAAAAAAAGAAAGAAAATCAATATAATAATAATAAAAAGTCTCTCTTGATACCTCATATCTATTAGAATATATATAGTTTATATTATATTTATAGTTATATCAATGTAATAAAATATGTATTCATAAAGAGAGATTTGTAAAATCTATAAAACTTTGTATAGGTATAGTAACTTGCTTAAAGTTTAAATTTATAAAAAGAGAGGAAAAAAACATTAAAATTAATGATAAAGTTTAATTAAGGTTAAATTCAAACAACAACCTGTAATTACAGGAAATTAAAGAATTAAGAGAAAAAAGAAAACTACTTAGTTGGAAATCATTAGAAAACAAAAAAATAGGAATAAAACAAGTGAAGGCTTTTGGGAAGAATTTCCCTTGCTAGGCAAAATGTTATGAAAGAGAAAAGCAAAAACAATGTCTATGGATAGCTAAAGTACACATGACTACATCAAATAGCTAAAAAAAAGATTTCAATTCTAGCTGTGGAAGCATTCCACTGTGGCTAAGAAGACCACTGTTATAGTACTTTTCATTAGTGAAACAATCCATCTATAATGTCAAAATTATTTGAAGTAAGAGTAACAAACATGATTGCTTAAACTCATCTGAAATGTTCTAGTCAGTGCCTGAATATGTGACCTTTCCAATTTTTGAACAAACATTAGGAAATGACCAATAGATGGAAGAGAAGTTGAAAAATAGCTTTTACTTAAAGAACTATTTTCAATAGTCAGCATCTATAGTGATACATGTTTAAACAACAGACTAATTATAATAATAAAAAAAATCAAATGAGAGTCAACCAACAAAGATTACTAAGCTTCAAATCTGAACTGCAGTAAGAAATTTAAGCAATTCATACATATGAGAGGTCTTTTTAAAATATACTTTTCAAATGTACATTTTAACTATTTTTTTTGGAGGAGGAGGGAGAGATATAATAATTATTTAGATTGTAATAAACTATAAAAAGTAATTCTCCTTTCCTCATAATCACAGTTAAACATTGGTCTTTAATCTGCAAGGAGCTAGTGTATCCTTGCAGATTAAACCCAAATGTCTAATGGTGCTTATAAGGAAAGGATGATTACTTTCTGTTGTGTCTTATGACCAGCAAGTAAATAAATGGACAAAGGCAGAATTGAGATGGTAAGATTATAGTTTAATATGAATAATTTTAACTATATACATCGCCTATTATAATGCGTAAATAGTCCTGCTTTGGACTTATAGAGGCAGGAGTCTCTGATTAATAATTAAAACTCAGAACAATTAGATCAGGTTATGGGGGTTTATATACCCCTCAAGACTTCTGGAGTCTTTTACATTCCTAACCATATATGGTGTTTTCACATACACACGGTGTTTTTACATTTCTCACCATATATGGTATTTTACACAGTTTTCTTACCCTATAAGGTCAGCTGATCTTTCTATGATTTAACAACATTGCAATTTTACACAATCGTTATACATAATTACTATACAGTTATTCTTATTTTACAGTTATTACTTTTATTCTACATTATTGTACTCTTATTATTATACAATTATTATTCTTATTTTACATACTCTTATTATTATACAATTTTTATTATTTACATACTCATTATATATTGCAGTTATTAGTTTTATTCTACATTTATACAATTATTATTGTTTTACATATTCATTATACATTAAAAGTTATTAGTTTTATTCTACATTTATTATTGTACTCTTATTATTATACAACTTATTATTTTACATATTCATTATACATTACATATGTATATACCTTTCTTGACCTTGAATATTGCACTCCTCCTCCTCTCCAGAAGTATGGTTTTTTACTTAACATAGTCTTTGAGTTGAGACAGTTGCTGGCGGTCTTTGCTGTTCTTCGCCAATTTGCTGTTTGTTGATGGTGGTTTCGATGATTTTTGCTGTGCTATAGGTACTTTCCGAGGTTTTGTTACAATAGGTTTTCCTCTGTCTCTTAACTCTATCTCTACAGGCGAGGTTTTTAGTTTTCCTGGTTCTTTTTTGAACAAGCTGGGGTAAATATTTTTGACTTGCGATTCTATATCGATTTTTTTTATTACGCATATTTTTATACCTAGGGGCGCCAACCACTCATGGCCTATGATCGGGTTAATGTCTCCATTCACGATATATAATGGTAGTATTTCTTTAGTTTTCATTGTTTCTACCTTTACATTTGCAACTCTTAATATTCTTATGGGATTTTTATTAGCATCCCAGGCCTTGATTTGAGTCTTCTCTACCCTTGGAGGGAATTTTAAATTCTCGATTAGTCTTTCCCAATCTTTACCCTTTATCAGCGATATCCCTGCTCCGCTATCAATTTCCATGGTTATTGGCTTGCTGATTAGTTTTACATTTATCATAATTTGATCAGATTCGTCTATAGTAGCACTTTTTATGTACTATTTTCCATCGCTTCACACGGAAATTTTCTGTTCGGCTTTGTATGGTGGTGCCATCTTTCGGGATATTCGGTTAGTTTCCAATAACTTTCATTTTCTGGTAAACTGCAATCATGGGCTTTGTGCCCGATTTTCCCACATCGGAAACATTTAATTTGTTTATCTGTTTTGGATTTAACTCCAAACGTTTTAAAATTTGTAGTTTGAATTGGTTCTGGTCTCGTGAAACTTCTGAACTCTCTCGCTTGGTCAAGCAGCAATTTGTAAGCTGTTCCACATCTGATAGCTTCTTTGTAAGTTAGGTCTTTTATTGCCAATAAGATCTGCCTAAACACTGGTCATCAATTATTCCGTATAATAGCTGTTCTAGAAGAGCTTCTTCTAAATATTTACCGTAAAGGCATGGCTTTGCCATCTCTCTTAAACCAATGTCATATTCTTTTATTTTCTCATTCTTTCTTTGCCTTCTGCCTCTAAAGTGCAATCAAGCAATAAACTTGGATGGTTTAGGATTGAAATATTCATTTAGCTGTGTTACGAGCTCATCGTATTTCTGCGTCTCCAGCGAATTTCCACATAGTTTGTTCACTATTTTGATTACCTCTCACCTGCGAAGCAAAGTAATGAGGCTACTTTTACAGTATTCTCGGTAATACTATTTAGTATAAGGTAGTTTTTATCCTCTGAACATACAGTGGCCAATCACTCGGATCTTTTACATTAAATTCGCAAATAGAAACTTGCGATATGCTCGCCATTTCTCTATTGATTCAAATCCACTTACGATTTGTCTCAGCTTGCTGTTTAGGCAATTATTTCCAGATTTGACCCTATGATGACCGAGCCAATTTTTAATGTAGTTCTGTTCCTGTATTGATTGCCACTTTCCTTCAGATTCGATTTCTGTGTCAACTGTGCCAATTTGCTGTGTCTTATGACCAGCAAGTAAATAAATGGACAAAGGCAGAATTGAGATAGTAAGATTATAGTTTAATACGAATAATTTTAACTATATACATTGCCTATTATAAGGCGTAAATAAATAATAAAAGGTCATGGTGACCTGCATATAATAACCCTAGTCCTGCTTTGGACTTACAGAGGCGGGAGTCTCTGACTAATAATTAAAACTCAGAACAATTATATCAGGTTATGGGGGTTTATATACCCCTCAAGACTTCTGAAGTCTTTTACATTCCTAACCATATATGGTGTTTTCACATACGTTTTTACATACACGCAGTATTTTTACATTTCTCACTATATATGGTATTTTACACAGTTTTCTGACCCTATAAGGTCAGCTGAGCTTTCTATGATTTAACAACATTGCAATTTTACACAATCGTTATACATAATTACTATACAGTTATTCTTATTTTACATATTCATTATATTTTACAGTTATTACTTTTATTCTACATTATTGTACTCTTATTATTATACAATTATTATTCTTATTTTACATACTCTTATTATTATACAATTATTATTATTATTTACATATTCATTATACATTGCAGTTATTAGTTTTATTCCACATTTATACAATTATTATTATTGTTTTACATATTCGTTATACATTAAAAGTTATTAGTTTTATTCTACATTTATTATTGTACTCTTATTATTATACAACTTATTATTTTACATATTCATTATACATTACATATGTATATACCTTTCTTGACCTTGAATATTGCACTTTCTATAGTTTATTACAATCTAAAACTTAGCACTTGTGCAGTGTTCAAGGTCAAGCAAGGACTATACATATATGTGTGCAACAATAAATGTATAATAATTATGTAGAATAAAAATAATAACTTTGTACAATAATTATGTATAATGATTGTATGAAATAATTATATATATATATAATGATTATATAATAACTGTGTAACAATAAATGTGTAGCAATGTTGTTAGGTCACAGAGTTGCATAGCTGGCTTTATAAGGTCAGAGAACTATAAAAAAAATGTCAAACATGGTGAGGTGTGTAAAAAATACCATGTATATGTAAAAAATGCCATATTTGGTAAAGTTTGTAAAGACTCCAGAAGTCTTGAGTATATAAACCCCAGAACATGGTCTATAATGTTTGGGTAATAATGTAATTCAGAGAATTCTGCCTCTATAAGTCCAAAAGCAGGACTAGGGTTTATTATGTGCAAGTCACCACAAGCTTTTATTATTTTAATGCACCGTAAGTATGCTATGTATATATGCTCATACATTATTTAAATTAAACTATTAGCTTACCATCTCAATTCTGCCTTAGGACACAGACAGCATCTTGTAAAATTGATCAAGGATTACATTATCTAGATCAGGGGTCCCCAACCCTATGCCCGCGGGCACCATGTTGCTCGCAGACCATTTTACATGTGCCCGCCGCTATCCGATCATGATAAAAAATGATTTATCTGATACAAATAATTTTAATTTTTAAAATTTCATATAAATTATTGTATTATATTGTAATCAAATGGTAGGGCATACTATACTTTTACAGTGTAAAAATATAAACATTAATTCTATGTTAAAATTTTATTTTTGAAATAAATATTTTTTTGTACATTATGTGTATTATTAACAATATCCAACTATAAATTTACATTGAAAAAATAAATGGTGCCCACCACTTGGTTGAAAAAATAAATGGTGCCCGTCACCTGGCCGGTATTATAGAATGTGCTTTTAAATGCAAAAAGGTTGGGGACCCCTGATCTAGATTGTTAAAATTTTGAGTTTATCATCAATGAATTTTATTAATGTACTGTAAGAGATGTATGTGTTAGTTAAATGTGTGTGTATATTTATAATTAGTCTTTGATATTTTTATCATTATTTTTAATCATCAAAATATAATTTTTAAAATCAACCAAGATTATCTAGAATAAATGGTATTGTTATTTAACTTATTTAGTTGTCTGTGCATCATTCTCTCAATGCATATTAATTTCCCAATTGATTCTCAGCACTATATGTTCTGATCTAAGAAAGGGTAACATATTCATGTGGTCTTTTTTAGAAAAAAGTTGTACTCTCAACATGGGTTAATGAAGTTCAAACACCATACATTCAAATAAGTTTTTACTTAGACCTTCTGAGATAGGATTTAGTCTATGATGATCATCAAAATCCGTATTTAATAAATATTATTAATTGAAGTTCAAATGTCAATTAATCTTTGAACAGATGAAATATATGTTATTTTATAATTATTCATATGATAAACCTGAAGCGCTATCTGTGCATTGATTTATGTAAAGATATATGAGTCATCGATATAAGTACTATCAGAAGTAGCAGCAAACGAGATTCCTGGTAACTTTTGTATTAATGTTTACACTTGGGAAGAATCTGTCTCAACAAAGAAACTATAGTTGATGATTTTTAATTTGATGTTGGCCAGCACTTTAAATTTGAATCATGTATTTAATTAATTATAAAAATATATGTGGCTTTGTGCAAGTACAAAGATATATATGTGTGTGTGTGACTGTGTATATAGAAATTTGTGGGCTAAATAATGTCTTTGAAGAAGGCTGTTAGTCTGTTTAAATGTTAGAGAAAATAAAAGGCATTGAAAATAATATAGTTAAGATTGAATGTTAGGATATGCATTGAAATCAGGCAATGATTAAATTTCTGTAGTATAATTTTTACCAAACCACTTTCACACAAGATAGGGGAGCAAATAGAAACCAGTCCCTATCTTGCATGAGAGTAGTGTAGTGAAAATTACACTTCAGAAATATTATTCATTAAATGAATATTAAACCAATTTTAATTTCTGATTATTACTGTTTATATTGTTTAATGTAATGATAGTTTGGCTAATCACTTTATTTGTTAATGAAAATTTAATATTTTTTGAAAAAAAAAAGAGATACAAGAAGAAATATAATTCTTATTCATGAGATTGACCAAGCTCTAATCTATTAGTATTTTATTGAAGTTAGCTTGTGGCCTATGTTTTTTTTCTTTCTTTAATAAACTGCAACTCCAAATGATAATTATCAGCCATTGACAATATGTTGTAGTGAAAGTCAGCCCTGCAGCATGCCAGTATTTTTTTTTTGGGTGTGTGAGTGCCCGAACAAAGAACCTCATTAAATAATGATTAGATATTTTAGTGATCATATGATGTTTAAACACCAAATGTTAAAATTGAGCTCCAATTTAGGAATCTTTAGTTCTCCAATCCATCACTCTGTCACTATGTTAAATTATTCAAGGAAGTTGTATTTATATTTTGGATTATTTCTATCATCTACTATTAATTATTGAATGTCTTTAGAAAATTTATTTTTTTATTTAAATTTTCTAATTACATTCAACTGTTAGTATTATCACACAGGTTAGTATATGCACAATGTTTCAATTGCTATTACTCTCTCTTCTTCAGGTGTTGCTCATTTTCATGGGAATCAAATGTGGACCCTTCAATTTTTGAATATTGAATTTTAATGTAAAGTTCTAATCAATTGTGCTATCCTATCAAATAATAAAAAGTTAAATTTTTCTAAAGACATTCAATACTTAATATTAGATGATGGTAATAGTCCAATATATAAATACAACTAAAATACCATCATCACAAATCTTCAGGAAAATATTCTAGAAAGTGTCTTGACAAGAGTATTAATCATGTTTTAAATTTAAAAGTACCAATATGGCTTATGAAGTTTGATCAAAAATTCATTGGTAATACTTAGATGAAATTTTACACTATGTTGTTAAAATTAAATAAATTCTAATTTAATTATTTTACAATAAAAGTACTGAAAGTTTATTAAACTGAAAAAGAGAACAGAATCCTACAAGTATCAGTTTTAGGGGGGGGGGGTAGTTGCTAAATTGCCATCATTTATTCTTTATCAGAAGTAAAAAGAAATTAGTCCCAAAAATGCAACCAACTGATTTGGGAAGGATATTTTTACACTTTTTGAATCTAGTGCCCTTTTAAGTTATGGAAACCTAACGATAATAAAATATGTAAAATCATTTTATTGTGTCAAATTTAACTTTTGTTTCCTCTGGCATAACTATGAAGTTCCTAAGACATTTGCACATAAATATAGAGCTAATAGTTATCATTAAGAAAAATATGTAGTTTACTGAAAATACTTTGGTAATTAAATAAATGATCTGATCAACAATAAGTTTGCATTTATTGTTCAATCATATATCCACTATAGTAATATTTACTGAGGCTATAATCTCGACAATATGCATATAAAATGCGATAGTAGGGACCTCTACGGGCGTTTTAAACACAAGCTTATACACTATAGAAGAAAAGAGGGGAAGCTTGTGGTTAAAACGCCTGTAGAGGTCCCTACTATCGCATTTTATACGCATATTGTCGAGGTTATAGCCTCAGTAAATATTACTTACGTAATCAATGTGCATTTAATAAATTTATATCCACTATAGTTAATTGTTTATTTTTTACCAGAAAAACTCAACTATTGACAATTACGCAATATTTATTAAACCAAAATTTGGATCTAAATTTAAATAGTAAACATGGTAATGAAAAGTCTCATATCCAAAAATATAATATAAGAAGAAACAATAGGACATTTAGAAGGATCAATAAATTTTAAATAAATGTTATTCATAGTAAGAAAATAAAATTGATAATACTCAATTAGACATTAAATGCTAAATTATGGAAAGAAAAAACAAATAAAGAAAAAATTGTCATGATTAATGAAAATTCAAAAATAAAAATGTGGGCAAAGTAAACTTTTAGGCATCTTAAATTGTATAGAGCCAATATGATCATAGCTTAATAAGTAGCAAATTCTATTTCTCCTATTCCAGTTCTATCAAGTAATATAAATTTGAATAATCAATATATGCCAGATTGTAGGATTTAATAAATTCCTATTCAATTTTATTCATATTTCCAGATTAATTGCTTTTGACAGTGACATTTTATGGATCTGAGTCTAGTTTAATGGATTTTTTGATTAATGCTCACTTCCTCCAGCCATAGTTTTTATTTTCTATTTAAAGCTACCAGTTTAAAATTATAATTTTTTCTAAGTCTAAAATTGTTATATACGTCTGACATGAATTCAATATATATATATTTTTTGGTGTCCTCAGTTTTTTTAATAATTTTAGGCAATTATATCCAACACAATATCTCATGACCTTAGCTTACATAATACTTTTCATTATCAAATTCTATGGTTTTATAATAATAATTCTAAATAAAGGATATAAGTGCTTATAGTTATTAAAAAAGCTGAGGACAAATTAATATATAGACACTGAACAATTAAGATATTTTTTAATTTCAGACTGATAGAAAAAAGAGTAAAAGATGACTGATTCAGAAAAGATACATCCAAAGGAAAAAAAACCCTTCCTTAAGTGCATTAGATATTGACCCAAACTCTTCACTTATGGAAGCCATAATCTTCAAACTATTATAAAGATCCAGATAGAATAGTATTAGAAAGGAATTTATTCAGCAATATCTTCTGACCTAATGATATAACAGAAGTAGAGAAACAGAATTTGCTATCGAAATCATAGAGATTGAACAGGTTGAATTATAAACCACAAATTAGAGGCAAAAAAAATCAAGAAATTGATAATGGGGGGGGGGGTAAAAAATAATTGCATGAAAGATATGATTTTTTTAAAGTAAAAAATAGTATGTAAATGACTATAAATCCAATTGTTAGTTAAGCAGAAGATTATTTGAGTCCAAGCACTCAAAATTATAGATATAGACTTTTGTCTTGGAGATTTTTGCTCCACCACTATGCTAAATCACACAAAGCAAAGATAATCAAATGGTTAATCCTAGGGAAATCATATAAATCGTAAACACTAAAAATAACAGCTTAAGCCTCAAACCAAAACCTTTTAGTTCTCAAATACATCTTTCTACCATTGCATGCATTATTAAAATCTAAATAAAAATAATGCAAGTTGAAAGAATAAATTATAATAAAACACATAAAAACCGTTTACATTGTTGTAATCTGAAGTGATTAATATATATGAACTAATGATTTAAAAATGTAAATTTTAAAAATATATGTGATTTCAATACATTTTTTTAAATTTGAAATCATATATATATATAACTATGATAATCTCAAAATACTATAGAAATATTATAATACTAAGACGTGATGCTCTCCAAAAACCAATATGAATGAAATTTTAAATATTTGCTGACTCCAACTATCACTGGACAGCCAGAAAACATAAATACATAATTAACAGACAACGTACATATATATTAGTATTAAAACAATTTAACAATTAAATGCTTACTAATCAAATCTTCAATATACATATAAGTCTGCACTTGTGAGAGCATAACTCATTAAGTTAAATAATGAATAAAATGTTCCTACTGTTTAGTTAAACAATGATGTACTTTATCTTCACTAAACAGTCTATAGTCTTTTAAAAAACGAAACCCCTGATGACTCTCTTGAGGCATTTCATAAAATAATAATAAGACCAGGATGGTCTGCTAAAAATCCTAATCAGCTTGGTTACCAACAGGAGCCGAGATCCTAAGAATGAAGTCCACCGATGATAATCTACACTGCAGCTTCAACTCATGGAATCAGCAGGCAGTAACCCCTAAAAAAGCACAAAGTTCTTTTTCTCTAGGTTTTTTATGCCCTTCCTCTTCTTTTGTTTTCTTATCTTTTCTGGAGTAAGCCAATAAACATCACACAATCACCATTTCTTATGCTTACTCTTAACTGTTATTAAAACAGGCAAAACTCTTTATACATATTGACACTCAGTGCAAGCCAGAGTAATCAATGAATGTACTAGATAGAGATTTTATGCACAAGCCTTCTGGCATCCATTGATTACTCTGGTTTGCACTGAGTGACAATACTTGGAGAGTTTTGCCTATTTCTTTTCTGGAGTAATTTGACTTTTACTTTAATTAATTCTGCTTAAACAATTTAATTATTATTAGATTTATGAGTTTGTTATCTGGCCATAAATCAACAGTTATTGTACAACAAAATTTCTCTTAACCTTTTAATTATGCATACTAATTTCCCGGTTATTTTAGGAATTGATTTTCAAAGCTTTTATTTTAAAACTTAGTTTAACTAAACATTTCTTTTTTCTATTTATTTTACAGCACTATAACTAAACTTATTAAATATAAATTGAATATTTTACACTCCTCCCCATATTCCAGAAAATTGTTTAGGTTTATGTGTAATTTTTGAACTTAACTGGTCCCCATATCTGTTCTTTGAGTCTGGGTGATCTAGTTGTTACTACGTTTGGCTTTGGATTTGATTGAAGTTCATGTTTGCTAATTTTAGGATCACTTGTTGCTTTCTGGTTTTGATCCTCCTCAATCACTATTTTATGTGGTGTCCATTCTGCTATCTCTTGCATTTCCTGGGTTTCCTCATTTGGCATCACTATTTCATGTGGTGTCCATTCTATCTCTTTTATTTCCTGGGTTTCCACTTTTGGTATGACCACTGAAATTTGCAAGTTTTCCTTGAATCACTGGCGGACATGATTTACATGTCTCCTGTATGTCATCCCAGCCTGTATTTGGTTGATTACTATTTTTTTTGTATAATAATTTTGTGATTACTCCTTGAACTCATTTCTTTATGATCATGTCTTTAATCCAAACTTTGTTACCTATTACATATGTATTTTCTCTTTAGTTACCAGTTATATGTATATTTTCATTTTTTTCACTTTCTACTTTATCGGCCATAATTATTAAGTAGTAGTGATAATTTAATTCGCAATTTTATTGCCATTAGCTGTTGATGGTGTGGAGCATTCATGAAGTATGGTGTTATGTATTGCTTGCTACAAACTTTCATTCTTTGATTTTTTTAAGGGTTTTCTATTATTATTTGTACAGTCTTTTCAGCAAGGCCATCTGACTCTGGGTGATATAGGGGTGTGTATATGTGTTTAATGCCATTGTCAATAAAGTTTTTCATTTCTTGTGCAGTAAATCCAGTGCCATTGTTGGACAGATGGTTTCTGGTAAACCATGACAAGATAACAGCATTTTAAGATTTCTATTGTTTTTTTTTTGCATTCATATCCTTTACTAAGTGACACTTCACATATTTCAAGTATGCATCCATAAGTATTAGCAGTATTCTGCTGTTTATTGAACTTGCATGGTCTATGCGCACTCTCTGCCAGGCATTCATTGTTATTGACCATGGATCACATTCTTTTGCTTTCATAGTCATCTCAGATTTAGAGGCCATGCATTTTTGATGTATTGCTCGATCTCCGATGTTATTTTTGGCCACCAGATGTAGTATTTTAATTAAACATTTATTTTATCGATTTATTTCGCAGCACTATAATTAAATTTATTAAATATAAATTGAATATTTTACATTATTAACTTTTAATTTTTGACAACAAAAAATATAACTTTTTAAAAAAAGTGATAATGGTATAATATATATTCATATGCCTTAAAATATATTCCCAGAAATACTATGAGAAAAATTTGGCAAAACAATATTTTTCTTAGTTGTTCATTATTTTAAAATGATATAAATTATACTTTAAAACCGAATTACTATATCTCTGCCTTCAGACACTAGTCAAAATAACTATATTTTATAAGCTAAGTATGCATCTTATGTCATATAAAAATAATACATTGTACATATGTTAATAGTTGTGCATCATTTATAATTAATAAAGCTTATTTTATATTTTTTTAAAAAGTATTAACTTTCTGAAAATATAAACTAAGAAAATCTAAGATCCATCTGATCAGTTTCTAGGCTCCGATCTTCTTTACTGATTCAAACAGTAATTGAAAGCAATAGTTTTCAAAAGTATTTATGTACAAAGTAGATTTGATATGCTTTATTTTCAAAAGTGAACATGCACTTTGTTTATTAATAAACAATGCATTCAGTAGTTATGGGTAATAAAATTTTAAGAATTAAAAAATAAAGCAAGTTCGATCTAATCTGTGAAGATTTCTAACAATTTCTATATATTTAAAAACTGTTTGTTTGTTTTTTATTTCACAGTTAGTTTACTTATAACTCTCTAAGGGTTGTCAGTACTTCTACATTATTTCATCTATATACAAACTAGTAAAATATTATATTTATATCTATTAAATGAAGATTAATATTAAATGGTTTTTAAATCTATAGTGATTTCAGAATAGCTTATAATTGGCTTGAAATTATGTTAGTATATATATAAATCACAATCTGCATGTAAGTGTATAAGTAAATTACATGCTTATATATGATCAAAGCTAAAATGTAGGTAGGTTCATTCCACATTTACTGGCACTTAGTTTACATATAACTAATTGTAGGTTTTCAGTACTTCCATTTTATTTTATTTATTACTTTGTGCAAAAGCTATGCTATTCAATATTCACATCCAAATTAAAATTGCATGTTTATACTTATAGTTTTGATTTATCAAAAACTTTCAACTAAAGTTATAAATTTTGTAGAAAATTGCTATGACAAAAAAAAACACAGCCACAATGTGTTAATTGAACATAAAATCCATTTAACATAGTTAAATGGATTTTATGTTCAATTAATACATTATGACTTAAAAATCACATGGTCTCAGTATAATTCTATCAACTCATTTTCAACTGCTTAGATCACTTTTGGAAACTCCTTTAAATACATTTTAAATAATATTTTCATCTCAAATTTTTGCCTTAATTTAATCCATTTTACTAATCCATAAAAATAGTCCTACAAATAAACTTGACCTATTAATCAATTAATAAGCTTTTGTAGCTACAAGCTAGAAACCCAGCTATATTTTCATTCATCTCAAAAAGCGATATTTAGCCTTTAGAGCTGAAATATGTTAATTTTTTATTAAATTAAATATGGACTTCTTACCAACTTTACAATTTTTAAAATGTCAGCATCCAAATTGATTCTGTGTGTTAACCCTGCCATAGAGAAGAAGATTATATGGAACATTTTCTTCATAAATATCATGCATAATAACAACTACAAAACATGACAAAATATTTCAAAAAAGCATAAACAATTCAGATTATCTGATTTTCCATTTAGAAAAACATTATTAATATTTATATTATTTTTTAGTGTAGTGGATAAATTGTTCTACACAACTCCTCCCCTCACACCAACATACAAAAATCAATATTATTCCAAAGTTAAACATTAAAAATATATACTTCAAAATAACTGCAAGGGACATTTGTTCTAGCCACTGGACCCTTTTTACTTTCAATTCTATTTTTTAATAATTTTCAACATAATAGATGGTATCTCATTTTTTCTTCTAGATTAATATAAATAAGTAAAATTTAAGAATATATATTTTTTTATTAATCATTAGTTAATTTATTGTAGTAGAATCCCACAAAAGAAAGAAAATTTTTATTATCTTATATATTATAATTATTGAAATATTTGGCTTCCATATAAATTATTTTTTGTATATTGTAGTTTTTAATTTAAAATGACAAAATAATATAGACATCATCCCTATTTCAAATATTAAATATTAGTAAACATTTTTAATCATCAAACTTCATTTAAGGATGATTTGGAACATTTGTTATTTATACCTTCACAAATGACTGGGGAGGGAGCACTAAGTTCATCTGCTTTTCCAAGAAAGGGTGGGAATGATTCTCACTACTTTTTGATTGGGTCTCTTACTGAATAAAAAAAATGGTAATGATTATTTAAGAAAATATGCATTTTCTGGATAAAAATGTCCAGAATACTTTCCCTCATTTTTTCAGTATTGTAGCTGAATATGGCTGTAAACAAAAAAATACCTTAAAATTAACTTTGATTCTAGTAATCTGTTTATCACTATCTAATGCTTAAGAAATATTTGACATTGCAATTTACCCATGAACATCGAAATACATAGATTTACAGATTAATTATAGAAATAACTTTCGATGTGATAATCAATTTAGATGGCTAGTTTGCTTCTTATAGAAAGAAATGTCAAATATTTCTTCAGCATTAGATAGTGATGAATAGATTGATAGGAACAAAATTAATTTTAAGGCATTTTTTTGCTTACAACTCCATATTCAGCTACAATGCTAGAAAGATTAAGGAAAGCACTCTGGGAGGTTTTCTACTCCATAAAATGGTCAATATTTTTTTAAATATTCATTACCATCTATTCAGTAAGTGACCCAATTGAGTAATAGTAACAATTATTCCTTCCCTTTCTATAAAAATTCTCAAAATTATAAATGACAAATGTTCAAAATTATTTTTAATCATTCTATATTTGTTCATGTACTGTTATGTTATAACTATGTATGCACTTTAATTTATTGCATACATAAGCATAGACAGTGTAATTTATTGTTTAAGTTATAACTTGATATTTTAATTGTGTAATATTTATTGCATTTATTAATTATTAACTTACAATTTGTTTGGACAGATTATGTTATGTGTCCATACTTACGCATCAAAATTGTTTATATATTTTTTTAACTGAACATAATTGATATTTTAAAATATATGTATATTCTCTGGCATATTGATTGCATTAAACTATCTTACATCATTCTACTTTAAAACCACCATGTAAAAATGAGTAATTACTGGATATTAGAAAACAATGATAATAAAATGCTTAGATTACTTTTTGGTTAGTAAGTGTTCATTGATTACTCCTCATGCTTGCATAGATGAGTGAAAAGTAGAGTATTATAAAATGGATGTATATTTTGAAGAAAAGTTTGGAGAGTTATGTGATGCTTTGTTTTGATATATGCTCTATTATATGTAAACATATTTCATTTATTTTACATATATTTAAATATCAACAATATAATATAAAATTATATAACAGCAATAATATATATTATAACAGTCAGGATGAATCTGTAGTCTTACCATATCTGCTGTACAAGGATGCCACCAATCTATTGGAACCTGGAAAAATTATATAGTAGACAGATATGTCTGAAGATCTAATTGGATTTTTTTTTTTACTATTAGCCCTTGCCACTAGATCAAGGAGTAGCAGAGGTTTAAAACATATTTATTAAAATATATCTTTAACAAAGATTTTAAAAAAATAAACTAGATCACTGCCAGTACTAATAACACAAAAGATTTTATTCACATATATATAGGTGACAACAAACAAATTTGAAAAATAATTACTATAAAAAATTATGCTTTATGTTTCATTATTTTTTTTTAAACTTTAATTTTTAATCTTAGAATGTTGAGATGACATACTTAAAAGATTTTTAAAACATTTGATTCCAGACTAAAAACTCAGAGTCAAACCAATGTTTGCTTCTTCATATATAGACGCAATCAATGCAATATGAAGATGTTAGCATAAAACCACACTGTCAGGAATGTGCATCTGGAGTGTGATATTGTTTAAAGGACATGATCCTCGTCCAGTACAGGAATGTGCATCTGTCTGGTGAAGGAATCATGTATATAAAATATCAAAGAGACGGGTTATGTATGGAGGGAGAGCGGAACTTTTGCTAAACTTATAGTCCCTATCCATTGACCTAAAGGGAATTAATGTCAAAGGAAATACATCTGCATAAATTGCAATGCAATGACTACACTTTTGGGTCATCATTCAGTTGGGCATGTTGCCTTGTATGCTAAACACGCTTTACATTCCATTTATATGAACATCTATATATCCCTCCACCAGCATCAACACAACCACAGACAAATAGTCCGAAATCAAAACCCTCTTAAACTAACATATACTTAAATGAGTCTAAGCAGCCATCTGCACTCAACTTAAATTTAAGTCAATTTAATAATTTAATTCTTTAAAAATATATATATTTAGTTTCAGTATTAACTTATTTTAAAATCACACATGTATCTAAACTTCTTTTAAAATCAAATAAAGCACTTGACCTATTTTTAAAATCCAATACTGCACAAATAATGTGTTGATTTTTTCTTTAAATTTGTTTGCAATCACAAACTCCTGACCTATTATAAACAGATTTTACATTAAGCATAAATAAAAAAATATATAATGCATATTTTTTAAAAAATTATGTTCGGTTTTTAGATAAGACTTTTAAAATGGCAAAGTTTATAAAATAAAGTTCAAATTTGATCAGGAGAGAAAGTCTATAGTTCATATTTAAAGGAAAATAAAGTTCGGAGATTTTAAATTAAAGAGAGTTTATAGTTCGTTTTTATCATTTATAATTCGTACTTTCCTTTCTCCGGGCTCGTTCCTTCATGATGATATGAGTTTATGCAAAGGCCATTTCTTGCGGGTGATGATGATTTAGGAAGATTTACAATGATTTATGAAAATGGTTCCAGTGGTTCGATCCTGGATCCATGGAGATGAAAGCTGCCTTTGGCCGGCCAGGGAAGCATGATTAAAACAGATTAAATTTTGATAACGGCAACAATAATTCAAATTTCTTTTCTTTTTAAATGACAACAAATGAATTTAAAAATTCTAATTTTCTAATTCCAGATTTCTTTTGAATTTTTCCTTTTATAGTCCGAAGGCATCTTATCTAAGAATGAATGGATCCATCTGACATATTAAGTAGATTTTCCTCTGTGGTCTGTGTATATATCTTGGGTGAGAAAAGCAAGTCATTTGTTTCTATCTCTCGACTATTATCTATTTCATAATCTTTTTAATGGTCATTTTGCCCTAAGGACCTGTTTGTAATTTTATTTTTGTTAAAAACTCTCTTCATTATATTTAAGATTAAAAGATTTTTATTATATTTATTTTAAGATTAGAATCTTTTCTTCGATTCTAAAATTTTTTTAAGCTTATTTTATTTCAATATTTAAATGAAACATTAATAAATTAATAACTCATTATTTGTGCATTTTTTGAACGTCTGTGCTTTTAATTCATTATTAGATATCTACAAAAAAAAAATTTAAGTACCAAAATTTAAATGTAACGTATATATATCCCATTACAATATAGTAATAATTATACACAAAAAATCTCATTTTGGCAAATATTAATTTTTGCCCTTTTCAATGTGCTTTCATTAATTTACAATTTTAATCTGTATTGCATACATAGATGTCACTATGTATGCAATGTAGATCATAATTGTAAATTTGTTAAAGCACATTGAAAAAGGTAAAAATTAATATTTATCAAAATGAGCTTTTTGTGTATGATTATTACTATATATATTATTGCTGTTATATAAAGATATTTCATATTATATCATTGATTTATTTAATTTATTATATATATATTATTCTCAATGTTTTAGCTGTCCATGTGATTGGTGAGTCAATGATTAATGTGTTATGGTGATGCCTACCATTTTTTTGACCATAAAATATTAACTAATAAGATAAACAAAATACAAATTAGATTTATTCAAAGTTTATTTTATTGATTGTAATTAGACCAATTAAATTTATCAAAGAATATTTAAAATTAGAAAAAATAATACAATAAATTTCATATTCTGATCTTCAGACTTTGTATTTTTTTTTATAACTATGTTAACTAAAAACTCACTACAGCTTAGATAAATAATAAATGCATTACAAATCTATCTACATTGTATTCAATTTCTCTCTTTTTTTAATTCACATACACACATAACACATATATGTATTAATGTAATAATATATCCAGATAACAACAGAAATATTAAATATTATTGGATAAATTTAGTTTGATGAAAGAAATATCTTTATAAACATTTCAGAACAAGAAAAAAAAATGTTGAAGTTTTTTTTAAAAAAAACCTGACTTTAGTTAAATCGTATAAAGAAATTATAATATATTCCTGATTTATTACAATTAAAACCTAATCCTGAAAGATGGTGCAGATTATAAAAACAATCCACTAGCATGTTAATCCCATGTATTGTCAGTTATATTAAAAAGGCCACTCGAGAAGTAATGAATTGAAACTTTGTAATACAATAATATCTTGGAAGCCCTGGAAGATAAGTGCTTTGCAAAGTTATAACTAACTCTTCTAAATTGAATTATTGTAACTATAATTTTAACTTTACCAATGATTGGAGATTAATGTTGATTCAGATTATATTTTTGATATTGTGCAACTGATGATTATTTTATTGTTTCAATCTTCTACCAAAATATTTTTTGATACTACAGTTAGCAATCACATTGAATTCAGGATTGTATTCTCTATATTTACTCATGCTGTATTTATACTATCAAAATTATTTTTATTTTATATCATAATTAATTTTATCATTTTTAACATTTATAATCTAATGCTAACATACTGATGTTGTTGTTTTTTTTTATTGAAAATTAGCAATAATATTGATTTCTATGATCCTTTTTGTCAAGCAGAAAATATTATGTCTATACATGAAACTTTCGTGCCTGTCAAGGCTTCAAAAAATAGCTTGCCATTTGCATTTTTAATTTTTAAGAATAATAGAATATTTTGCAATAGTTTCAAATACGTTTATCAATTTTCATGATTTTTTTTATATATAAAAATTAGAATAATTTTTTGTATTTTTTTATATTAGTATCAGAAACGTAATAATAAATGTCTAACATGTGATTTTGATTATTTACAACAAGTGGTATACTGGTAAATTTTTAGTAATCGACTTGCTAAATAAATAAATAAAAATGATTATACTCACTTTAAAATTTACTTCATACATATATAAAACAATACATAAACATATAAATTTATTTATCTTTACATATTTATAACAGTTGTAATAATAAATGTTTAAATAACATTAAATAAATATCCATTTTATTGTAAATTTCATAAAATTAATTAATTCTCATAAAAAAAGTTCATTTTCAAAGCCTTTGTATTCATAGACGGTCTGTTGTTGTTGTTTTTTCCAATAAATGAATACTTATTAAATATAAGATATAATCTATAGTTAAACATTTTCTTCCTCTTATAAAAATTATATATATATATAAATTGAAATCTCGGCTTCATTAGCACTAATTGCAGCAGTACTAAAATCTAAATATTTCTAGAACTGATTTTTTTTTAAGTCTACATTTATAATATCCTGAAAATAATTCAAATAAATTTTATGTTTTAACGCTTTATTTGAATTGTATAAACATTAAAGCCATAACATTTACTTGATCATCATCTGCTATCTCATTTATACATTATCTGAAAAAATAATAAACAAAAATTAAAAAATTAACAAACAATGTTTTATTTCTTACTACACCTAAATGGTGGCACCACCCACCATAATATCGTGAATATTATATGTTTTGCATGTTATTTATTATTAGTTTTCATCAATCTATTTTTGAAAAAAGTATATAATTTTAATAACATAGTAATAACATAATTTTTAAGTGTAGATTTTTTCTCCCAAATTACATAACCTCTTTTAGATATCTCTTAAAAACATTATTCATAAGCATAAAGAAACAAGCTATAAATTGGGAGAGATCCTTTTATTTTAAGAACCAAAAATAATAATAATAACTTTTTCTTTAATTGTCATTAATCTATATTTATAGTAACCACAATCTACTTACATTTTTTAATTTATTTAGATTTTTGTTTTGTTTCAAAATAAAATTGTTTTAAGTAATAAGAACTATTTAAACCAATTTCACATAAAAAAATAATAAAAACTGTAGGTGCATATATTGTTTATTTATTTATTAATTATTGGGAATATGTTTAGTGGACTAATTTTTAAATTAAAATGCATTATATGTGAATGTAATACATATGTGTGTGTTAAGAAGACAATACTGTGTGTGTATATATATTAAACAATGAATTCCAATAGTTATTAATTACCCTCATGTTTAAATAAATCTATAGAATATCAGTAAAGTGTTCTCTTATTGTAGGGCTGCTGATATTTGATTTATTTAAGCATGAAAGCTGTATTGCTATAATATATATGTTCGTGCGTTTCATGCGTGTTTATGGAAACAATATATACAGTAAAAAAAGTATGAACTTTTATATGGCATATGTATGGATTCTATTATGTATATACATATATAATAAAATATGTTGAATGTTGCAATTTTTTATTGGTATTATTTATACATATTACAATAATAATAGTTAGGTACTCTTTTGACACACTGGACAAACCTCTTGATGGCACTGTTTCTCTGCAAACCAGCAGAAATACGCCATTTATGCGGCCTCAATAAATAAAAAGTAGTACATGTTAAGGTTAGATTTTGAATTCATTAAAGCACAATCTAAATATAACAGTAATGTTTTCGTTTTACTTTCTTTCATCCCAATGCAAAAAAAAAAAGTAAGAACGCAGGAAGTCCCTCCCAATATAAACTAGAAAGCATAATGGTTTAATGTCATTCTCTTTTTCATTTCTGAAATTAAAAAAAAAACAGCAAATAAAAACCAAATGAAAAAGTCAATCAAAGGAGGTGTGTTAATGTTTTTAATTGTCTTAAATGTTAGGGTTTTTTTTTTTTCAAAAAAAAAAAGAACAACAAATGCACGAAATCCAAAATTTAAAAAAAAAAACACACATAAAAATGAAATAAAAAGTAAATCAAATGAGGTTTTGAAATGCAGTATTTCAAGCAATAAATAAAAAGTAGTAAATGTTAGGTTTCTTTTTTTTAAAAAAAAAAAAAAAGAAATGCAAACTTGATTAATCGTTTATGCATGTATTATTGCAGCACATCTATTGTCGGCTTTCTTTGTTTATAAAATCATTATTAAAAATGCATATTATTTTTATAAAATCATAATTTTTTTTCCAATTGTCTTTTTTCACATCTATCAATGAGTTATGGTTTCCAATTCAAAATCATATTTTAATTATTTTATTTAAAAAAGTCATATCTTCTTTTCTCTTATAAATTTTATAATTCAAATAATTGTTTTTTCTTTTAATTAGAAATTCAGCTTTTTTCATTTTATCATTATTTTAAAAAAGAGAGCTTTTTTGTTTGTCTTTTTCAAATTTTAATTTTTTTTTAGGAGTCTAAATAAATTCTATAATTTTAGAGATAGATCAGTTGATATAAAATATTTCTCATTTACATTCTTTATTACTTTTACAATGCTACATATAATTACAACCCACTATATAAGATAGAATATATATAAAATGTAAAATTATATGTTCATGTATATTCGTATTCACGTATTTGTAATTGTTATGGTTTTGAAGCAGATTGCTGGGGTAATCAAAACCATCAATAGTGGTTGTAATTATATGAAGCATTATAAAAGTAATAAAAAACTTAAATGATATTAATATTATATGGATTTGGCATTGTAATAAGAAAGATAAAGTTATAATATTTCATAAAAATATTTCGCTATAGGAAATTACTATCAATTAAAATATTTTTATTTATAAAATTAAAATGATAAAATAAAATGATTATGTAATTATTTATTTAAAAAGAAATCTTATCTATAATTAATATTAATTTGTGCTTTAAACATATATAATTATGGTAATATTAACATTATATATTTACATACTATATACACATGCATATATATGTATATATTCAAACTAAGAGATGGAGAGTGTTTCAAATCAAAAGATCTGGATTTTCTTAAAATTGATAGTTAAATTTCGCTTTAGATATAGTGTATTTAATGAATAATCATTAAATTGTTTTTACCTATATTTTTAATAAGGTTCCATTATATCAATTTTACATACTTTATCTTTTCTGCTTTCTTGAAAAATGATGAATTAAAAGTTCACTGTAATACGAATTTGTAATTGCTAAAAAAATAAATTATTATGTATAATTGCAACAATTATTTACCTTTTTTTTTTTAATTGCAAAAAGATTTTTATAATTCACATTTTTTAAAAGAAAAAAGAACAAACACATTTAAAATCTTTAGCTATTTCTACTTGTTCTTTTATTTTAACTTAAAAAAAAAAAGACAATAAAAGATTTCAATTTTTTATTTTTCTTCATTTTCTAATTTTTGTTTAAATATTATTAACTTTATTATTGTGCAGCAGGAAATTTATCTCCAATCATGCATTGTTTCATAACTCTATGTCTAATCATAAGTGGTTAAAAATGAGAATCTCTCGTTCTCTTGTGATAGGTTAACTAAATTAGTACATTCAATTATCAATCACATCAGGAACACAATAGATTCAAGTCCTGATATAAGCATGGTCAGAAGGATTGGTGTATATATGAATACTCTCTAAACTTAAGTGATTCACTTAGGACTCTTACTGATGGGTGAGTGTGCAGAGATTTATAGCAGTTACAAAACAGTGCATGATCAGAGGTTTTTCCTTTTACACAATTACAGATTTTTTGCACTTAATAATAACAGATTTTACTCTATTATTAAATTGCTAATTATATTTTATTTATTTATTGTTAACTATTTTTATTGATGCCTTTTTCAATAATATATGTTCAATAAAATTACATTATAGATATTTATATTATATATATACAGTTAAAAGGGCTATTATATAAAATGTGTGCTAATAATACACATTATATATATATGGTTCACTCTCATCAAATTTTTATACAAACGAATTATTGTATAAAACTTTATTAATAATACTACAAATAATACTATAATATTTATTTAAATTAATTGAAACAAATATATTTTAATTTGGAATTTATCATTAACAAATATATTTTATAAATTCTGCAAGAAAGTAACATTTAAATTTATTTTTAAATTAGAATGTTATCTCCATATACAATTGTTTTAAATGTAATATCAACTGTTTTATTGGTTTATATTTAAAGTTTTAAAAGACTGTCTACTATTTATAATATTTGTCTAAAAAAAAACAAAATTACTAATTATTTGTCAAAAAAGAGTCATTTTATTTACAGAAACTGAGAATTAGAAATGAAAGTAATTAATTTGCTCAATCCCATTAAACAAATTTTCTATGTAAGCATTTTTTTCTGTTAACATAATAAAACATTTAATTAACCTATTAATTCAGTATACTGAATGTTTATTATAGTAAATAAATGGATTTGAACTTAGGGTTTTCAGTCTATATTCATACTTCATTCCATCTCAAACAACCAATACACATGACCACACATGTGTGAAAAAGATAAATGATCCCCAATATACATATTTCATGCAGAACTAGCACTCATCGGGTGGGCCAGATTATAATCTCCCACATATATATATATATATATATATATATATATATATATATATATATATATATATATATATATATATATATATATATACAGTTAGTGCTCAGCTCATATTAAGATAACAATTCTTTAAACACTAATGGACAGGCTTCAATCTTCTCACTTTTCCATCAACTCACCCATCTATTTCATTGAAAACCAATGATGGAATGCTCAAAGTCCATGGTGGATTTCATATTGTAGTCATACCCATGTACACATTATGTCAATCTAACCCCTCCATTATTGGACTATTATTTATCCATTTATATCAATAGGAGAGGAATGGGCTGAACTTGTACTATGATATAATTTATTTCCAAGGCAATATGTAATTAATCTATTTACTGTAGTAAACATTCAGTATATTCCATGAATAGATTAATTACCTATTGCCTTGGAAATATGTTACATCATAGTATAAATTCAATTCATTCCTCTTCTATTAATATAAATTGATACATAATGATCTGATAATATGAGAGGTTAGATTAACATAATATCTACATGGTTATGTCTACAATATTAAATCCACCAAGGCTTTTGAGTATTCCATCATTGTTTTTCCAATGAAATGGATAGTTAAATTGTTGTAAGGCTGAAAAGGTCAAAGCCTATCCATTAAAGTTTAAGGAATTACTATCTTAATATAAGCCAAGCACTAATTGTACAGATGTGTGCGAAATTATGATCTGGCCCAACTGATGATTGCTGGTTCTGCACAAAATATGTATATTGGAGATCATTTATTTTTTTCACATGTATGTGATCATGTGTTTCAGTTTTTTGAGATGGAGTGGAAGATAAATATAGATTGAACATCATAAGTTCAAATCCCTTTATTTACTAAAATAAAATATTATTTTAAATAGCTTCTAACAAAAAAGTACTGTATTCAAAAGAGGAATAGAATAAAGTATAATTTTTTTGTGTCAAAATGCATGAAAATAAAAATAAAACAAGAATCAATCAAATACTAAGACATAAAAAGACATTCAGCCAATTTAATTGTCTGGTCTTTGTGGAAAGTAAAGTGTGATGGTTTTTGTTAATAAAAAAAATATAATTTGATTTAAAAAAGAATAAAAATATGATAAACTCTTTTATAACAATCTGAAATAACTTCCAAACAAAATCTTTTTAATCCATGAAGAATACAAATTTTTCATTAAGCTGTGATATATGTTATGGATAAAATAATTTTTTTTTTAAAAAAAAAAAAGATGGGTATAGTTAAAAAAGGGAGATGCAAATAATCACATGTAAATAATTATATAAATAAAATGAAATAAAAATTTTACTTTAAAAAGAAAAAGAACTATATGAAATAGGAATCTGTCCCAAAATTTAAGAAAAAGTGATTGCTTAACATCTTCACCCTCTCATTTCCAAATGCTTAAGATTTGCCCATACTTAAATGTTTGGGTCAAAAGGATGGGTGGATTTATTCCATCTTTTCTAAAAAAAGTACATCTTGTGTCTGGTAAAGTGAGAGTATTTATTTATAATTTATCTTTAAAGAGCATGTGCATTGACTTAATCGCTAATATCACTATTAAGAAAAAGATGTAAAATTTGTTCATAGGAAATATATTGCTTATTTAAAGCTGTTCATGACTAAATTGTCATATTGTTACTAATTAGTAATATATTTGAAAAACTTAAATGAAAAAAAATGTAACATTGGACTATTATTTATGTGTAATAAAAATGCATTTCATTTGTTTAAGTTTCAAATTGACAGACTCTTCAGAAAATCATTAGCTTTTTTAAAAAAAAACCACACATTTTAAACATCCATTTGCATATATTAATTATACACTTTTGTTTATAAATATTCATTTTTATTGGTAAGGTTATGAGAGTGTTTATTCCTTCAGTGATGAATTACATTTATTAAAATGATATTCATCTATTTTTTCATAGCAAAAATATTATTTAGAGTTAATATAAATAGTATGCAGTTACAGAGATGTCTCAGAACAAGATATGAAACGATGAATTAATATCCAGTATTAAATATGATGTAAAATATTAGATAAAAGAAAAGTGTGATATTGAATACATTGGATTGGATTAATAATAATTTTAAAAATTATTATGAAATGATGTTCATGTCATTATAGTGGAGCCCCACATTTGCTATATTTTATTTCAAGACACGTGGTGGATAATGTGAATTATTGGATAGTAGCTTACACTTTATTTATAATGTTTTACTTACAATTTAATGTTGTTTTTATAAATAAAAATGCCCACACATGTACATATAGTACAAATATTTTAACATGTACATATATGGATGTAAAAGAGCACATTTGCTTATAATATGTTTTAATTTTAAAAATAGTTTAATATACACATTTTTAACAATTAAGAAAATTAAAAAACCACACACATATATATATAGGGTTATATTTTTTTGAAGTTTTTTTAATAGTTTTAATTAGTAAAAGCAATTCATTCTGAATCAAAACAAAAATCTGATGGAAGAACCCTTGTTGAGTTTAGGAAGAGTTAATAACTAAAACACACAGGCTTATTATATACCTGTGTTTATATATGTAATAATATATAGGGTATATGAGCATAGACTTTCGCACGACCCACCACTCTCCACACTATCTTATAACACTGATATACTCGAACACACATATATATATATATTTTAAAAATAGACAATAGTTACTATAAACAATATTCTTTTTTATTGTTAAATTAGATTTTCTCCCTTCCCCACTTTATCAACAGTAACTTTAAAACTAAAAGTAACAAGCAAATTTTTTAAAATTCTGTTTGTGTGCATGCCTATGAATATTTTAATTACTTTTAGGAAACATCTAGGAAATTGTTAAATTAATTAGATTTTTAAAAAAACCTTTAAATAAAATATCAATAAGATTTTAATACTGCACTTAAGCTCTTTAATTATGTAATTAGAATGGCATTAAAATTTTATATATGCACACTTTTTTTTTTTTTGCTAATATTAGATTGGTGGACAATGATAATAAATAAAATTCAAAAGGTATGATATTTATGAAATATTATGTTGGTAATTATAATTTCAAACACATGGTGCACCTCCAAGTAAGTATAATGAGAATTAAAAAATTAATATATTTTTTGTTTATATTTTTTTTTAAAAATTTCATATCTTTTTTTAATATAGATGATAGTATAGCTGATATATGTGTATAATAAAATGATAAAGGAAAATCATCTATTTAAACAATTTTTTACTTATAATTATTAAATAATAATAATTAACATGTCAACAAAATTTATCAATTCTATTATATTATAAATTAGATTTGAGATACATTAAATTTAAGTAGGTTGTGGCACTACATATATCATTATGAATTAAACTTACATTTTTTTAAAATAACATATTCTTCTAGAAAACCTTGATGTCTATCTTGTTATCTTAGTACCCTGTATTATGTATGTTTTGATTTTATTTATGAACACAATTTATCAAAATTAAAATTTTCCATAGACATTTTATAGATTTTAAACAACTTAAATATTACTATTGTCTAATACATAAATATTTTATATAAGTTTACATGAAAAAACGTCCAGTATTTCTTATATTTCTATGAGCTTAATGTTCAGCTATGTTAAATTTAAACAGTTTAATTATGATTCTTTAATAAAAAGTGCACTAGGCTTACCAAATAGAACTTCAACCTGAAAACTATTGAAGCTCTAATATTTACCTGTTTATTAAAAATATTTTTGGATAGACAAAAAATTATGACATGAACTGATGTTGAAAATCTAGATTGCATAAATTGAATACCAAATCATAAAAGTAACTTTTTAGTACTATATTTCAAAGATAATGTCTATCTTGTTAATCTAAAATTTAAAAAGTCATCATTCATAATTCAATAACAATCATAATATATTTACAAGTAAAGAATATTGTGATGTAATGGTAGCACATATGCCTGTTATTGCCATGACTTGGTTTGAATCCAGGAAAGTAAACTTGAAAATCTGTTAAGAATTCAAGTTAAGTGTAAATGTTTTAGGCAGCTAGATGGATGTATATATCATATCTAGTCATTTAATACTAATAGTAAATTGGTTAGCTAAAATATAAAACAAAAATGAAAAACTGCTAAACCATCACCATTGCCAATTGATAAGTCTAATGAGTAATGCCGTCATTATTTATTTATGAGGAGCTTTTTATATATATTATAAATTACATTTGCCTCAATGTGTTGTTGGCACATTACTTAATCTCTTAATCAAACATTACTGAATTAGCAATTGTTTTCCTATCATTTGATTCATTACATACCATAATTTTTTGATGATAATAAACATCCTAGAATCTCTTTCATCATAAAACAGAATTTTTTATAATGACTTTTTGATTTTACTAATGTATTAATTAATTGTAAGAAATTGTGTTTAATGATTATGGTGCATTATTTATATTTCAAATAAATATAGTATTTTCATATGAATAAAAAAATTAGCTTCTACAGAATTGTGAATGGTGAATGATTGGATTCTAGCACAGTTAAAGATATAGAATTTACTATTACAGTTTTATATTATACTTTTATGATTTATAACCAAATCATGGAATGTAGGTTTGCAGCAATTAATGTCATAATATTTGCTGTATTTCCATGTCTATACAATATAGAAATATCTGTTTCATATAAATTCACCAATCTTCCATTATGAAGTTAGTTTTTATAGGGTCTAATAGATGACATTGATAAATCCAACTAATTTAAATGGTCAATCATTATTTTTGTCTTCATATATTCATGTGGCAATTATATTTCAATGAACATACATTTAGTACTCATAGCCTTTAATGAGCTACAATTTAAAAATATAATAAATGCACATACATTTTTATACAATATAGAAATTTTCTGTTTCACATAGATTCACCAATCTTCCATTATGAAATTAGCTTTTTTAGATTCTAGTAGAAGATGTTGGTAAATCCAACTAATTTAAATGATTCAGTCATTATTTTTGTCTTTATGTATTCATGTGGCAAATTATATTTCCAAGAACATTCATTTAGCACTCATGGTTTAAAAATAAAATAAATGCACATAATTTCAATGTAAATAATATAAGGTATGTGTTAATATTTTATGTTACATAATTTTTTTGCTTATATATTTATACTATTATATTTTTAATTTAGATAATGTAATTTTTTTAAAGTTGAAAATTTATAATTGTAATTTATAATAATCATTGTCATCTTTAATAAGTGACTTATAAAATGTTTAAAAATTTAAACCCAGCTCATAGAAACTGACTAAAGCACACAATTGGCTATAGCTCATTTTTAAAAATAATTTCACAACATAATAATGCATATAATAAATAAAAATTAACAAATTACTTTGATATCAATTGTCACCACAGTAACAGTTGTAAAATGGCAGCTATTAAAAAATCAATGTGATTTTAAAAGATAACCCAATATTTGTATATATACATATAAACAGTAATGACATTCTATTCTGGCTATAAATTTGTTCAGAGCTTGGCACTAAAATGAAGAATACCGGTTTGTACTACAATAAATAGCTACATAATCTTTTTTTCTAGAAATAATTTGTTTTTAAATGAAAGCTTAATATATAATAAATGTTTAGAAAATATAGGTGTCACTATTTATTTTTATAGAAAAGTTTAGTTCAATTGATAGGGTTATGTGACAACGTCTAAAATATAGATAAAGGATTTTTAAAAAATTATATTTTCTTTAATATTCTTAATATTAGAGATTTAGTTTTGTCATTTTGTTTTATATGTATACACAACATTTAATAAATCACATTTATAGTTTGTTTTTTTTTTTTTAAAAAAAGTCATTCTAATTACTGATTTCACTAGAATTTTCAGTTTTATAGAAAAACAAAAATTAGTTCATTCTAAATGTTTCATTTGGATAATTAATTTCATAAACTGATTTTGCTCCATTTTTATTTTTGCACGTTATGTAACTGATAATAATTAATACAGTGATCAATGTGACTCCAAGCATAATAATCACAGCAATCAATCCCGCATATGAAAATTCTTGCCGTCTTTCATCCAATTTGCTATTTCCACTTGTGACATAACATTGTGATTCTGGAATATTATCACTATGCTGATAAGAATCTATAACACAAATTAAATAACCAAAATTTATTTTTAAATTAGATAAATAATATTCACGAGTTTGTTCACTTAAAATCTGACTATGTTGAAATGGGGCCGTCTCTCCAAAAATTCTGTACAATACTTGGTAATGATTAGCGCCAGAAAATTGTTCTGGGACTTCCCATTGTACTTTGATGGTGGATGAATCAATAGCTTGAGCATAAACTGTTATTGTTGAAGTTGAAAATTTGTATTTATTAAAGTCATAATTTATTGACGGAATTTGAGTAGACAGAATTATTCTTGTTGTTTCATTACAAATGAAATCTTCATTTTTTATAGAATAAATATTTTTATCTTTGTTAAAACTTGGTCCACTACATTTAATATCATCACCTTCTTCTATAATATAAGAACTTAATGCAATCCACTCTTTAAACCATTCCAGGTTACAATCACATATTAGATGATTACCTGAAACAAAAAACAG
This sequence comes from Epiperipatus broadwayi, assembly GCA_028023455.1. Classification (NCBI taxonomy): domain Eukaryota; kingdom Metazoa; phylum Onychophora; class Udeonychophora; order Euonychophora; family Peripatidae; genus Epiperipatus; species Epiperipatus broadwayi. Next base: position 1,992,864 of record JAQFVV010012502.1, on the reverse strand, counting down.
GAAAATTTAAATTATATATATATAACATCAAATATAATATTATATGTATTAAAATGAAACTGGAGTTTGGATATCCTATATACTACATATAACTTAATGATTATTTATATGTAATAGTTGGTATTTATATACTTAATTTTTTTAAGTTGGAGTTATTTTTTTATTATAATTTGCAATAAACACAGTAATAGCTTATACAGTATTTTATTGTCTTCATTAATCAAAGGTATGGTTTTGTGCTATAATTCTGACCAATAAATCATAAAAATGATAGAATTCAGTTCTCACTATTAGCACTCCAAAAATATGGATATTCTTAGAACTTTAGGGAAAATTCAATAAGTAGAAAATAGTATATGGCAAGGAAAAAATTACAGTTTCTTATCTAACCCATATTTTTTTTTCCATGTGTCAAAGCATCAGCTGGGAAGCGAACCCACGACAACTGCTTGTAAGGCAGTGTGTTGATCACTCGGCCACCGATGCTTGACACTATATTTACTCCATTTAAAATCATTGCAAACAAAAAGAAATTTATAGACTGAATTTAGCAATGTACAAATATTTTTTCTCAAAATCAGCAATCTAAAAGATTAAAAACTAATATTACATAAAATATTATAGACTTATTATAAATTTTTTATAATGAACAACATTTTTAACAAATCAGTTAATAACAAAAAAAAAATGTATAGAATTTATTATTAATAAATTTTAGAAAGATTTGTGAATATATTGATTCTGTTGTAAAGATAAAGGAATTCAAAAAATTTATGAGGATATTTAAATATAAATTAATGGCAATGAATACATCATTGACTGTTGAAAAAGAAGATTGATAAGATGAATATTGTATTAATAATTCTGATCGTGAAAAAAAAAAAAAAAGATTGAATTTACAGTAGAAAAACATATATTGTTTCAATATGTTTTAATAGAAAACAGATTAATAACACAATTCATTATTTTTTATTTTTACCTTATTATACAAGAATCATACTTTTATAAATTATGTCAGAAATAAAAAAAGAGCCAGAATTTCACAGAGGCAAAACTCTCCCAACAGTAGCACCATTCAGTGCAAGCCAGAGTATTCAATGGATGCATTAAAGTTTGTGCATAAAATCCCTATCTAGTGCATACTCATCCAATACCCCCAGACTGTTTTCTAGCTTGTGGCTTTCATCAGTGAGGAGCCTTGGATCAGAGAGCACTACACCTAGGTCTTAGGATCTAATGCAACCCTCCAGTAGCCACCTTTTATCTTATTACCTAACTATACAGCTTTGAGTCCAAAATGAAAACACAATAATGTGTTCAATTCAAGCTCATTAGCTTTGTATAGTGACTCAGTTCAGTATCCATACTTTTTAGTGTCTTTGGTTCTTAAATAACCAAACTAACCATAACCTACTGGGCAGCATTGGTATTAAACCATCAAACATCACATTATCACCATTTTTATGCTTACACAAGCTATTTTTCACAGAGGCAAAACTCTTCATACAGTAGCACCACTTAGTGCAAGCCCGAGTAATCAATGGATGCAGAAAGGTTTGTGCATAAAATCCCTATCTAGTGCCTACTCATCCAATATTTCCAGATTACTTTCTAGCTTGGGGTTTTCACAAGATCCTAAGATCTAGGTGCGGTGCTCTCAGATTCAAGGCTCCTTACTGATAAAAGCTATAAGAAACTAGTCTGGGGATATTAGATGAGTAGGCACTAGAAAGGTATTTTATGCACAAACCTTTCTGCATTCGCCGATTGCTCTGGTTTGCACTGAGTGGTGCTACTGTATGGAGAGTTTGGCTCTGTGAATGGTGATCATATGATTAGCCAGTATATATTATATAAATCCTAGATTTGCTTTCTGGGGGAATATTTGCAATTTTAAAAAGACAAATGATAAATCACATGGGGGGTCAGTCTGATAATATTATAAATAAATCACTTTTGATTATTCAAGAAAGGGTACTTCTGAAACAGTGACAAAAAAGTACTTCTATGGCTATGTAATGCAGTTGTTATTTTTTTCTCATTTTTTTTATTAGTAGAATTATTATTAACAACATTCTGTTTTAGTATATAATAATATCATTTATGATATCCACATATCATTAAAGATAATGCTGCTATTTATTATCGTAGCTCGGGGGGGGGGGGTCTGTTATTAATTATATCTCTGAAATCTAGGAAAACTCAGTAACCAAACCAATGCTGGCTTGATTTTTATTGATGGCAAAATATTTTCAGAAGGCTATTATATCATAAAAACAAATATTGATCACAAAATTATGAAGTAGTTAAATCTTCTAGAAAAGAAGTGGTAAAGTTACTACCATGTTTGTTTACAATATATTTATAGAAACAGATATTTCTTCCCTTCCAAAAAAACAACAACATAATATACTTGATATATTTGTGTTTATTATTATGAATTTTATCTATTGTAGGTAATACTTTATTACATATATTGAAATGATCACTTCATAAATAAATGCACCAACAGATGAGTAAAATATTGAAAATCCATTCAGAAAGGAAGAAACTGAGAAATAATTTATTTAGCTATATCTATTTATAGTTGTAATTATAAATTTATTAAACGCACATTGATTACGTAAGTAATATTTACTGAGGCTATAACCTCGATAATATGCGTATAAAATGCGATAGTAGGGACCTCTACAGGTGTTTTAACCACAAGCTTACGCTATCGTAAGCTTGTGGTTAAAACACCTGTAGAGGTCCCTACTATCGCATTTTATACGCATATTATCGAGGTTATAGCCTCATTAAATATTAGTATATCTATTTATGTAAATTGATAACATCAAACATTGTGTGTATATATATATAGCAGTCATAATTAACTATTTATAGGTCTTGTAGGAATGTATACATAAAAGTATAAAGTATAGAAATATTCATTTAATAAATATAATTTAATAACTTTATAAATAGGCAAATCTTCATTATTACTTTTAAATTATTTTTAGTTACAAATAATTTTTGATCTAAATAAAGTTACTTCTCTCATTTCTTTAGTTATAATTATAAAGTAAAAAAAAAAGTTAATTATTCTAAACTGCTATTATTTTAATTCAGTGGTATTTTTCTTAAGTACTTCAAACTGGATTAATTATTGTGAGCAAAAACTATTGAAGTGAAAAAAAATGTTTTGTTTCAGCTAAATGGTTCAAAGTTAGTTCAAAATGAATTTAGAGTTGTCAAGCGTTGGTGGTCGAGAGGTCAGCCCAGCTGCCTTAAAAGCAGTTATCCCGTGTTAGCGGGTTCGCTTCCCGGCCGATGCTATGACACATGAAAAAAATGAATTTAGAGTTAGTTCAAAGTTAATTAAGTTTCTGGAGTTATCTTGTCAGGCTAATTCATACAAAAAAAAAAAAAAAATCTATTTCCACATATTTGTTCCAAGTTAAAATAAAGCACCAAATTTGTACAACAAATTCTGACTAAAATATTACTAGCTTAAACAGAAATCATAAATAAATGTTTTAAGAGAAACCGTGGTTTTATTTTCCAACTTTAAATCAATTTATAGCACACCTCTTCAACTATCTTGGTAACTATTTTTTTCAAATAACAGTATCTCATCCATTTTCTTCTTTGAAAATGAAACATTATTGCCCACTTTGCTTAAACTGTCAACCAACATTTAGCAATAATGAATTGAGATTTGTCCTAAAGTTTTCCTGGAAATAGAAAAAAAATATTTCATATATAAAATTAAAAGTTACCATATAAAAGAAGTGAAATGAAACTATTGTCAAGAAAATACAAAACTATTTTCTAGGTTCAGAAATAATTATTTGTCCTATTTATTATTTTAAAAAATCATCTGAAACTTTTACCAAAATTAGAAACTACGGAAGAGGGCAATATTTATTAAGAAAAATGTACATATAAAGAAAAAACTTGTTGATCAAATAATATTAGTTTTGTTAGAATTTTGATAATAAAAAGAAGCAGGGCAAGGTAATCAATTATGGTTAATATAATGCTAATTTTGTATGGAACCCATGCTCTCATAAAGTATAAGGATATATGTTAGAAAAAGTTGGATTTGAATTCAATTTTACTAATCTTTTAACTTCTGTATAGAACTTAGTGGCATCTAATGAAAGAAAAATAAAAAGAGAATTGCCATTATACATATATATAGTAACTTTATATTTTGGTACAAAATATAAAGCTTGGTAGAACTGATTTAAAATTTCTCTATTTTCTTCTAGGTGACTTAATTACCATAGTTAGCTATTTGTGTATACTTAATACTTATATTCAAGTTGACTCAATAATGAGATTATGTAATTTCATTTTTTTTATTAGTATTTTTATATATTGGTTTTGCCCTTTTCCAATCACTGAGTTAGACAAACTGTGTTTAATCTGCAAAACCAATAGCATATATCAAATTTAGTAAGATATAAATAATAATAATAATAATAATAATCATCATCATCATCATCATCATCATCATTATTTGTTTCTCTTTAACTAATCCCAAAGATTAATTTTAGTTTAAATAAGATGATTTATTTAATTATCTGAATTAGTCAATAGAATACAATAAACACATTTTTTTCTTTCAGTTTTAACAAAAATATGTAAATGAGGAGAAATGTAATTGGATAAAAGGGAAAGGGAACATTCAGAGAATTTTTATTATTATTATTAACTGGAATAGAGAGAATAAGTATGTAAAAAAAAAAAAATTCTACTGTTAAAAAGTGTAACAAATATGAAAGCTATTCTTTAAAATTAATGAGAAAGAAAGAAATTAAATTAAGATTTTTCTTATATATTTCAACTTACGATGTTATTGTGCATTAATAGCAATATGAATAGTTAAACTTAAACAAGTCTGTTTGAGCCTGCTAACCAAGAATCTAACTGGTGGTTATCTTCCAAAATGTCTATAATTGAAATGTACTGATATTATCAACTGCAACAATAGGAATAACAATCTTTAAAGGTCAGTTTACCTGGAAATATTTTTTATTGCTTATAGACTATATTAATCTTGGATATAATATTTTACTTTTATGATTTTAAGTTATATAATTACACCATATATGTGTGGAATGGAAAGATAACAATTTTAAAATGTCTGAATAATACAGATTTAGCTATCCCCCACTTTGAACTTATATTAAAGATAACATTCCCACTTTGTGAGTTATCATCTTATTGCTAGAATAATAATGTAGCTGTTGAAAGAAAATAACAGCTAACCAGAAAATTATTTTATAACTATTGTGACAATTATGAGATAACTATTTGTTTGTACAATCATTCCTAGTCCTTGAGACTCTAAATTAAAAGTAATGAAATATTTTAACTTTGCAGTAATACCTACATAGAAATAATGAATTTTATTAACTTTTGATGAATACTCTAATTATAAATAATAAAACTGTTTAATGTGGATGGATACCTTATACTTGTGTGACAGTATTAAAAAAAAAATTTAAAAAAAGATCAATCTTAAACATTCATAAGGAGATTATTTAGGAGTTGATATATTTTCACACGATAGAGTATTATGCATGTTCCATCTTTTATAAATATTTGAAATATTCAGATAGCTTACATGTGAATCAATTAATTATGGAATGTTTATTACGGATGGAAACAAAGAGGAATATAATCAAACTTATAAAATTCTATATGTTATAATTGAAAAACTATTTAATTTATGTGTTGTACATTAAATATTAAGAAAATGTGTTATTGATTCAATTGGTGAATATTTGATGTTTGAAATATTATGTAATTTAACTTAGTGTAATTATTTAAACAAGTATGCAGTTTTATTTTGGTTTATATTTTCATATTATTTTATACATGTATGAAGTTCACAGTATCTATTCTATGGGGCCTAAAATAATTATTTATTAATTTAAATTAATTGGATTGAACATATGATGTAGGGATTGGGGAGAATCAATTATTAGGAAACAGCACTTACATAAAGGTTTAATGATTATTTAATGAATCTATAATGTGCATCAATATTATATGGCTTAGCCCTGTATGTTTTTCCAGGGAGTTTGTGCCTATGCTCATATTATATTTACTATGTATCATTATTCCACCCATGTTCTAGGCAGAGTTGGCTGTTATCTCAGTTATTACACACACTAAAGTACTTAATTTATTTTATGTCTTAATTCATGCTTGTTATACAAGTCTCCTAATTTAGCAATTTTATAGATGAGGGTGTATGCACTATTTTATAATGTTAAAATGGCACTATTCTGTGCTGGTGGTTAAATCCACAGAATGAGTTCTTGCCATTTTATTATATTCTGTACATTCATTTCTGTTCTGGTAGTTAATCCACAGAACATTCTGTAATGATGCTTGTTGCTGTGATGATGGTTAGAAAATCCACAGGGTGTTTAATGCTTTGCTATTCCTTTGCTTGAATGAATACATCCGCATGAATACCATTGCTATTTGTTATATAAATGTACTTGGGCAGAGTCTCCATATTGAAGTCAATGTTGTTTCACTCATTTTTAGATTGATCCAGCATATTCAGTTATCAGCTATTAAAACATTTGATAAATTCTATAATTTATTACATATCAATTTGTATGATATTTCAAGCTGAGTTGAGATTCAAATTTTCTCTTTGATAAATTATCTCCCCATGGCTAGCTTTTACAAGTTCACCAATACCAGTTATTACTATTATTATTGTAATACATTAAAGATCAGCCTTCTCAAGCTATTGTGCATGTGCTTTTTTACGAGTGTTAATAATAAATGAATACTATTAACACTCGCAAAAAGCGCATGCACAATAGCTTGAGAAGGCTGGTCTTTAATGTATTACAATTTATAAAACATAGCGCTATAAAAATAAATGCTTATTTATTATTATAAATCTGGGGTATAAATGCATGAGTTCTGGTATTGACATATTGGAGTTGTTATTTATTAGATCTTCAAACCCAAACTCTCCCTTATAAGGACTGAAATCAAACCCATTTGTAAGAAAATTTTATATTTGTGTTTGTTTTGAACTTATGTACATTATCCATGTATAGAAACAAATATATGTAATGGTATTTTATTTTGTTTGTTTATTTATTTATTTATTTTTGATCATTGTATTAATCAATTATTTATTGGTATTGATTGAGTTAAAACAGGCAAAACTCTCTATACATATTGCCACTCAGTGCAAGCCAGAGTAATCAATGGATGCCAGAAGGCTTGTACATAAAATACCCATCTAATGCTTACTCATCCAATATCCCCAGACTAGTTTCTGGCTTGTGGCCTTCATCAGTAAGGAGCTTTGGATCTGAAAGTACTGCACTTAGATCTTAGGATCTAATGCAACCCTCCAGCAGCCACCTTTTTTCTCTACTTAACTACAAAACTATGAGACTTAAACTGAAAACATTATAATATTCTCAATCCAAGCTCATCAGCTTATATAGTCATATAGGTCTGAACTCAGTTCAATACCTATACATTTTTGTATCTCCTCACTGATGAAGGCCACAATCCAGAAACTAGTCTGGGAATATTGGATGAGTAGGAACTAGATGGGGATTTTATGCACAAGCCTTCTGGTATCCATTGATTACTCTGGCTTGCACTGAGTGGCAATACATATAGAGAGTTTTGCCTGTTTTAATAACAGTTAAGAGCAAGCATAAGAAATAGTGATCACGTGATATTGAGTTGTAAATAAATGTTAATTTTATAATTTAATCTAACTATATCATTGCTAATTTGTCATACATAGAACCAGAAAATCCATCATATTAAATAAGTCAGATATTAGGAGCTTATATTGTCACTGATAATACACACAAGGTTTACTGAAATTCTAGGAGAATATCTTAATGTTTTTATTTTGGGGTAATTAGTGATGTACAAGGTATAACAAAATCCCATTTACCTCTTTCATCACTTCAGTTTTGCTTTGTAAATTTTAGAATATAACCCAGAATTTGTTACTTCTATTGGTGTTTGTAATATTAGGATTAATAAGTAAATTTCCTAGCCAACATTATTCTAACATTATAACATGCTTTACCTATTACAATAAGAGTCTCATTGCTATTGATTCAAGTTGACATTTAAATTAATGATGAAAGAACCTAAGGTTTATGTTGCTTACCTTTTATTGCAAAGCAAATACTCTACATAACATTGCTGTATTAAAATCCTAAGTATACCTGAGCATCGACCAATTATATTATGATGCTGATTATAGTTATTGCTGTCCTATTAAATGGCCAGTATTCACCATGTGATAGTTAATATTAATGTAATGGATCATACATTTAATTTTGTAAAAGTAATCTTGAGTAGTTTCGTAAATCATACCATCTTGTCCATGGTCGGCCATAAAGTTTTATGTAAATAAAAAATTCTTAGTTTAAGGTTTTGAAATGTAGTTTTAAAATACAGTCATTAGTGAGAGTAATTACTAAATGAATAGTCATATAATTTATTTAGGGTAATTAATATACCTTCATGTAATGCTGTGATGGGTCTTCGCAGTATACCCTGGCCAGACCAGATTATATCATAACAGTCTTGTGTTGTAGCATTAATTTCACCTGTTACAATCTGGGTGGACCTTTTGGTTACAATATATATATATATATATATATATATATATATATATATATATATATATATATATATATATATATATATATATATACTCATAGCAAAATAATTCTTTTTTGATCAGAAATATAACTATGTGTGCTAATTGGCTATGCAAAGCATCACATTTAACAATTTTGTGTACTTCATCTTTCCCACTTTCAAATAAAACAGATAAAATTAACTTTATGTAAAATAAGATTCTAATCTTTTTGTGATTAGGGGGTTAAGGACTTAGAACAGCTGTAGAAACCAATTCTGTAAATTTTGTATTATCATACTTTACTTTCAAGAAGTTGACAATTATATACAGAGCTTCTTATTTTACAATGAGATTAATAAAAGCATTTAAGTACATTAACTTACATAATTTAGAGTTATATAAAATATTAAAAAAAAAAAATGTAACTCCAGAGTAAATTGATATTAATTGAGGCATAAACAGAAGCTTTGGATATTAAGGGAAAAAAGTAAAAATGATATAAGAATTTGTACTATATATGTTTTAATGAAAAAGAATACAGATACATACAATTTAAGTATTGATGAGAGAAAGGATGCAGAAGATTTATCTTTAAATCTAACATTTTGAAGAAAAAACAAAGTAAGTGGAATGGTAAGTTGGAATCTACTAGGCGATAAAAATGAATTTTAATTTATTTAAAGCTGCATTAATTGTTTATATAATTTTAAAAATTTTGAAAAATATATACTATATATATGATTAATAATAAATTAATAATTATTGCAGATCCAAAATAAATTTAATTAGATTGTGAAAACAACTTAATCAATTTTATTTTTAGTATATAATGACAATAAATTTGCAAATATTATATTTTTGCATCAGTTCCAGAAGTATTGCAATCAAAAATTTCTGAAATAAATTTAGTGTGTTTAAAAATAGGTTTGAAAATAAACGTTGAAAAAATTAACATTCACTAAGTTTGTATGAGTACAGAAATGAAAAAACTAGATAATTTAGTTTTTTTCAAAAACTATTATTCCACAAGGAACAATAACCCATTCTATTTATTCTACTATAAAGTTTTCTATTTGGCTATGATTTTTCATTAATAATAAAATACTTTATCCAGAAATTGTTACATTTGAACACAGTTCTTAATTACTAAAACTTTCAATAGATGATTCTGAAATAGAATGGGTTCAGTGGACTATTGCTCTTAATGCATATATTGTAAATAAGCTAGGAGAGTTGTGTAATTCGTTTGTCTGATAATTTAGATTACTCTGAAACAGCTAAAAAATATAAGTACTAAATAGAAAAATGAAGTAGCCTGAATTGATAGATATTAACATTATATTTAAAGGAACTATGCTCTTATGTTTGAAAAAAAAAGTTTATTATTATTATTTTATTATTGTAAAATATGAAATTTAAAGAAAGATTACAAGTTATACAAAAGAATATGATTAGGCCAAGAAACTAAAAAGAATTCCAAGTCAATAGATTATTAGTGGCTTATACTAACAAAAAAATACTAACAGACAATCTTCAATCAATTAATATTGGTCAATAAACTTTAAAATAGTAGCAAACTCTGCATGCAGTAGTGGCACCCAGTGTACGCCATATTAATCAATAGATGCTAGAAGGTTTGTGTGTAAGCATAGGAAATAGTGATCATGTGATATTTTAATGATTTAATATGAATCTTGCCCATAGGATGATGGTGACTATGGTTATTCAAATAGTCAAAAAAACCAAAATATGTAGATATTCAACCAGGTTCAGATCAGAATAACGTATACAAGCAAATTAGCTTGTATTGAAAATATTATTGTTTTTATTTTGGACCACAGTTCTATAGTTAGTTAAATAAGTAAAATTTGGTTGCTGGAGTCATTGCATTATTTTCAAAGATCTATGTGTGGTGTTCTCATCTGCAATGTTCTTCACTGATGAAAGCCATAAGTTAGAAACTAGTCTGGGGATATTTTATGAGTAGGCATTAGTTAGGGATTTTATGCACAAATCTTCTAGCATCCATTGATTACTATGACTTGCACTGGTTGCCACTACTGTTAGAGAATTTTCTACTGTTTAACAACTTACATATGCATTAAAAATGGTGATCATGTGATGTCAATTAACTTGGATACATTCTTTATTGGTATATTCCTTTTAATTTTTCATAGCTATGTTTAAATAGATGGCAGGCATGAAATTGATTAAATTCAAAGTAAAAACAAATTTAGACATTATTTAGTGCAAAAATTATTAATTGAAAATCCACTTAATAAAAAGAAAATAACTAATTTGAATTTAATGTATCTATATTTGCTTGTGAAAACCCAATTTCAAGACATGAAAGTGATAATTATTTAAATTAATTTTAAAAGTTACAAAAAATTCAAATATATTAACTATTTTTTCTACCAATAGATGTTTATATAACTAAACAAACGGTGACACTTAAAAAGTGATAGTTTACTTGCCACATATTTACTACTATTTATTCAGCCATTTCAACATCTACAGTACATCATAAGCTTTAATGAATTTTCACTTTATCAAGATGCATAGTAAATCCAAATATTAAAATTTAAAATTTTCAAAAAGAGAAAAATCGAATATTTTAAATAATATATTTCAGTGGATTTTTGGTATCATTCGTTTATGCTGGTTATGAAATATAAATTAATTAAGGTACTAGAATTTAATTTACAATTGCTACATTTTTGAATACTCTTTTGTATATATTTACAAGAAAAATATTAATAATTAAGCTAGATATTATATCATTTTTAGTCCAAATATAAACTTTAATTCAAGATTAATATATCTATTTTTAGTATTATAATTTAATAATTCTATCACTTTTCGATGAATCAAGATGTGAATTTTGCATGTAAATTTATTGTTACATTTAATAAAAATAAAATAAAAATAATTTTTAGTATCAACATTTATTCCAGAGAGTCTACATTTCCTGTGACAGCTTATGAATAAGATCAACAATGATTTCATTTGATTAAGAATTCATGGATTACTTACATGGACACCTACGTTGACTGTTTTAACACAGTGCATATAATTGTTCTAAAATTTGTTAAGAATCTTTAACCATGGTTGATAACTCTCAAAAAACTAGATAAGAAAATTTACTCTTTCAAAAAAGCACCAGATTAAAAATGTTTCAGACAAAACTCCACTTTCACTAATAATTATTAACTGGAAGAATCTGGTAAAGTTTTACAACTAAAAATAGCATTACCAGATATCTCATATTATTATTTCAAATTAATAACATGTAATATAATAAAGAATATTTTCCATAGAATTTATATTGTATTATGATCATTAAATCACTTGAGAAGCATTTGCTACAAGTTGAGATAGTAAATGAATATTAGCTGGTCGTGTCAACTAAATATTTAAATTAGCTATTATCAGTGAGTCTGGAATTACTATCCAGTGTCTAATATGAACTTAGAATATATAGTTCAGGATAGAAATAATAGAATGCATTACTACATTTAATGCATATGTTGAATGTAAACTGGAAGAGACATGTAATGATTTGTTCAGAATTTATGTTTCCTATTATTTTTTCATGCTTTAACTGCAAGAATGTTGATCATATTATAGACAAATTTCTATTAATAAATTTTCTAAATCTCTAAGGCCATAATTTGATAACAACAACAATAAAACACAATAGTTATAAAAATATAAATTTTATTTAAATTCCTATGAATTTTTGATTTTGTTCTGATAGAAACATCTTAAGAATGCAGAAATACTGTAAATAACATTTTCCAGAAAAGCTCTCTTAACTACAACTATCTATTCTAAGGATAATGATTTTCATAAATACAATATGTTTATTAAAAATCTAGAGAAAAAAGATTTAAAAAACTATTCTAGAGATGAGTTTTGTAATGATTATACAAACCAACCTGTGAAACACAAATACATTATTTTCAGTAAGTGATTTTCTATGCATGATAGTCTCTCCAGCTTGTGTGAGACATTTCATTTGTTGACAAAATTTTTGCAGATCCTTTCCACAATAGACAAGGGGGGTTGTAAATAAGACTGACTATGTGAGCAATCTTTGCAGTTAACACTCCTGTCTCAAATCCAATTTCATATCAAAGTGATTGTATCATAACTACGTATTAAGCCAGTCCCCATCATTGCTTTTTTAATTATCAATGGCTTGAGCAAAAGAAACTGGGGTCAGTAATGCTATGCATAGAATTCAAACATGATGTGATTATCAATCCATTATTGTAATTAATATAGGGAAATGACCAATAGTCATGATGATTGAATCCTATACTGATTTAAGTGTCTGAAAAAGGGAAGGAAGAAGGCAGAAAGGCCTGCTTATATCCAAAGAAATATTTAGCTTTTGATGAACCAACATTTTATCCTATAAGACAGCAGAAGTTTCTCTTATCAGGCACTGTTTATTTGTTATTTGCATTAACCATTGTATTTAAATGTCATTTTATTATCCACCACCTGAAAACATCACACTGGCTAGAAAAAAAAAGCACAAAATAATAATCGAGGATTGATTTTAAAGTTGAAAATAAAAACAACAAATATAACTGATAATAATATAAAGAACATCTCTAAATTTTAACTGTTTTTTTTATCCTCTTACAGTAATTTTGTATTACTTGTGCTCAGAATCACAATCTCAGAAAATGCATCTTTATATTTATCTCCTAATTAATATTTTTGACTGATCTGTTTTAGAAAATGTAGAATATGAGAAGGAAAATTGAATTATTTGTATTATGTTCCTCTAATTGGAAATATTAAAGTGCATCATATTAAGATGACTTAAATATAACAATAGTTTAATGAAGAATAATAAAAAGACAAATTAGAAATGATAGGACTAACACAAAGTAGATGGTCAAAAAAAATGAACACACAAAAAAAGCTAGAGAAAATATAGCATAAATTGGAAAAGAAATGGATTTGCAGTTCATATTTTCTGTATTAAAGAAAAAAATAATAAATAATTACACAATTACTATTTCATCAAGTAACACTGACTTTTTGAGAAATATTCATTTATCAACCAATTATTTATGAGTGTATTTTACACATCATCTTAGAATCTAGATGTGTTTAGATGATGTAAGTAATGTAACCATATCTTCATACACTCAAAAAATAGAAAAATATACTAAAGTTAATTTATTTTTTGCATAACTCTTTTCCATTTAGTTCTATCATTTGCATATTTCTTTTATAGTCCCAGAAAATTACCCTTACTAGCTGAATAGGAAGAAGCTGAAACCTAAATGTAACAATAGTGTGATTATTATAAGATTCCTTACATTTATAGTCAATCATTAAGAAGTAAAACAGCATTTAAAAAGTCCATTCTTTATCAGTCCACCAAAGAGTAGTAAATAACAAGGCATTATTCATCTGGTTATTCAAATAATGCATGACAAGTTTTTTTGTGTGTTTTAGTTAAGAATCTAGCTTAGAATAGGTAAATATTCATTTATCAACCAATAATTGGATGACTTGTTGGGTTAACTGATCTGCTTATTTGAAAAAATTATGCAGTCTCAATGTAAATCTTAAGTTGTAGATTTGAAAGATTAAATTAAGTATTTATATATACAAACACTGTATATGAATTCTAATATTCTCATGGATAAATGATGAATTTAAAGTATTATTTCCAGGAGCTGCCATGTAATAAAAATATAATAGCTAACTAGCTGATGTTTCAGTACAATAACAAGTACTTTCCTCAGAGCTTCTTTTTCAAATCATAAGAAAGTGTGTGGTAAGATTTAAAATCATTATTTTTTTTCTTTGTTAATTTCTCTTCATTCTCAAATTCTATCAGTTGAGAAGTTTTAAAAACTATTTTATCCATTAATAGCTTTTTCCAAATATTGTTAAATTTTCTTTAATTCACACTTATGCTTTTAGGCCTTTTAAAAATCTTTATAGCTTTCCTTAGCAGTCTCTGGTCATATTGTTCAATTTTTTTCAGAATATGTGTTTTATTAAAATTGATGTCATGGTAAGTTAATTTAATATGTGGATAAATAGCTGATGAATTAGATTTTTCTCTAACTGTCAAATGTGTTATTCCTTTCTTATATTTATTTTATGATAGATCTGTCCAATGCATAAATGCCCATATGGACTTTTATATACACCATGACTCTCCAAAAAAACTTTATTTTTAGGGCATGAAAATATTTCATTAATTTTTTTAAATGTATGTATATAAAAAAGAATAGAAATGAGGATATAATATATATGTAAATAGAAATAACCTTTAATGATGGTACCAAGAAAATCAATGGTTAAAGACTATTTTTATTTACATTGATATTATTTCCTTGTTTCTATTCTTTATTATAATGCAATCCATGGAAATATCAATATATATATATACACACACATTAGAAAAATATGCAAATGGTTCTTAATATGCATTTCAACCAAACAAGTCTCTTCAGTTAAGCTAATCTATACCTAAGTTTTCAAAATATTAGAAACCACCTATATATTTTTCCCCAATGTCTACAATTGTAAGATTATCAAAGTATAAAAGCAATAATTATATGGTTTTTTTTTTTAAATATAAAAAGATTTTGCCTATAGGTGAAGTCAGATAGTTAGAAAAGGAAACTGTTGCATATATATGAGTAGTAAAAGATACACTTGATCTTTAATATATAAAGAAAATCATATCTAAGATTATAATAAATTTTAATCTAATAAAAAATGATTAGTAATAATTTACTTAAGTAGTTGTTGATCAGGAATGCTTGCTTGAAATATGGCACATATAAAATGAATGTATATAATGTAAGCAAACTATTATAAACTTTATTTGTAAAATAAAATAATTCAGTTATTTAAAAATATTTTGATTCAAAGATAAGCAGTTTTGATAATCAGCTGTGACTGCAGTTAATTATATGTTAAGTATTTCTGTAATAAATTCCATTATTAAAATAATACAATAGCTTTATATTATGTGAAATACTTTCATAGCTAGTTGATTTATTCATTTATTGCATGTTCAGTTGAACAAAAAAACGTGATATCAAAATAATTGCTTCCATTTTTTTTATTTGACTAGAGACTCTTTAAGCCACATTTAAACTGATTCAGAAACTTTTATCTCTTGAATTCAAAACGTTTACTATTGAGCTAAACCTCTGATGACAAGGTTAGTTGATGAAGCAATTTTTCTATACTAAGATATTTTATTGAAATGATTTGTCTGCAGAAGATTTATTTAAAATTATTGGTAAACTTTGAACATATTTCCAGTTAAATAGAAGTCAATTGATAAGGAATTTTTGGATTAGTTCTGGGAACTAGAATAAAGGAAAATAATCAATTCAGATGACTAATTAATTGACAAAACAAATCTTTTAAATTTTCCAAACAATGATTAATAGTATAAAGCTGTAATAATGCAAATCTCAAAATATTTAATCTTCAAAGACAAAAACCATAGACTGAAAAAAGATTATCTATTTAAACTTATATTTTTATAGGATACATATCATACCATTTCCAACTTTCTTATATACTTAACAATACTTTTTTATACCAAAACTTTACTCATAGTTTTGACTGCCCTGCAGTCATTATCAGAGATCTTTATTTTTATTTTTGGGAATAGGATTATAAAGATCTCTGAGGATGATTGCAGGACAGTCAAAACTGTAAGAGTAAAGTTTTGGTATAAAAAATAGTATTGTTAAGTATGTAAGAAGGTTGGAAATGGTATGATAAGTAAATATAGAAATCAATACATAAGGAAAAAAGGAAGAAGGATAAAATTTTCTATAGGAGTTGATTTTGAAAATATCTAGTAAATATTTATTCATTAACTGATATTTCTTTTTATAAATAATCCTTTTCAATAATTGAGAATAATGTAAAAATTCTTATTAAGTTAATTTTTTTACTTGAATTAATGTTAAATCAAAGTTTAATAGAAATGAGCATCTACTAATATGTATAGTTTAAGCATTGATAATATGATGAACTTGACAGTAATAATTCATTGATCAAAATTCAAACTGACAGTAATAATTCATTGATCAAAATTCAAACTGTCACTTCTAGTGCTCAAAAACCACATGCCAAACAATTAATTTTTCATTTAATCTGATTTTTTTAAAAAAATATTAATATTACTTTAAATAGTAGTATAAACAGAAATTGTAAATTAGTTTTGAATTATTGCTAACACCAACAAGGAAATAGTTGTATGTTATTTAAATTTTTAAATGGAAAGATCACTCTCTGTACCAGTTCACATATGTCATTGATTGATATGTCATAGAATTGATGTAAATAATGATGTTTGAAGAAGGTGAAAACAAGAAATGTTTTTCTTATCCAATACTTTTCAGATCAACTCATTATTTTTTCGATAAATAGATACTTGACTAATTAAATATCAAGTATGCATTTGTCATAAGTAAAAAATAAAGTTAAAATATTTCATGCCAGGTACTACTGATAAAGATTCAACTTCAGAATAAGGAATACTTAATTATAGAGTCAAAAGAATATATCTAGTTTATTTTAATATCTATCTGTCTACCCTTTAAATCCCACAATAATGTAACAATAAAATAGAAACAATCTTATTTGTTTATTGAAAATTCTTACAGTCTATGCACATTAATCTCACTTATACTTCATGGAAATCATACCAATTTCTTTTTTCTCAATGCTGGGTCTAATAGTCAGTTTGAGAATAAGTCTTCATCAAGACAATCATACATATCTTCACTCTAGATAATGAAAATCTTATAAGAGAGTCAATTAATAATCAAATCATATTCATTAATTAATTTTATGTTTTAAATCATTATTATTAACATCAGAAAAGAAAGAAAATAAACATTTCCTGTATACTTTAAATTTTAAATTTGATATTTCAAATTTATGAATTATATGTTCAATGTTTGATATTTAATTCCTATTAAAATACTACTGTGTATATAATCGATTTTTGTTCCACAAATTTTTATCATCATTTTATTTATAATTACTGTATTTCTGTATCAAATGATTAGTTAAATGTGCCATATTAATATTATAGCAAAATATTCAAATGTAAGATATTATGCATATATTTGTATTTATGTATTGGAGCATTTCCATCAATATTTATAAACAAACTCAAGAAACTTAAGGATAGGGATTTTTGAAATGCTCCTCCAGACATACATGTGGCAACTTGGTCCTTTCTCAAGAAACTAGTGAACCTCTAATTTAAAACAGTAAAAACAACTGTTCAACAGTTAGAATTGTCAATTTTTATATATTGAACTATGGTCTAGCAACCTGAAGACAGAGCTTAAGTTTTTTTGCAGATATATTAATAATTTAAAAACTTTGATACTTAACAATTTAAACCAATGGAAAAAAAAGATTGCCACTGTAACCCTTGCAATCAAAATTGTGTAATTTTTGTAAACAAAGTTTAATAAAATTATTGTTGTTGAAACAAAAAATTTATAAATGTGTGATTCATACCATAAAATATAACTTTGTAATTCGAGAAAATAGTGGCTTTAAAAAAAAGAAACTTGAAATCTATAAATAAACATTTTTTTTATTTATGTGGTTTTTGTATTAAATTATGAATTCATATAAAAAATCTAAAGATAATTTACTAATATGTTAGCTATTTGCGATATATATTTTTATTTGAAAATTATATTGATTAAATTCTGATATTTTTTAGTTAATTAAATATTTACATTTACTTTATTTAACAATATTTATATATTTTATATGGTCTACTTGCATTGTAGCAAAAGAATTAGAATTTTTGTCCTATGCATTTTAGTATAAATTTGACAACGGCACATGAGCAAAGATTCATGTACTAATCCGCAATAAAAAATAATAGGTACTAATTTAGTAAGTTTTCTATGACATTTTGGATTCAGTGATTGCATTTATAATAAAGTAGGGCAAATTTTTTTGCCAGGGTGTCACAATATAAATATTATATAACAAAACCAAGTCTATCATCAAGTTTAGTTTTGATTTTCTGAACAATAAGATGCATACAGGCCACACATTTTGCCCTAACAATATCAATACATTTTGTAAGGAAAAAAACATCAAAAGAAATAAAAAAATGTATGGTTATTATAAATTAAATATAATATGAACAAATACTAAGGTACTATTGAATTGAGCATATTTTGAAATTTAAAAATATGCTGCTAACTTTAAGCTTAGTTTATTTATAAGATTGAGATTATTAATTATAATCTTGAAAATAAAATGAAAATTCCAAAATAGTTCTAAACCATTTATTAAGAATATAAAAACAATAAACAGTAATGGCTAATGATATATTAGTAAAAGACATCTGTACTCTTTACAGATAAAATTATTTATAGCTCCATTGTTCAATGACTGCTTCAGTCAATATTACATATATAGACACAATGTAAATTTAAAATTTATATATACAGAGAACTGTCAGACTGAATGTGAGTGCTAGACAAAATGGTTGTTATATTTATATTTGAAAAAAGATAAATGAAATAATAATAACATTTGTCTGAAAGTTTGTGATGATATTTTAATGTAATTATATATTGGACAATCCAACATCTAATATAGATTGTTAAAGGTCTTGAGAAAAATTACAACTTTATTTAAACTTTTCATTGTTTGTAGTAGCATATAGGTTAGTATATAATAATGTTTTGAGTGCTATTATACTTCTCTCTTCTTCGAGAATTGCTGGTTTGGTCAGTAACAGTATTAGCATGGGAATCAAACTATACCTTCGAATTTATGAATATTAAATTTTTAAAATGATTTTCAAACTTTTTAAGGAGATTCTCAAACCTACTAAGCTATTCTGTCAAAGTCACAAGTCAGGAGAATTTTTGTATGCTTATTTATAAAGTCCCTTTCAATTTCTCCATTTTTTTTTGTAAGAGCAAGATTAATGAATGACTTCCAAACATTGTGAATTTATCATGCTAGGTTCCATATGATTCAGAAAGAATTTGAACACAAATTTTCAAGCTCCCTACAGATATCCATTCCAAATCCCTTCTATGTTATAGACAGTATACTTGCATTTAAATATTACATTACCATATGAGCAACTTCACCGATTTTTTTCTTTGTATTTTTTCCTCTCTATCCAATATTTTTATATTTTCCTGATTGAACATTGGTACATACATGGATTTCTATTTCAGATATATCTATTTTTTCTTTTCTAATCTTTAGTTTGGGCTCTTTTAATCATTTTTCAATGGATGATTCATTTCAACAATATATATCCTTTCATATTCACATGTTATTTCATAAATACAGTTTGTTTTTCAACATTTCAAGATTAGGTTATGTAAAGGTTAAAATAACTTATAATGTGTTACAGTTTGAAAGCTGCTCTGATGTTATATTGATAAAGATTTTATTTAGTTTATCTGAAATCTCTGATATATAGATAATCTCAATAATTGTTTTTTTATATATATATATTTGCTGTCTATTTAAGATTTTCTTAATGACAGCTACTGGGTAATCATTCCTGATATAAGTTTGTTCTATTTACATTCTTTCTATTTCCAAATCACTGAACAAAATTGTTTTACTCTATTTCATAATGATAACACAACTCCATATTTTATGTTCTTGTCATGATTGGATGTACATGCTAAGTAGTATATTTCTGACGTGGGAGAGTTTTCATAAACAGTAATTTTTATTTTGCCATGGAAGAGTCTTGTCACAAGAACATTGTTCTGATTCTATTGTGGATTTAATTGAAGAGAATATAGTACTATAGGTGTTCAGAATGTTTGTAATAGTGCTTCACCATGTAACCTTATAACAAATGTCTCCTCAACATGGTGAAGCCAGATGGAATAGTATTTATGGCTGTGGTTTCAGGTTCTTCCATTTATATGTTGCTAATCAGGAATGATACTGGCAAGACCATAGACATCTCTTGCTTTTGTTGAAACAATTCCATGTTATTTTGAAAACACATTATTATGCTGAATGTTAGTAGTTCCATTTTACTATAATAGGAATAGTTTTTCTGGCTTATAAACTGTTATCATTCCTTAGAATAGACACTGTTTCATCACAGAATATGTTTGTGAATAAAGTCTCCATATCAAAGGTTACCAATATGTCAGTTCTTTCAATTTTCACATTATTGATTAATCCCACAAAGTGCGTAGAATTCCTTACAAAAAACTGTGTTTTGTATATACCAAAAAACTAAGAATCTTAGGAAGAAATTTTGTGAAGTTTTGTTGTAATTTCTAGAACTGGCTTATAGGTCTTAATGGAACATGATTCTTATCAATTTTAGATAACCCATGAAGATAAGAGATTAGGTTGGAAATATGTTAATTTACTTTTTTCTTAATCAGTGAAATATTTAGTTTTACTTTCTGAGTAATGCTTGTAATTTTGTTTCTATAGTTGGTATTAGAGACTTTTTGTTACATTTTTGTATTGACCTGTTTTGAAGAACTTATATTTTGTTATCATAATCAGTTGTATTCATTACATCTATAGGTATTATAATCCATTGTATTCATTGCAACTATAGCATTGCCTTTGTCACAAATATAATGATTATGGATATGACTCTTAAAAAGATTAACACTTTTCCTCTCATCCTAGGAAATGTTTGATTTCAGTTTTTAGTATCTCAAATTTCTTCTTATTTTTCAATATAACATTATTGCTTTTTAGATGCAATTTTAGAGTAATCTCCTCAATTGCTGTCATTATATATAATAAGAAGATATTAGATAGCATGATAGTAAAGTTTAGTTCTTTTTCTAGAACAGAAATTTCAGCGTATGTTAGATGTTTAGAGATATGAATTTTATCTGATGAAGCTGATAAGTTATTTGGGATTGTAAGATGTTTAATATACCTATGTAGTTTTACAAGTTTCTTCTTTTGCAATTCTTTTATTTATTTATTTTTCATGAAATTTAGAATAAGATTTTTTTTAATTTTTGAAAAACATCTGAAGTCTTCATCAGTAAGATTATTTTTTGGAAAACATTCTTATTAACAATGGAACACAAATTTTGATACCTAGGAAACCTTAGATGATCTAATATTTTTTCTTAACAAAGCCTTACTTGTTCTGTCAGTAATTTTCTTAGCTTCTTGAGGATTAATTGGAGATTTTAGTTGCAAATCTTTAGCAATAACTTCTTCATATTTATATTTACTTATATAAGTTATAGATTTTCTATTCTGAAATCATTTTTAGACATAATTTTTCATAATGTCTAAATTTAGCATACCAAATACTTAGAGTTCATTCAATATAAATTAGAACCTTACCTTAAAAAAGAACTGACATTTAAATAAAATTATTTAAGGAAATGCTGAGAAAAAAGAGCAATGTCACCAATACATTCTGATTTGCTGAAATAGCCTAGAAATATAAAATTTAAAAAATCAGAAAGCATTCTATTATTGCATCAATGCTTTTATTTAAACTGACTATGCATGATAGCAGATTGACTTTCAAAGTGTTTTAAAAGAGTATCTCATCATCATCATCATCATCATCATCATTATTATTATTATTATTATTATTATTATTATTATTATTATTATTATTATTATTATTCAAATCAAATTTTATTGAGTATCAATTGGTTATATCAAATAGGATTACACTAGGATTACCTTATATGAAAAATTACTTTTGATATTTTACTCCTTGATTCTGAAAGTTATCTTGTTCAACCAGATTAAAAACATTTATTATGATGATGATTAGTCATCAATGGGTTTGCATTAGCTGATCTCATTTTTTAATTTATTTTTTTAAAAATACTAATTCCAGTCTTTGTCATAATACTGGGTGCATTTTGCAGAGAGACCATATTGCCATGAAATGTCCTGTGGTGCAAGAATACTGTCTCTATCTTTCCAAATGTGAATATGCAATGAGTGCAACCGTATGCATAGAAACTGAAGGTGGCTGCACATATTATTAGTATTGCTATTTTTTGTATGCATCTAGGTACTGTTTTGTCTGTAGTTGTTTTCCATCATTAGTCACAATTTTTCTAGGGCTAGACAATCATATAGGAAATGAATTTGTGTTTCTTCCTCTCTGTGACATAGCAAACATAGTGGATCAATATTTATGTAAAATTTCTTGTACCAAATAAAGTGCATTGTTGGTAGGGCATTCAGGTTAAGTTTGATAATAAAATCAAAATGTTTTGGTTCCAGACACCATTTTTTAAACTTGTTTAAAAGTTAGTTATTATTTATTTCCAGTACTGTGAGTTGTTTATTTGCTGCTTCATCTGGAAACAGTAGATTTTGTATTTGCCAATGTGTGTATTTATTTGTGTTTTTTGGTGTTATATTGTTCCTTATGGGTCCACATATTGTAAGCAGAGTAAAGATATAGTTATACATGGGGAAGGCTAATCAGTGGGTGTAATTTCTATTATTATCTGTATCTCTGGAAAATATCTAAATATGGCTATAAACAGGTTTACTGTTTTTTGGGCCTGAAACACTAATATTGCATGCAGTCCAATACCATTCCATTTTTTAGGGCAGTTTAGTTGTTTTATTGAGATGGATACTACTTTTCTGTTCCATAGTAGCTTGTTGCATAGTAAGTTAATTACTGTAATAAATGATTTTGTGAAATTTATTATTGGAAGATAGTAGATAATTTTTGTCATAATAAGTTGATTGTATAATGATACTTTTGAGTAGATTGAGAGATAGGATTTGGAGAGTGATTCAGTGATCCCTTTCTGCTTCTGTCTGTTTTGTATGTTCTTTCCCATTTAATTCATGCCCAAGTGGAAAGGAAAAGCCCAAAACAGGTTTTCCTTAGTATATTTATGTGTTTAATTTACTACTGAATATTGCCCATGCAGCTGATTTATCAACGTTGGATTTTTAGCCTGAAATTTGCTGCATAACTTTTATGATTTCCTGAAGTATAGGTAATTGCTTCTTTGATTATAAAAATACTGTGACATCACCCATGTAAGCTATACATGATACATATGTGTTAGTGTGTGTAATTGGAATTCCTTGGATTTTTTTAATTTGCTCTAGCAAGGGGTTTAAATATAATGTAAATAAAAGTATAGTGAGTGGAGACCCTTGTGGGATTAATTGGCTTGGGTAGAAAGATGATGAAGATCTAATTTCTGTTTAGTAGCAGATTGGCAATTGTATATAAGATTGTGTGAGATATTTCTGTTTTTTTTTAAGTTAAAGGGGTTTTGATTGACACTGAATCAAATGCATTTTCAAAATCTAATTGCACAGACATTGGGGCATATTTTTACCTTTTAATTAGTAAGTTAATTATTAAGATATTTATTTTATATAGCATGATATTTGTAAACTGTTAATAATAATCAGCCATTAAGCTAATGCACATGCACTTTGTGGCTTTTAACTATAAATGAATAATCTCACTTTCCAAATAGAAGATAAAGTCATTGTGAAAAAATAGAATGAATCCATCTATCCTTTCAATCCAAACGTTTAAATATGGGCAAATCTTAAGCATTTGGAAATGAGAGTGTGAAGATATTAAACAATCACTTTTAAATTATCTTTATTATGCCTGAATGAGTGACACTTGTGAAATTTATTAGAATTTACGATACATCATTCTTAGTTGAAATTAAACATATGTAAGTAAGATATTTATTTGATATAGTGTGATGTTTTTAAACTGTAATAATAATCAGCCAGTAAGCTAATGCATATGTGCTTTGTGGATTTTAACTATAAATGAATATTCTCACTTTCCAAACACAAGATAAAGTCTTTGTGAAAAAATAGAATGAATCCATCTATGCTTTCAACCTAAACATTTAAGTTTGGGCAAATCTTAAGCATTTGGAAATGAGAACCTGAAGATATTAACCAATCACTTTGAAATTACCTTTACTAAGAATGACATATTGTAATTTTGCAAGCGTCATTCATTCAGGCATAGTAAAGGTAATTTAAAAGTGATTGTTTAATATCTTCATGCTTTCATTTCCAAATGCTTAAGATTTGCCCATACTTAAATGTTTGGGTAGAAAGGATAGATGGATTCATTCTATCTTTTCACAAAGACTTTATCTTGTGTTTGGAACATGAGAGTATTCATTTATAGTTAAAATCTACAAAGTGCATGTGCATTATATTAAGTTAATGATTGTTTTGTATATTAGTGCTGCTTGATCTGTTGATAAATCCTTTCTTGCATACTGATGTTTTGATAATAGTGGTATTATATATGGTTCAATTTTTTTAAAAAAAACTTTTTCCAGAATTTTTATTCCCAAATGTTCCATTGAAATTGGCCAAAGATTGAAAACTGTGACAATTGGTGTTTGTTTTTTTTTAATGAAGGGAACAATTGAAACTGGATGTAACTCTTGTATATGGTATAGCTTTTGTGATAGTTGATTTGCAAGCTGGCACAGGTAAGTGTTTGTAAATCGGCTGAGATGTGACAATACAAATTAATATTATTATTACTAATTATTAATCTCTACATAAAATTAAAAAAACAGCTAAAACAAATTATAAATATATGGATTGGTTTTATATTAACAAAAAAAGATAATCAAGGCTAAATATAATTGGCATTTTTATTATAAATTATGCCAGTAAAATGAGTTGAGTTGTTGATAAATGGTTCATGAAAGAAACTTAAAACAGCCTTTTATATACAGATTAAATATTTAGCTGAAAATTTTATGTATAAAGAGCAAAGTAAAAGGCTGAACTATGGATAAAATGGTAAAGATAAGAGTTCTTCAAACTGATGGAGAATACATAAAAGTGTAAAGCGTTTTTATCTTTTTTATTTAATTATCAATAATCAAAGATCCAATAATTTTTTTTGAAAATTGATTGCAGACTAAAAATAAAGTTGCAATAAAATAAAAAATCTCAACAAATTGTTAAAAACCAAACCAGATCAGAATTATTTGTGCTATAGTATTTTCTGCATTTAAAATAATCAAAGATGGATAATAAAGAAGATTAAAAAAATATTTAATCTGTATGATGTTAGGCAGACTTTAGGAATATTATGTACATATATATGCTCATACACACACAAACAATGAATTTTGAATTAGATTAGACTTTAACTATTATTTGAAGCACAAATAAAAAGTCTGAAATTATTTTTTTTGGTCATATTATAAGATAATGATATGCTTAGAAAAGTATATAATGAATAAAAAGATAAAAGAAAAGAAAATTAGCACAAAAGATATATATTGATAAACATATCAGATAGTAAATCTATAAAAATAGATATTCAGATTTTATATTGTTATTGTAAAACCTAGGAACAAGTTCAATTGCAGATTCAGACATTTTGTGGCAATGAAAGAAATAACACAAATGCATAAATATATAATTATAATGTTTAAAATGAAAATGTTTTTAAAAAAATTATATAGTATTTGCAAAATTTAAATGTAATTTTTTTAATTAATAGTCATTAAGATTTTAAATTCCCCTCTATTTAATGTGTTATTTAAATTGTCATTTATGATAATTTGCAAAACTTTTTAAGATATATTTTTGATTTTACAGGCGGAATTGTTGATAAAATATCAAAAATTTTAAAAGATATATTAAATTAGGTCAATTTTGTGTTTCTTGTATTTTTGGTAGTTTAGATATTGAAAATACATATCAATCAGTTGATATATTATAAAGTATTGGTGTTTTTCTTTCAATTTTAAAAAAATCTTAATGTTTTTCTGCAGATAAGATTAAGATTATTCATGATTTGCTTTTGCTATTAGAGGATTCAATGTATTTTATGTGTAATGATGTTTTTTATAAAATTAAAGAGGATTGGGTTATTGGTTATATTATTTCTCCTTTAATGTGTTCTATCTATATTGATATTTTGGAATGCAGTGTTATTAATCAATTTTCTGTTTCTTTAAAATTATTTATTAGATATGTTGATGATTGTTTGTTATTCTGAAAGAAAAATTAGAGGAATTTTAAAATGGATTGAATGCTTTTGATTCTAGTATTAATTTTACTATTGAGGGTAGTAGTTTTGATTTTATAAAATTAAAATTTTTGGATTTAAGTATTGAGAAGGTTGATAATGTTTTATTTGTAGTCATTTTATAAAACCTAAGAATTTGAGAAATATAATTAGGACTGATAGTTATCAGCCTTTCACACATAAAAAATATCTTTATTGAATTTTTGTTGTAGGAATAGAAGACTTAATAATTTTAATAATAATGCTAATATTCAAAAAGGTCAATTTTCTGCTGATTATGTAGAATTAGTAATAATGAATTTATTAGAAATGTTATATTTAATAATAATATTTATAGTCATGATACTAATGGAAAACATTTTATGGTTAGTAATGATAAAGAGTTTATGTCTTTATCATTTAAGTCATCAATTTACAATTTGGTTTATAAGAATAGTCATTTTTAAGAAAAATGAAGGTTGCATAGAAGAAAGGTTCTGATTTGAAGTCTTTATTGAATAGTTCAAAACAGTTGATTGATAGTAAATCTATTCCTGGTATTATTTATAAGATTTCTTGTAGTTGTAGTAAGATTTATATAGATCAGAGTAAATTTAGCCTTAAAGAAAGGATTAAAGTTCATATAAGTAGAGTTAAACATAGGTGTCATAACTCAGCTTTACATATTCATGTATGGAATACAGGTCATAAAATATTGTTTGACAATGCAATGGTTATTTTTTATGAAAAAAATGAATTAAAGAGAAGAATAAAGTAAACTTTAATGATAAAACTTTTTGAATCTGAGGCTATCAATCTTATGAAGACATCTTTTGATATAAAGGGAAGTTGGTTTTTAAAATGAATTATGGGAATGTTTGTTTGTTTTGTATATATATGTTGCTTCTTTAGTTTGATTTTCATTTGAGAAGATCTATTTGTTTAGTAGATGAAACCATGGTCATGAAAGGATTTTGGTAAAGTTTGGATTTTATCTAGCATTGTATTGTTTTATGGTTTTGTATTTTATTTATTACTAGTATAGTGTTAGGCTGCTTTGAATTATATATATATATATAATAAAATATAAAAATGTTTTTGGGGGCAAATATTTTTTTTGCCCTTATCAATGTAATGATTATTTTAAATCTTCAATTTACATTGCTCACACAACCCATTTGTTATGATTATGAGAATATAAAACTTCTCAAAAGTGCTCAGCCAATAAATACTACAATTTGTACATAGCTTCACCATTACTTGGGTTTTAGCGCATTTAAACATATTGCTATGTAAATTGAAACTTTAAGATATTTTCATTACATTGACAATAACAAAAAAAATATTTACCAAAGCAAGCTTTTTTGTATTATTTTTATTATATATATGTACAATTATGCTGTTATATAAAGATATTTTACATTATATTGTATGATGTATTTAAATATATAAAAAAGACAAGTAATGGATTAAATTTCTTTCCATTTTGGACAGTTTTAAAGAGTATGATTTTAGCATATTAATCATACATATTAGTAATTTTAATGTCTTGGAATATACTGATTTTGGACTTGATATTATATTTATCTATTAATAAGTAACTAGGAATAAATGCAAACTTTTAATAACATATTTTGATGATCTGCTGAATTAAATCAACTTTGTGGCTATCTATAGCCCTCATTTTAAAGTTTGTTAACATATTTTGCATTATTTGGAGATCGTATAATAATGATACTTGATGAACATATTTGTATGTAATTCAGTTAAAATAGAAGAACAATTAATATACTTCTGAAGAAATAGTGATTGTTAAAAATATTTTATAATACTGCAATAAAAAAAATTGTGATTTTTTCCTACTAAATATTGATGCTGAAAATGATTAGAAATGCTTAAATGTAGAGGACTTTTATTTATGTAAGAACATTTATTAAAAATATTGTTAATAATCTTGTGATGATAGTATATTAGATGTGATAATATGTTGGACTATTTCCATCATCTATCATTAAATGTTTAATGTGTAGAAAATTTTAAACTTTATTTAAACTTTTCAAATACAAACAACTGTTAGTAGTAACACACATATAAACAACACAGGTTAGTAGATTACACAACATTTCAAGTCATATTATTTTCCATTGTTCTTCAGGTATTGCTGGCCTGACCAGTGACCATAGTGGCACAAGAATCAAACTTACACCTTTAGATTCTTGAATATTGAATTTTAAGGTAATGCTCTAATCAACTGAACTATTATGCCACTCAGAATGTAGTATATTCTACTAATGCATGTTGTCTATTTGTGTGATATTACTAACAGTTGTTTGTATTTGAAAAGTTTAAATAAAGGTTAAATTTTTTTTAGACATTCAATGTTTAATGATAGATAAAGGAAATACTCAACATATTTTCACATTGTTAGTAAGTATTTCAGTTTGGCTATTATTATACATAGTCTCATCATCTTCATTATCATTATTATTATGTGAAGTAAAATCTTAATATTAATGGTATTCTTAAAAAGGTATACTTGTACTTTCATTATGACATCTTCCAGATTGTTTTGATGCCAACCTTAACTGATCATTCAAAAATAAAATATAAGATGTCAAGCCAAATAATAATAATAATTAAGCATTTTGTCTACAATAAAGCTACAGAATCTGATATATTACTATAGATAACCAAAACTAGGCCAAATGTTCAGCAGTGGTATTCATATATCAAATTACAGAAAGAAGATTCTATTTAACTTCCTCCTGTATATAGTGTAAATAAATTATAAGTTTCTTTTCTTAAATTATATGTCAATTATTTCTAGATAAATATTATAATATTATACTATTTTTAAACTTTCATGCTATTATAAGTGAGAAAAGTACATTTAATACTATTCTGCACTATTTCTTAGCCCATCGATCTAATTTCAACTAATAACTAGCAAAATGAATCAGGTTTAGGATGGTTTTATTTTAGGCCAGTTATTGGCTAACCATCCACTTTTACCTAAGTAAATGGATATCTAGATATTCTTAACTAGAAGTTAAAATAAAGATGGAAAACTCAAATCCCTCACAAATCTGGCAATGTTATCTTGTTCTTTATCTATGAGAGATTATTTGAAGAAACCTTTACCATGCAATAGACTATTTAAAAGATGATTTTTAAAATGTCTTATTAATCTTAAATATTATTGAGAAGCCTAAAATGGATTCTTTATTAGTTATCAATTTTTTTTTTCAAGTGTCATAGCATCGTCCGGGACGCGAACCCGCAACCCGGGCAACTGCTTGTAAGGCAATCGCGCTGACCTCTCGACCACCAATGCAAGACTTCTTTATTAGTTATCCATTTTTGTTCTCACATTTTGCAAAATGGATCATTTTAAAATAAATTTTAAAATAATAATAATATAAATTCTATCACTGCATCCTAAATCTCTACATGATTTGGTGCAATGACACCCTGGAGATCAAAGTCCATGGATCACGTCCCAACTCTCTCATTTCCAGAATTCTAACGTCTTTGGAACTCCCGAGAAATTAACCATAAAACTATATTTTTATCTATTGCATCCTAAATTGTTATGCAAAAGATTTTGTTTTTAATAAAATTAACAAATGTATTAACTCTGACTTCTTACTATTTTATTGTAAAATAGATTTTTTTATTGACAAATGTTAAGATAAAATATAACTTAAAACAAAATTCTAACTCATTATGTTTATTACAAGTAAGCCAAAATATATTTTTATCTCTTTTTCTTTCTTGCGTATTCACAAAATCTATATCACTCCTAAAGTAATTTTTAAATAATTATATATTTTTACTTTTTTCAACTTTAATTGATCTAATAAATCTTACCTACTGCATTACATTTATTATTAAAACTTATTTTAATTACGGAATTTAAATACTGTTCTTTGAACTTTTATTTGAAAGTTCATGCCATCTAGTGATTTTATCACAAATGCATTTAAATACATGCATGAACATAAATTATACATCTAATCATAGAATAGCGAAAGAATGAAAAAAAAAATATATCTGATTTTCAGAATCTCTATTAGTATATATCTTTATTGGTATTTGCTATATTTTGTAGAAATTATATTAGATTTTAATAAATCGAGAGCTATAAGTTATAAACCTAAGTTTTATTTGGGAGAAAAAAACTAATGAAATGTAAATGCATATCTAGTTTAAAAAGCAATAAAAAGATCGCAAATAATTAATGGAAATGTAAATAGATATGTAAGTTTTAAAAAGTAATGAAAAATAAATTCTGTAAAAATAAAGGAAACTTTATTTTGATAATCTGGGTTTAAGTCTAATTCAAAGAAGAAAGATTGGTTTGCAGATAAATTAGACTTAAACAGGTAAAAGACTGTAACTTAAAAGCATTCCATAAAAGATTGCCGAAAGATAATGCAAAAGACTACTTTCAAGGCCAGATATAACTCGTGGATTTAAAATATCAATAAAACTGTGTATTGCAAAACCAAACCATTAAACTATTTTAGGACAAAACAAATGAAATAAATCATCATCATCAACCATTATCAATCCACTGCAGGGTGAAGGTCTCTCCAAGTTTAATCCATCTTCTCCGATCTTTAGCTTCTCTTCTCCACATCACCCCTGCACACTTTCTTATTTCATCCATCCATCTCACATGTGGTCTCTTTTTGGGTCTTTTACAATCTCTTGGAATCCTGTTTAAGATTTCAATTGTCCATTTATTATCATCTCTCCTAGCAATATGCCCAGCCCAACTCCACCTCATACTTTGAGGTCAGTAACACCTGTTTGTTCTCTTAACCATATATTGCATTTTCAATCTCTTCTTGTTACTCCCAACATGCATCTCTCCATACTTTTTTGAGTGTCTGAAGTCTTTGTATTGCTCTTCTATTAAGTGTCCAAGTCTCAGAACCATAATAAAACACATTTATTAAAAACCTTCCTTTTCAAACACATAGTTATATTTCCTTTTAGTATTAAGTTATTTTTACCAAAAGCACTCCAACCAAATTTAATTCTATGATTAATTTCATCTATTATATTTCCATCTGTATTAATAATCTGACCAAGGTATTTGTAACTGTTAACTTCTTGTAATTCATCATAATCAATCTTTTTTTTTTCATATTTTGAAAAAACCCATTAAACATTACTTTAGTCTTTTTAACATTTATCTTTAGTCCTACTTTCCTACTTTCATCTGATACCTCCTGCAGCATTTCCTGCAGCTCTAAAGCATTATTTGCAAAAACAACTACATCATCTGCAAAATCTAAATGACTTAAATAATCTCCATTTACTTTCACTCCTTTAGCTTCCCATTTTAATCCATAAAATATTTCTTGCAACACTGGTGTAAAAAGTTTTGGAGATATGGAGTCACCCTGTCTTACACCCTTCCCAATGTTGACTTTCCTAGTATCATTATGTAATCTAATTGTTGCTGTTGCATTTTTATAAATATTTTTTAAAATATGACAATATCCTGGATCTATATCTTGATGATCCAATGCTTTAATCACTGAAGAAATGTTTATAGAATCAAATGCCTTTTTATAATCTACAAATCCAAAGCATAATGGCAACACATATTCATTTGTCCTTTCTATAACTTCTCTCAATACCTGGATATGATCTACTGTACTAAAACCACTTTTATATCCAGGTTGTTCTCTTGGTTGGTGGAAATCCAATGTTCTCTGTAGACGAGTTGTAATTATCTTGGTAAAAATTTTGTATGTAACTGATAAAAGGCTGATAGGTCTGTAATTTCTAATATCTTCTTTATCACCTTTTAAAAATATTAATATTAATACTGCATTCTTCCAATCATCTGGTACATCTTTATCATTTAGACATTTGGTATATAACTTTGCTAAAAAAATTTTTATTTCTTCACCTTCTGCTTTTAATATATCAATTATAATTCCATCATTACTTGGAGCCTTTCCTTTCTTCATACATTTAATTGCATGTCTCACTTCTTCATTTAAAATTCTGGGCAATTTGGAAGATGTAATAGATATAGGAGGTACTTGTTCTTTATTACTATATAATTCTTGATAAAAGTCTTCTACCCATTTCATGATGTCATCTCTCTTTTTAGTAATAATTCCATCTTTTTTTCTTATTGCAGATATAAATTTCCTACCAATACCAAAATGTTGTTTTACACTCTTGAGACTTTTATTCTCTTCTACAGATTTCCTTGCTAGTTCACAGTTATACTTCCTTATATCATTTTCAACTCTTTTCCACACCATTTTACAAAATTCGAGACATTCAATCCTTTTTAATGCATCATTTTTGCATATCTTCATATTCCTTCTTTTCTTCATAAATTCTCTAGTCTCAGTAGAAATTTTATTGGTCAATTGCTGCTTTTTTCTACCAGTTATCTTTGTTGCAGTTTTTAAAAGTGTATCAGTTATTTTCATATTAATTTCATTCAAATCTGAATCATGTTCAAAATCTACTAATACTTGAAACCGATTTGTAAGTTCTAATTTAAATTCATTAGAATGTTTCTGAAGATTAGGAATATCAACTGTAAATATTGTTTTTCTTAATAATTTTTGTCTCTCTAGTTTTGCATTAATACATATCTTACATCTTACTAATCGATGATCACTTCCTGTGTTAAATTTATTAAGAACATTACAATCTTGAAATATGTATTTTCTGTTAGTCAAAATATAATCCAATTCTGCTGTACCTTCATTTGGATGCTTCCATGTCCATTTCCTTATAACATTTTTTCAAAAAAAGAATTCATAACATAAAGTTTTTCTTTTTCTGCAAACTCCACAAGTCTATGTCCTCTCTGATTTCTATTACCATAACCAAAATTACCTACAGCATTTTCATCTTTGATTTGTTTACCAATTCGAGCATTAAAGTCTCCCATAACAATTGTAAAATGTTGTTTACTCTGATCAAAAGCCTTCTGTACATCCATATAAAATCTTCTACTACTTCATCACTATGAGAATTTGTTGGAGCATAAACCTGAATTATCTGCATTTGGTATCTGTTATTAAGTTGTATAACTAATCTTGCCACTCTGTCCGATACACCTTCAATCTCCACAATGTTGTTTTTCCACTTTTTATTTGTAATGAATCCTACTCCACTTGTATTTCCAATATTTGTGCCTTTATAATAGAGTACATGTCCACTTTTTAAATCAATTGTCTCTTCACCTTTTCTTCTAACTTCACAAAGTCCAATAATGTCCTATTTAATATAAGACAGTTCTTCTAATTCTTGCAGTCTTCCTTCACTTGAAAGTGATCTGCAGTTGTAAGTACCTAAATAAAAAATTGTCATCAAATGGCAGGCTGGGCTACAATCAGGGGATTCTTAGCACCCTTTGCCTTCGGTCACCAACCACTGCCTTGGTTGGTGACTTTACAGCTTCCTGTGAATAAGGGTCATGATTTATTTGTGTCTGTCATAATTATATATATTGGGAAAAATATTTATCATTCACACAAAAATTCATTTTGCCTTATCAGGCAAACTGAAAAGAAAGACCATGGTGTTTCTTGATTTTAAACTCGGAGGTAAAAAGCCAATAAACTCACCACACTAGCTAATGCATGTTGATGAGCAGCCCATCCATGTTCATATACTATATGAATAATCACATAGTAATAACAACTGCAATAACAAGAACATAAGAAGTGGACATTAGGAATTTGCCCTGCTCAGTTCCTTTAAGGCCTCCAAGAGGAATCAAAGGATCTCCTTTCAGTTAATAGCAAACTCCTTTCTGCAGCCAAATGGAATAAATATTTGAAGATAATTACTGTGGAATGCAAACAGTCGTAATTAGAAGCTGAATCCTTACCATCATTGTAAAAATGCATTAATATAACACAGTTACATTGGAATGATAGGAATTTTTTAAATGCTATCAAGCAAGGAGAAAATAGTATAAATTGTGTGCACAAAAAAGAGCATGGATCATCGGCTTTTCTCCACTCATCACGTGTTGTTGTTTGTTGCTGCTGTTATGTATATTTATTGCCTTATTAATAAGGGATTCATAATGTGTTACATAGAAAGTTTTAAAATTCTTAGAAGTAAAATAATCTAACAATATTTTACTACAGTATGTTAACTGGTATGAATCACCACTTGATTCTCTCTTAGCAGTAATAAAAATAAGAAAAGAGACATCAGTTCCAGTTTATCTCTCCCTCCCTCCTCAGTGTTGTAAACTCATGGACCACAGCATAAGCCCCTGTCAGAACAAGAAAATCATCATGAGACAGCAGTGTAACCAGAAGATGGCATGCTGGGCGAAACCAAAACTTGTGATCCAGTGAACTCCGCCACTGAAAGTGCTAAAGTGGACCTAAGGACTTTAACAGGCCATTTGTGCTTTATTATTATTTGTCGTAAGCCGCAAGACCAGATTTATGTAAGCATATTTTATTAATATATTTTAAACTTGTCGTAATCGGAAGGCCAGTACTGTAATTCGTATATTAAATTATTAGTAATCATAAAGCCTGTATATTAAGAGTATATATGTAACTCAAATATATTAATGTTAGCTTGTTGTAAGTATATTAATGTTGGCTTGTTGTAAATAAACATTTGTTATTGTTAATTTATTGGTAGTTGAAATTATTTAGTTTGTGTGCTTATTAGTAGTGGGTGGAGGACATTGCGGCTGCCATAAGGATCTTTGAGAAAAGCTGATGAAAAAGTAGCCCTAGACTTTTCTGCAATTATGGAAGTGTCCCAGAGCCCATGTCTTGAAGGTGAAAGATAGCCAGCTAGGGAAAATGTTTATAGACGTCACCGGTCTTTTATTATTTGTGTATGCCAGAGAAGGCCCAATTAGGAGTGTGTTTTAAGTACTGAGAGTATAAACTTTTAGTATTCACTTAGGTCAACCACTATTGTAGTGGCAATATTTGTTTGCTTGGTGGCAATTCTAGCATTGAAGATTTTAGAACTTTAAATCAAGGAATAATTGTTAATGTGTATATAAAGGAACTAATGAACGCTATTTAGTTAAATCTTAATTAATGTCTATATATGTAAATAAATATATTTTTATTTAATGTTTTGGGTAATTAATAAATTTGTGATAATTGTTGGTAGTCAGCTTCATAGCTGAATACACAACAGCATTACATAAATGTTTTTCTAAACGTTCTCAATAAAAATTTTATTTTGTCTATTAAAGATCAAGGAATTGTTTTAAATTTAAACAATGTTATTTGTAACACTCTTGATCAATAAGTCTATCAATGTCTTACTTTAGGAGAATGTATACTGCAGTTTGACCAGTTTATTGAAATTCTAATAGTGAAATAAAATTAAACATTTAATAATATTACTAATATAATGATGTCGAAAAGTAATTTATATGATTAAAATTTTATTGAATACATTTTTTTTTTACTTATACAGCCCTCCTTTGTTAACATTTTCAAAGATTTTCACAATCATTCTACTGTTATTAAATAATCCAATAATATCCAATCATTTTTTTCAGATTTCAAACAACCAGGACATAGTTAACGGTCAAACATCACATGACCTAACTGTCAGTTTTATAAATATATATTTTATTGCTTATTTAAAATTTTACGTTCACTTGTTTATCTTAAAATATTACTTATGGATTCATAATGAATGTGTGAAATTATAAGAAATATTTCTGAATTATAGAAGTTTTCTATATTTTTTTAAATTGTATTCTGGCAAATTTTATTTAGAAATGAAAATTTTAGTAATTAAGAAATTATTGTGAAATAAAAACAGCGGGGAAAATTCAAAAAAGGCAACGACAAAGAAAATTGCCATAAATAATATTTTTATATGTGAGATTAATATTAAAGAAGTATGCACAATTCTAAAATTGAAAAAAAAAAAAAGTCAATGTCTTCATAAAATACAACAGACAAGTTTTTAATGTTATTATAAGTACTACAGAAATAAAAATAATAGCAGTGAGTTAATACTGTCAATAAATAAACTCTCAATTAATAATGAAATAGATATAACTTTATTGCCAATAAGCTGATTTAATTAAGAATAAAATTATAAACTATGCAGTATGTGCACAAATCTAGGGCTGCTATCAAACTAACATTAATTATAAACCGCAAACTTTTACAAAAATATATATGTATGAAATCATAATTATAAATTATTTGAAATTAAAAATCTGCGAAGTTTTTGGAAATTCTATTAAATAAACTCTTTTTGCAATGATGATGAATGTTATTATTATCATATCTTCTCATAAAAATACTTATTATTGGAATAAATGATTCTCTAACAGACAAGTGATACATAAAAAATTATTGATCAGCATTTAGCTCTATATTAATATTGCAATGATATGAACCAATAATCAAATAATTTTGTAATTTCCTAACAATGCAAAAAGTAATTATCATATTAAAATATCAGAAACAAATTAGGAAAACACAATATTTGCACAATATAGATATATTTTTATATTCATTATAAAATAAATAATTAATATTTGAATACAAGTATAATGTATATAATACTTTTATATGGAAATATGAAGAATAATAATTTTGGTTGTATTGATATAATATTTGTCTAATTTTTTATGTTGTAGTTCTGATGAAGACTGCTAGTACAGTCGAAACTGTAAAATATATAAATAAAGTTATTTGCTTAAAGTGTTGAAGGAGTATAGATGAATTTATAGTGCAATATAATGTATATACTTGAATTTTAGATGGAATTAGAGGGGATTTAAACACAGACTTTCAAGCTCCTTTCAGTTATCCACTCTAACCTATGTAATTGAAAAAAAAAAATTGTCATCAGATTTATGTAAAAAAAATTAGTCTTGTATAATCAAATGTTTTTATGAGCTGTATAATTAATGTTTAATTCCCATTTCTTGGACAAACAAATAGCTAACAAATGCCATTATGTAAACTATACAATAGAAGAAAATTAAAAAATACATTAGTGTTAAATATTATTTTATATTTAAATTAGATAAGCAAATGTTAATCTTATGATGATGTGCTCAGGATTTCATATAATTTTTGAGTATCAAAGTAACACAATTCAGAAATGTTAGTTCTTGAATCTATGACCCTGCCATGTCCTCAACAATA